>JAOTON010001126.1:0-381933 GCA_034440635.1 Lepas anatifera
TTTCAAAAATAGAAAAATATTGAGCTTATTGTACATTTTTTCAGAGAAATCAGGCAAATCAGGGACAGTTCCATGATTTTCGGCTAAAAGTACCTCCTAAAGGTGCCACATTCCCTTTAAACGTCAACAATTTCCAGAGTTGTTAAGGTTCAAAACTCGAGAAATCCACCCAGCTTCAATACAAGGGGTGACCAGGGAAGGACCAGAGGGTGCCTTGGCGTCTCAGTAGCTGCCCGGGTATCCAGTGCATCCGCCTGGCTACGGATCGGGTGCAAATAGATCCAATGTTTTGATGTTGGTCTAAAAGTTAACGTGCTGCACGGATACTGACAACAATGCATTGTGAAGTCAATGAAGACTTCAACGCCGTCCTACAGAAAACATGCCTTCAGAAAAGGCCGTTCCGCGCCCATTGAACGTAGATTCATCCGATTTGTTTTGCTTGCATCATGTTTGCAATATATCATGACATAATAAAATCACTACTCTTAATCCGAAATCGGAAATTATTTTCTGACAACTTGGTCTAACGGTCATGCTCCAGAGATTTTCTTTTACACACGTTCATTCATACACACGTTGTTTCTTTCATCTTGCCTGTTGCTCCGGAACAAGACAATTCTATCGAAATGACATGATAAGTGGATGTGAATGAATTATATAAATATATAGGACTTCTCCACTAGTGAAAATGAAAAGAAAATGAAATTTTTTCATTTTCACTAGTGGAGAAGTCCTATATATTTATATAGACAATTCTAATTAAAGCTAACCTGCTCCGTCGGTTGTGTTTACACATTCGCACAACCCAAGGGCGTCTTATTAGATACCAAAAAACGACTGAGCATCAGCATTGAACATATAATTATTATATACCAGATACCACTTTCGTCCGCACTGTATATAAAAGGCTTAGTCAGATAAGGTGTGGCTTATGTTAGAGCCAGTCAGAAGCGTACTCAGAAGTTGATGCGTGGTAACGACCCCCCCCTAAATAGGAGCGTTCTGTATCGTTAAACTTGTTCGTCTTTCGTTTCACCTGTTGCGGTCTGATCGCATGTTCCGGGTCGAGGTAGAAGACTTAAAAAAAGGAACACCTGACATCCAGACTTGTTGAGCCGTGACTCATATTCAGACAACTCTAAGTCGACTCAATTTGTATTAAATGGTTGATTTGACTCCCTTCAGGATTTGATTTGAGTCAGAGTCAACTCAGTTGCTGCAACAGATGAGCTTAGCCAGAATTAGCGTCAGTCCTCAAGCCGTGAGTAAGCGTTGTGCGACTCAACATCTTAATTTTTTAGACATCTGCGCACAAACGAAAATAATTACTTGGAACGAAAACGGAAAGAATACTTCTCCGAGGTTTTTGTTTTTGGTTTTTTATTTGTTTGCTACATTGATGTGATTTGTTTGTTGCTGTTTTGAACTCGGAAATTATTTTTGAGCATCTTATATTGTTATGATGTGATAATATATGTTAGTTATATATATATATATATATATATATATATGTTAACATATAAGTTACCTCATATTCACACTAAACTCAGTAAGGGCCAAATTACAAAAAAACTACCTGCATGGAGAGAACCAGCAGTGCCATTGATTACAGGTGAAGACAAGTTCACGTGACCTTTTTGGTATCTGGTATGCAGGCATTTCGTCTACTCATAGGTACTGTGGCAGTAACAGGGTGTTCAAATCCCTTAGGGACGCTAGACCACCAGAATTCTCAAAAAAAAACGTTCTGACTTAAACAATAAGGACGAATTTATCTGTAACAATCAACAGGTACCTACCATCCTCCCAAAACGCAACAAAATATTTCGCTACAAAGACCTTAACCATAACAATATGCGAGTAGGTATTAAAGGGAGTGGACCCGTTTGTGAAAATCCTAAAAAGAACATTTTAAGAACAAGAGAGGTCTAAAAACCGGGAAACAGAATTTTTCCCACTTCCCCACTATGCGCTAAAAACATAAATATATCCTCTTTTCTAACAATGTGTGACGTCATCAAAATAACACTTGGTAATCAGTGAAACCTCAAACGTTTGATCATAGACTCGCTATAACCTCCATTCAAAGCATTTCCGCACGGCAAAAATAGCATGCAGTACAAGAAGAAGCACTGGTGCAAGAACTGCACGTCAGGTGTCACTACGGTAGCCGAGTTTATTCAGTAGTAGAAAGATGATGCATATGTCTGATGTAAGGGAACAATTTCAGAGTTAGATGTTGACAAAAACATTTTCCTCTTGTTTGCAAAAGTACGGGGGAGGGAGGATATGATGTGTATTACAGTTATTGGCCTAAGTTTGACCCAATAACGCCCTGAACTGAACTACTTTTTGCCTAACATGCTGGTGGACAAGCAGTTGCATGCTGGTCTACTCGCTAGCATGGTATTTTCAGCGTGTGGGCGAGATGTAGGGCTTACGACCAATCAGATTACCGCAACCATATTGAAGATATTCCTTCAGTGTTTGAAATAAGCCAGTAGGCCCCTTTTACTTTGATCTTTAAAGCCGGCGGAAATTTTATACAGAGAGCTTTGGGTGAAATCAAATATGCCGGTAGTGGTTTTTCAACACGCCTAAGGGGGCGCGGTTGTGGAGTGTCGCACTGCTGCTCCACGCAGCCGACCCGGGTTCAAGGCCCGGCGGCTTCCTGAACAAGGAGCAAGCTGGCTCCCGAGAAACCCTTCCAACAGGGAAGAGTTGGCGACGCCATATGACCCTGGCAGTTGTGCTCATAGCCCAAATTATATAACACCCTACAAAACTGCTATCTCAGTTCAAAACCCATTACAAAAGTGGGACACTCCCTTTAACGCTGGTACCTTTCTGCAATAGAACACTTCGGAAAAACAATTGAATTGCCCTGCTCAGTGAAATCCCTTTTGTTGAAAAAAGAGTATTTTTAGGGTCACATAGTATCAGTTTCAAATAAGTATTTAACCTGAACTTTGTTTCGTCAGAAAAGTCGATTGTGACCTGCTGTGTAGCGCCTCAGAGTCAGAGCCGACTCTGAGTCCACTCAATTTGTCTTGAGTCAGAATAGATTTGAATCACATTTGTAAATGGTTTGCAGCAGAGTTAATTCACCGACTGAACACGTTGAATCGAGTCAATCAGAACCCGTGAGTCAGAGTTGAGTCGAGTCAAAAAGTTTTCAGTCATCAACGAGTCAGCTTACATCCAGTGGCGGATCGAAGGGGGCAAAAAGGCATTTGCCCCCCAAACGGAAAAAGCTCGGGACAAAACCTATGTTTTTGCCCCCCCAAAAAGATCGACCTCCTTTTTCCCCCGACTCCTTTTTAGTTTATAAGCAAGATTTTGGTGCATCAATTCTCAACTTCAAACAGAACCAGTTATGTTCAGTATAAATATTGGGCCTTGGACTGGAAAAAGTATCTCGAGCCCATATTTTTAATCCCGTGAAGTTTTTTTGCTTTTCGCCTCAAATACCCAAAATTCTACCGGCAAGTGATATTGTAGTGAGGCTTTCACGGCGACGTTTTTGCTTTTCGACTTTTGACTTTGGTTTGCCCCTCCCAAACCGACCGGCTAGATCCGCCACTGCCTACATCACGTGGTGAGAGGCACAAGGCGAGAGACACTAGTTTTTAACAGTTCCAATGTATTTCTACAACACTGGCAGAATGCTAACCCCGGTGTAAAATGAGACGCGGATATGTACTTAGGGTCGGATCCAGACCGACGGTTTGGAGAGGGGGAGGGGCAACGGGGCAAAAATCGTGGGGAAAAAAATTTTTTTAAGAAAATCGGCAGAAAACGGGGTTGTGTGAGGAGCCGTTGCCCGGTTTGACCCCTTCCCTGGATCGGCCAGTGCATGTACTGTTATGCCACCGTTGTTGTTTTTCTTTTCTGTATGTTTTAACAACGTAAGAAAGCGCAAGAATGGATTGAAAAATATCGATGAGTTCTAGGAACTTCAAACAGAACACAAAAAATGATAGACCACAACGAGACACAAACCAACACGACTCTCGTGACTAATTACCACAGGGACAACAAACAGAACAGTCCAAATTAATGTAGACACACGCCCCGCAGCACGGCACGCGAGGGCTATGTCCTAGATTCACACAGTAAACAAGGTTACCAACGATCATTATGCTATAAAGCCAGCGTTTACTTTACTGTGGAGCTGTGCTTACCAAAAGCAGTACAGTCTAGCCCACAAGTCACAACCAGAGAATATAGATCTCCCGGATGTATTTTTGTGCGTTTTGGGATTTAAGAGCGCTTCAACGGCTTGGTTTCCTCGCGTTCAGTCTCCTGGGGTTTTCTTCATAAGCCTAGCAGCCACCCATAAATAAGGTAAGGCATGGAGGCGTGAGTGAGTCGGCCTCAGGGCCACGAAGCGTGGCACAGGGAGAACAGTTCGAGCCCAGCACTACGGAACGCCCACGGCTGGGAAAATGGAGCAACTAAGATCAAGCGCTGAATCTGGGTGTACAGAGATTACTGGCAAAGTATTGCAACAGTGTACGGTTTCAGCAAAAACATGTCGCCAAATAGAAAACCTACACTATTGATAGAAGATTCCGTACGCTTGTTATTGCACTGTGCTCATCCATATCAATGATGTAGACGCTGTTTGACGCCAGAGGCCTAACTTGGAGAGCCGAGACTGAAAAACACACCGCGATGCCGGGGGATCGCGGCCCCGATCATGCCGTCATCAGCAAAGCCATTTACCGCCGAGTTTCTAGAGAGGACGTTTTTTGCCAGACGCTGGGATGTGGACTGCCGCAGGAATTTCTCATCACCTTTTCGTCGTCCCAAGCTATCCGCAAGGAAGATGAAAAATGTCTTGCTCTACAAGCCTCTGCCAAAAACATTACATAACTATTTTAGCGCCTATTCCTAAAAAAGTTATGTGGGAAAAATCACACATTTCAGAAGTGTAGGTGTCCTGGGGAACAGGTCGAAATTGCCACGTTTTTTGTTGCTTTTTAGACGCGGGTTTACACCATGATTACGTTAGATCTAAGAGTTCAACATTAGCATTAAAAAGGGATATATAAAGAAAAAGAGTGAAAATACCTACAAATTGCTCACCTACCCAATGGACGGCTCATTCACAACGTCGCGTTACGAGCCAAACACCGCAACCAATAATTTCGCCACAAGTTACAATCACATCCCGCTGACGTGACAAGCTGGCTACCAGCAGCTATGATCAACGAGTTCTATCAAACCTCAAGCATCAGAAGCAGACCGATTGAAGCACTTCTGAGTACAGTTATCTAGCCTTAAGCACGGCTCATCTGCCCTGGAGACATGTGCTGCCAATCCCACACTAAAAACCCTCTGGAAACGCAGTGGGTTGATATCGACGATGAGACTGCATCCATCAGCGCCGCGGCCGTGAAAAAGTGAGGCCACACTGCTCGAATGGATGAGACATCGCCTGCAAGAAGCGAAGGTTACAACGTCGGGACTGTTATGGGTCCAGACTCTCGAAGATCAGGGGGTGTCCCACTTTTATAATGGGTTTTGACCTGAGATAGCAGTTTTATAGAGCGTGTCGAGAAACCAAGTGCCGTATTTCATTTCACTCATAACTCTCTGTATTAAATTCCCGCCACACTTTAAATATTGAAATACAATGCAAAAACGCCCGAGGTCTCGAATTCAGACCACAAAGGAATCTCTTTCCAATTGCCAACTCATGTCACGCGATCAATGTTCACAAATGGCATGGCTTTTGCAACGTTACATAACGCAAGCAGCCAGCTCAGCCTCATAATTACACAGGATAGCTGGGTCAACCCAAGGTAGCGAGGAAACAGGCAATACTTTTGTTTTGAACGATTGAAGATGGAAACAAAATGTAGTTTAGACCTACTCTGTCCAGAGATAGTAATTTTTAGAATGCCGACAGTGATTCATTCCCTTCTTAGCAGAAGATTCTGACGCACAGCGTCTGTAGACCGTCGGCACAATACGTCATTAGTCGGTTACTGCCCACGTCAGCAGCAGATTATGCTTTTAAACATCTACTGGTTTAGCCTTTTGGCCGAAACTGCTGCTACTCGGCTGGAGCGCTGCTTTTCTTTTTTAAGAACAAACACTTCGGTTGCGAACCACTAATATAAGCAACGAACTAGTCATGTAGCAACCGAAAATAGCGATATTACCCATCGAATGCATGGAAGAAATACATGACCGGACTCTCCCCGCATTGTTCGCCTCATCCACGCAATCTGAGTCTTGGGTAACTCGTGCTCAACAGTGTTTGTCCCAACTCAAACGGACACTATTTGAAAACTGCGCCATACTGAAGACCAGATATGCCGCCCCGGTAGCTCAGTTGGTAGAGCGTTGGGCTCCAGCCCGTTGCTCAGAAACATGCAGTGACGATGCATGCCTAAGCTTGGGATCAGTTCCATTGAGACGCTCCGGCGCTTACTGGGAGTGTCCCACTTTTATAATGGGTTTTGAACTGAGATAGCAGTTTTGTAGAGCGCGTTGAGAAACCACTATCGGCATAATTCATTTCACCCAAAGATTTCGGTATAAAACTTCCGCCGGCTTTAAAGTTCAAAGTTCAAAAAGTAAAGGGACCTGTTAGCTTTTTTCACACCCTGAAGGAATACCTTCAATATGGTTGTAGTAATCTGATTGGTCGTAAGCCCTACGTCTCGCCCACACGCTGAAAATACCATTCTAGCGAGTAAACCAGCATGCAACTGCTTTTCCACCAGCATGTTAGGCAAAAAGTTGTCCAGTTCAGGGCGTTATTGAGTCAAAATTAGGCCAATAACTGCAATACACATCAGATCCTCCCTCCCCCGTAATTGTGCAAACAAGAGTTAAATGTTTTTGTCAAAATCCAACTCGGAAATTGTTTCCTTACATCAGACATATGCATAATCTTTCTACCACTGAAAAAACTCGGCTACCGTAGTGTAACCTAACGTGCAGTTCTTGCATTGGTGCTTCTTCTGGTACTGCATGTTATTTTCGCCATGCGGAAATGCTCTGAATGGAGCTTATAGCGAGTCTATGATCAACGTTTGGGATTTCACTAATTACCGACAGTGTTATTTTGATGACGTCACATATTGTTAGAAAAGAGAATATATTTCTGCTTTTAGCGCATGAAAGTGGGGAAAATTATGTTTCCTGTTTTTCAGATCTCTCTTGTTCTTAAAATGTTATTTTTAGGATTTCCACAAAGTGGTCCACTACCTTTAATAGCTTATCCGACGTAGGTCGGCTGGCGACTGACTGGTGAGAGGGTGACCTGATCGGGGCGGCTGTCCCTGTGTTTCGTGGGACGTTAAACTTTGGCTTTTAATTACAGGGAATGTGGCACCTTCACGACGGGATTTTAACTGAGATAGCCAAGTTGTAAAGCAGGTCGGAAGACCCGGTACTCCATATTTAATTTTTCTTGGAACTCGATATTTCCGTACAAAAAAGCTAAAACCTACCTGACACCAGCCCCCTCAGCCCCCCGTCGCCGGCGGCCATTGTTGTGAGCTACTGGTGTGACGACATATGCTGACGTCACGATGAGCATCAGCCAATCGAAGCCCTTGAAGCGTTTAAAGTATGGTAGTGGTTGCCATCTCGTGACATCATCCACAAGCTGATATTTATTTCTTTTTCTGGAGGAGTATTTTTAAAAACCAAATATTGAGCTTATTGTACATTTTTCAGAGAAATCGAGAGTGGTTTCATTATTTTTGACTAAAAGTACGCCTAATAACACTTAATTCCAAGATTCGACCAAGGTGCCACATTCCCTTTAACCCTTAATTGTGGGAGTTGCCCGTTCGGGTGGTGGGTCGAGGTCTCTGTTACAAGTCCCTTGAATATTTTAATGAGACTCCGACTCTAACAGCCGTACTGGGAACAGCCTGGGCAAAAATTTAAAAAAAATACATGGGCCAGGCTGCCGTGTCGATTTCCACAGTCGTACGACTCTTACCACATCACACAGTCTCCCACAGACCCAATAGAATCCGTTCAAGCGGCCATAACTGTAAGTCAAATAATTAAGTCCTGCACGCAGGACTGAGCCGCGCTTAGTGCCGACTTGAGGTGAAGGTGTCACAGTTAAGGGTTCCACGTCCATGAGCAATTCAGCAATCCAAGTCAATTCGCAGCGAAAGCCCTCTGGAGCGGAAACTTACGAAGGTAAATTTATCTCAAGGCCGGACCGGCGCCCATTTCCAAGCCATCAGAAAAGCGGAAAGCCACTCGGCCCCCGCGACCGCGGCTCGATGGGACACATTTCCGGTGTTGCCCGGGTGACGGATCATCATGTGGGTGCTTCTCCTGCAGGAGTCATTCCGACACCGGATAGCGGGATGACTGCATTGCCTGCTGTCAGGCCCAGTGACGCACAGGAGCTCGTTTGCAAAGGTCGGCACGCACACTGCCGCGGGCAGAAGTGGCAAGTGGGATGAACACGGGGCCGTCCCCTACTGCATTATATATACGGACAAGGCAGCTAGAGCGGCATAAAATCATCCCACGGTAGCGGCCGCAAGACCTATTAATGTATATAAAGGAGGACTATATATCACCTCTGAACTCTACCGTTTCGGCTTACCCCAGAAGGTGCGCCATAACAAGCGACTGTATATCATTCATGTGTTTTCAGCCTTGTTTGCCTTGTGGGATTCATCACCAGCAACACCAGTACCGCCGCCAGTTTTGAACCCGGGCTCCAAGACGTCAGCGCTCACAGGGAGACGATCGGGCTTCCGTGTCAACGCTGGTATCAGACGTCAGGCGGAACCCTACTAGGCCAGCTGAGTAGCGACACAACATACAGCACAAACAACAGAGCCGTTTTATAGCCTGACATTGCTCCAGTAGGCATACAAAAGTAAAACCGGGAGAGGAGGTAATGTCCCCTGAATGGCCACTAGCACTTTGCTTTTTCAGAATCTTGAACGTTTTATCTTCCATGGTGACGCGACAAGCCATACTTTGTAATAAACAGCAATGACTCAAAAAGATAAACGAAACACAAAGATCACACATACAACAAAGCCCACAAATATCGCACATGTAGCACTGATTTCTTCCCGTAACCAAAGAGTAGCATATATTTCAAAAGAGCACTCCATGCATTTAAACCTGTGCGGCACAGGAAAAATGTCCCTGTCGAGTAACTTCCCAACGGAAATGTCGCATTTTTAATAGTAGGTGAAAATCAAAAGTATTAATATGCTTAGAAACATTGCCTTAAGTATTCTGCCCTTTAAGTTGGAGAAAGAATAGTCTCCGATGAATAGCGGGCACCCATACCCAGCGCCTCGCCGCTCTTCAGCCTTGTACAGCATCCGGCTCAGGCGACCACCCTGCCACTCCGCTCTGTACGGCTTCAGAGGTATCGGATCGCTCTGCAGTTTCGATAGCAGGCGAATAGGTCCACAGCGCGAGCATTCGTAAAATGAGTCGATTTCCCGAGCCTTCCAGATTTTCCGGGATATGGAGCTCTGGGTTCTTCCTAAGCTTCATACTACTGACTTTTAGTCAATACCGGTCATTCCAAGATTGTTCTTTAAATTTCACTATCTTTATCTATCTCGAAATGTCTGAAGCACCGATATCGTCCCTCACAAGTCATTCCTCACAATTGTGCGCGAGGTAGCCTCCGAACTCGCCGCGAGCTTAAAACTCCAACACACAGACTTCCCACGGGCCCGGATTGACCTGTGGAGAGGACATCGTGCCTACGGGCAATATCTTCTCACAGCAGTCCTATTTCAAAATGTATTGGATTTTTACATTAATAAAAAGTCTCGTATTGTTGGGCGCATATTCGTTCAAGCTACTGTGAAAAATAATCACATGAAAATGTTGGACGCCGGGACATATATTGTTTTTTATACGTAGACGGCAAAAAAGGAGCTCCAGACAGCAGCTCCGGTGTCTGCTAAATTAATTCCCGATTCTAATAGGACTAATGCTACTATTTCCGACATTCACAATCTAGTGTCATCGACTCCAGGGAGACTACGAGGGCATCACTTCCGTACGTATCGTCGGAAGCACAAAACTGATCGAATAATACCATATTTTTACATCGTAGACGCTCACCAAAATATCCAGGCTGCATATTATGTGAGCAGGAAAAGGAAATGCACCAATCCCGAGAGCCCACTCGGGGAAGTCATGGGCCATTAGCGATGGCCTTCGGAGACGAATAATCACACCAACGCAATATCTGTTGCATGTTTAGAGAATTATCCACGCCAGAGACTATGTTTACCCCAAATAAGCTTGCAACACGATCCCCATTTGATAGGAAGTACTAAAAATCTAGCTGCGTTTATAAGCGCTAATCAATGCTCCCCTCCCCGAACCAGCCACGACCAGCCGCCCAGACCCACCTTGCTGAGCTCCTCGTCCCTCTCGACGGTGTCGGGTGCCGTCTCGCCCTCCTCCTGGCTGGCGGCACTGACGCCCAGCAGTTCCTCCTCCTCGGCAGACGCCTCCTCGATCAGGTAGTCGGTGATGTTGTGAAGAACTGGGTTCTTGCTGGCCACGCCATAAGACGGCTGCGGGGAAAGGGGGAGGGAGAGGTGGTCACCGCATGGGTGTAGTGTAAACCTTGTAATCAACACGACATTAAATCCTCCGCATGATTGATGATGATGATGATGATGATGATGATGATGATAATGATAATGATAATGATAATGATGATAATGATGTGATGATGATTATGATTATTATCAATATCATTATTATTATTCTTATCGTTATTATTGTTATTACAAAGAAAGAAGCCACTGTGAAGAGGCTACAAATGGTCACTGATCACCGGCAGTGTGTGCGAGCTGGCTGAGAGGATATTACTGAATACATACTTCATACCTGCCTGGTAGTTTAAACAAAACCCAGCAAATCATTGCTATCGCCAGTCACAGGTAAGTGTTGAGCCGCAAGAAAGTCAACATCTGCAATCTAGGCCATCACTGCCCTCAGGCGCGAGAGAAAACGGGGATGAACTTCTTCAGATAGTGGGACGAGGACGGCCGACATCATAGAAACAACATCATAGAAACGTCCTACGACAGGATTGGGAATTATTTAGTACGCCCACTACCGTTCCACAGTGATCATCATCAGAACGAGATGAAGCAGAACATCCCAACTTACGGCACGAGACCATGGCCGACTCTTTTAGCCAGCGAGATCTTCCTACTTCCATACGAAGACAAACAGCGGAGCGACAGGTGGCCGCACCACGCAAGTAACATTAAGATGACCAGCTCCCTAGATCTAAAACCAGTCATCTCTTTTTAGGGCCACGCATAACTGTCTAATATAAGGCTTCCTTCAAACCGTGCTCATCGGCTAAGGGTGAGATGGAGCTCCCACTAATTGCATTTGAAGAGACCGTCTGATATATTCCACACGCAGTAGCTCTTCCGAAAAAGTAAGCCCTTCAGAATATTCGCCAGAGGCTCTGTAGTGTATAACCTCGTAGTCGGCGCGTCGACAAACGCCATATTTCCCTGAGAGCCGGATATGTGTTCCCGAGAGGCGAGAGTATTCCCCGGCTGGTGTTTCCCCACAGCACAAATGGTTCCGAGCTGCGAACTCTGTTGGCGCATTACGGGGGAAGAGCAGGTGTGCCGCCGCTGCCGTAACGAGCACAGAAGAAAGTTAGCCACGCTGATGAAAAAGAGCCCCGGCGCCAAGGAGCGACAACAGCCGCCAAGCAACAACAGCGACAAACACACCCATCTGAGCCTGGCGCAAACACGCGTCGAGAAAACAGACAAGTTTACGGATGAAAAATAATAGCTTTAGTTTAAAGAAGTGTATTAATGAAAGTTTCATAACACACTAGTTGGACACGCTTTATACTTCAAATTATCCAAACAACTCACCACATGCACTCCCTCTGGGTGGGATGCTCAGGGGAAAAGTGACATTTTCGGTATAGACCAAGACAGATTGTTTACCACCGCCTTCCGCTTTGCGCTACTTAGAATGGTTTCTGAGATCTTAGGAGGGATTGCACCCCCACCCCTGTACCGGTGAAAGTGGCGCAAGCCCCGTGCCGGGGCGTGTTAGCATTCAGATGGAAAAATTATTTATCGTGTCATATCATAGCTTTTCCTACTTTTATACATTTTCCTAGACCCAGCGACCAGCCTTTGATGCATTACAGCTACAATAAAAAAGAGGAATTGCATATATAATTTGCCGCAACAGCCCGTATTGTTGAAAAGGCTATGGTGGCAGTTAGGTAAATACAGTTTGCGTGCATCTTCGTAGGACGCATGTACTACTGTACAAATGTGATATTACTTAATGAGCGCAGTTCCTAATCTTCATACAATTCAGACACATCCAGAGGCAGATCAGTACATATATGCTTAAGTTTCCTCTCAGATCTATACAATTTCAAAATAAAACTCAAGGGTCCCTCTAAAGCTGGCCTTTGAACATCTACAGACAAGGCCCTCTAGAGGATTTGGCGAGTGAGAACAAAGGCTCTTGACAAATGCGCCGCTAAAAATGGATCACACTCCAGCTCCGCAATAGCGCGAGCACTGGCATTACGAGCGATGGCACTGAGGCAGGCCTCTAGGCTGAAATATGCATGTCGAGGCAGGGCGCCGTCTCGGAAGCACCTGCCTGAATCCCTGATCATCAATGTTTTGTCCTTCCTAACGGATTTTCGGGAGGTTTTGTAATTGGAACCCGGTTCTCCTGATCAACATTATAACGCTTCAATCACTTTAATATTCCAAAGGAAAGTTCATTCAGCGTTGTTCCCTGCTTTCTAATATTATAATGCCGGAAAAAAACCGTTCCGTGAAATCATTGACGTTGTTTGTGCAGCGTCTTTGCTTTACGGAAAGCTGTGCGTGGATAGATCGGTGGTGGAAAAGCAGAACACAATTCACTTTGCAATCCAGCCAATATTCGCGGTGAGTTTTACTATGAATTCTTTTCGCCTCGACCTGCAGCTCCTTTGAATTCTGCCCCGTGCTGCGGCTGGGTTCAGCCGTAATAGAGGCGGCGGCGGGGCCGCCCACCCACGCACTGGAACATTAACACGCTCCCGGCGTACCGTCGTCCGAAGTGACGACCCGTTCACTGGGCCTTTACGGTACGGTTGGACTTCCCTGCCCGAAAGTTGTTTTGCGAATGAACACAATATTCTATTTACAAGGGATAAGAGGAGAGAAGCAGCACGCTGATGCTGAATGGGTCGTGTCAGATCTTAGAAGAATTATAGCGTTTCTTCGGAACTTACCTTGTTCTTTAAGCGAAGGTAATGATGCTATCCTTGGTGAATCTCAGTGTTAAGTTCACCTTTCACTGTGCGGATTATCTAAGTTTTTTTCTAAGCTGGCGGCTAGCATTCGAAAACAGAGGGGACGTAAACTGCACATTAATTTGTTTTCCGACCCTTTTCTCCCCCTTAACTTTCTCACGTTAAGACAACATGGAAATTTATAGAAATTTAGGCAGATGCGTCTGGTTCGGTCATATATTTGGCTAATTCATGGATAGTTCAATATTTTATGAGTAGTTACTTCCTGCTTCCCTTCTTATGAGAAAATGTACATACAAACTTACCTTATTATCGGACACATTGCACAATCGAGCTCGGACGATTCTCAGCGCAGGAGTCGATTAGAGAAAACCCTTATGGTTTGGCACGTAAGGTTGGGCACCAGATTCAGAGCCATGGTTCCTGATCTGGTTGACGAAATGCTAAAAAACCGTTTGCTTATCCTTCCCACCCAGAGAAGTCGTACGTTGTAAAGACCGATGAACCAAAGCCGGCTTTGAGATGGAGTCTCGTGAGTACCCTTCCACCTACTTCCCCTTCTACCTACTTGTCCCACTTGCCTTGTACATATTCCATACGAGAAGTTGGTGCCTCCTCACTTACAAACAGGCTCTAGCCCAAATATTTTGTATCATACCCAACCAGTCGTTTGATTCAAATGCCTAGGAACAAGCGGCAATGTCGATCTTCACTTGGGAATTCGCTGACCAACTGGCGCCCTTGTTACTGAGAGTACGGGCTTGATCGGCCTTTAATTAGCTCGCTGGTCCGTTGGCTTGCCCCGAGGGCACGTGTTACCGCCGTTATAACGTCGGTTTCGAATGAAGGAAGCATGAATATGTGTGTCTCTGTTCAAGGCTGTTTGATTGTGTGCCCCTTCCTTTGCAGGTCAATGTAAGGTGTAGAAAGGGCATTAATGGCCTCACTTGTTGTCTAATGTTAAGGCTTTTAAATAAAAGCGTAGTTACAAAGGAGCAAGTTCGTTTGATTAAATATCAACTGAGATTTCCAGAGCACCTGCAAGACAGAGCACGGAGTACGTAATCATTCGCCCTGACTCAATGTCATTTGGCTTACCTACAGATTGCCTTGAAGTTCGTACTAATGTTCAGTAAATTGCCGTATGTGTTCTAGTCATTTAGAGTACAAGTTAGAGTTAGCTGTCGTGAGTTAGAGTCTACCTGTCGTGAGTCATTGGTTAGATTGTGAGTGTTCAATGAGAGTGTAAATGTTTGTGTTTACGGCGTGATTCTTTCGTGAGGTGATGTTTGTCTAATTTTTGTTTTCCATTTCGTCAGGTTTTATGTCATTTGGCTTTCGGCTGACATTGCGAGACATCACTTCCGGGAAATATAGAACCAAAGTGCCCAGTAGTGTATTTTTCGACAACTAACCCATGCAGCCGGAGGCGAGAACAGCACAGCCTCACCACGTCTCACCGAGGCAGCCCTCTGTTCCGCCGGGTCCCGGGAATCGGGATAGCCTCGCCGTCTGGTACGGTGCGGCGTGTGACAGGAAGCGTGTGGACATACAAGCAGGGAATTCGAAGGGGGCAGCGACAAGGAGCACGTAATCGTGGAATTGGCGAAAAAGGAGGACGTAGCCCCAAAATTTCGGGACTCAACCGATTACTCATGCCTTTGCTCCTGCCTATCAACGTACGCTTACGCAAATTTACTGAGGTTGGCTGCAGGTAGTTGCCTCGATGTTGCTCTCCCAGACAACCATTAATCTTTTATTTCGCCAACCCCCCCCCGTCCCCGCTCCCGTTCATCGCCAGTTTGGAGCCCTTCCCTCATCAGGAAAAAACCGCGACAACATCCTTGCTTATAAGTTAATAAGCGGGGATAATAAATAATATAAATAAGCCTATGGAGCCTGGGCTGTCATAAGGTTCAGGCACCGGCACTGATATATAGGTACTTTTTCAAAGACCCGAGCCTGGCGTTAGAAATCACCGGGCAGAAGTCTGTGAAATTGCCTGCGTCCCGACGTCTAGTTTACGACCTAAATGTCAGCTGCAGAAAATAAACATAGCAGGGATCAAAGCTAACCGGGGTATTTCACATGTGAAGTTGTGTTCTCCAGGCCTTTGACAAAATAAGCCACACCTCCCAGAGGACGTCTGATGGAAGCGTTTCAAGTCCACACACCCCCATTGGGGCTTTCATGTGAAATCGTGTACTTGCTACCAAACGGCACTTTCCGGCGGCTTCTGCGCGAGCGGAGTGGTAAACCAGCGACGCAAACAGAACCACAACACCCGGGGATATGGCCTGGCCAGTAGGTGGCGCAGGCGCTGGGGATGAAAAGTGCCGCCAATCGATACCCTGGCCGGACAAATTTACTTCAACTACTGTCGAATCAAACCTTCTGCCGTTGGCCACCGCTTCCCAAAAACCAAGCTCGCTCACCAGACTCTGAGACAAGAGTGGGTTTCATTGAGAATTCCCCGAAATGTATCAATGAGATGTTTACCTGGATAAGGTCAAACTGCCTTGTCCTATCACACTGCATTAACACATCGCACTAGATACCCCGCGTGTGGGCGCTGTCTTCACCTCCGGAGAGACATAAACGGAGTCAGATTCTGACACAATGGCTCCCTTCAGCGTCGGCCAGCCCAGTTATGTAAGTCACCTCTTCATCCGTGAACGACAGGGGCCGAAAGCTGACATAATCATATGTTATAACATCGTCGCATGTTTCAAAACAGAACAAAAAATGTCTGGCAGTTTGTGTCGGACAGTGCAGTACTGACGGTTGGTGCACTGCCTTTTAACACGCGCATTGACGGGGGGCGGGTGCCCGTCCCCCCTCGGGTTTTTCGGAGACAGTAGAAAAACGGCGGCGCGTAGCGCCGCCGCAGTTGGTATACCTTTTCCCTCATCATTTTTACAACTTCTGTGAAAATTTTAAGGTTAGGTCATCTCAGGTCAGGTCACCAGTACAGGTCAAGTGACCCGACCTCAAAAAAAGTTTAAGATAGCGTAAGTCGGAGCAGGGTGAACTTATCCGATTGAAACTCAGATCACATAATGGCCCCACCGAGTTCTCTAAAATATAATCCGGTATTTTTTATATCGATGACCTAAGGTCAGGTACGAGGCATGACCTCTCCATTGGAAATACATGGGAAAAATAGTTTTTACGGAATAACTCAGTAACGGATGGTGATGGAGCATTTATTTTAGCTGCATTAGACTCGCCTGGGCTTTGCAGTTCTAATGATATGCATTTTATATAATTTGACCCTTAGCTGACCTCAGGTCAGGTCAAATCCTTGATTTGACCTAGCAAGGTCAAATTATATATCATTCGATTCGGCTTGCTGAGAGGATTCATACAGTTTAAGTTGTTTTGCTCTATCTTTACTTGTTCAGATTTAAAGGCCGAAAAACTGAATTTACATGTTATCCCTATGACGGCATTTTTGACCTCTCGTGAGCTTAAATGTGACCTGACAAAAAATGGTTCAAATGTTTTCGATGGAGAAACGGATGGGCAGCCCAACGCCGTTTACCGTTTTTCGCTACCTACCGTGGTTCTCGAGATCTTAGGGGGGGCGGGTACCCGCCCCCCGTCAATGCGAAGGTGGCTCAGACCCCCGTCAATGCGCGTGTTAAATCTCCCGCCAGGACAGTCCACCCATGGTCTCGTCCCATCACTCAACAGCCGGATTCCCTGCAGCAGCCACCCCTCGGAAAAGCATATGCCGACAGCTACTCAGCTGTTGATCATACCGCAGTAACGTTATTGGACGTTTCCAATTTCCGAGGAATCCCACCCGGCCACGTTTGGGGCGCTCTCCAAATCTAGTGGTCCCGTGGCGGCTGCCATTTCAGCTACCGGCCAATACTCGCGAGCCAAAGTTAGTCGGGTTCCGACAAACACAGCCACATCTCCCGAAATACCGCGCATCAAGGACCCGGGCCACAGCCCTACGGGGAGACTGAATTGTACCATCGCTCCCGTCATGGCGAACCAAATCAACATGGCTCTCTATTTTTTCTAACATCGGATGAGTCACGATGCGTCCAGTTCCTGCCCTGTGTGACTGACCCGGTCTGGCACGTAACAGCCCGTCTCTGGGCAGTGATGGGTCCCGTAACCGAGCCAGCCGACAGGACAGCAGCAGTGCCCACTACAATCGGATACCACAGCGTCAGATACATCCCCACCAGTGACGTCAACTCATTAAAACCAGAAACATAATATTGGAGATACGAAACATCGGGCCCAACCCATTCTGATCACAAACATCTGACCCCTAACGACGGATAAATTCACTTCAACTAAAAATAAAACGCACATCTTCTGCAAAAAAGTATAAGGGCGATGGTCTTGTGGTTAGCACGCTTGTTTTCCACGCGGCCGACCCGGGTTCAAGTCCCGACGACTTCCCTGAAAAGGGATTAAGCTGGCCGCAGAGAAGCCCTTCCAACAGAGAAAGAGTTGGTGACGCCAAATAACCCTCGCATTTGGCGCGCTGATAAGCGCCAAACATATTACTATCCTGGAAGAACGAATCAGTCTCATCCTCAACATTATCCTCCATAATGCGTGTTACAGGGCCGGCTTTTGCTGTAACACCATCCCACAGGCGGCGAGTTAGCCGCTTTAATGATACCATTCCACCCAGTGGATGTGTGTTCCCCTTCGTTAAGACCCCATCCCCCCACCACACCCTCTTGGCGTGCTTTCTGTCCCGTTTTTTGCCCACCCCCTCTTGACGGTGGCGCCGCCCTGGTAGCGGCATCCTCACCTGTTTGTCGGCGTCCTCAGCGTCCGGGTCCGGCCAAAGTCTGTAGCGCTGATCCAAGTTCTGGATGATCTTGGCCGCCAGCTTGATGTCGGCGCGCACCACCTGTTTGTGCGAGGTGATGCCGTTGACGGTGCGCACGCGGCGTGACAGGTCCCGGTTCACGATGGCGCCCAGCTCACAGTCACGCAGCTGCCGGACACAGGGGAGTCAGCAGGGAGAAGACTGACGGGCTCACAGTCCCACAGCTGCCAGACACAGGGGAGTCAGCAGGGGAGTTAGCGATGGAAGTCCTGACCGGCTCGGAGTCCCACAGCGAACAGATAAGCGCAGAGAGTTCCACTGTTTCGAGAGCGAAGTAGAAGATCAAACATCAAACTTTTGTGAAAGGTCTTGAAAACGGAGGTTATATCTTACAATAGAACCTTTACCACGGCTCTCTCCTTTCCAGCAATTCAGTTTTCATAAAAATATCGGCTGTCTCGGCCATACACCAGCCAAATGAACAGAAGTATAGCACAAACTACATCCGAACTCCACTTCGCGAACGGTGGCATCACTTACAGTCTGGTAACTTTTCCAGCCCCCGCAGCCACGCAGTTCCACTGCTGCCAACTTTGTATGACAACTTCATGCGAGCCATTGCACTGGCTAAAGCCCCAACCACAGGTCCGTTCCCGGAAACTCATCAGCAAAAGGTGGCGTAGCGACCCATTTTCCGGCGATAACCCGGGCGGAGCGAGTCGAATTGTTCACGAGCAGCCGCGGCTAAGCCGCCAGCGAGTGACATGAGCGCAACACTCTGCCACAGTACCTGTTTGGAAACTTTACGGACGTTTGGCACATCACTCTACTGCTCAGCTGCTGTGCGGCGCCTACGATACTATTGTCACCGAACGCTGGCACAGCGTAATCGCATTACGCTGATGCATTATTCAGACGTGATCATATGCATACATCACCGCCTTCCCACAATATTTGAAGGTGGTATTCATTCACACACAAGGATTCCTGCGTGGCAATCGCCACTGTTTTATAGGACATTTCTACAACCGCACATACCTGTCTCCAAAATACTGAAAGTAACCAGTCAAAAGATAATTTCCACTCAAACCATAATCACATGCCACCTCATCTGAAAAACGAATTACATGGAGCCGGACGTTAAGCCCGGATCACACACACACAAGGGTTGTGCTACTCTGTTGGCTGTAATTTCCGTAGAAAACAATTAAGTACATACGCAAGGATACAGTGGCGTGGGGAAAACATTCAACTTCCAAGCCACACACCCGGGTTCAAATCCCGGGGGGACATTCTGCATCCAATCCCCATGATGCCCTCCCAACAAGATGGGAGTTGGCGACACTATATGACCACAGCAGTCGGTGTGTCGTAAAGCTCCAAAATTGTTTTAAATACGTACGCGGATATTGTTGAGGTTCCAGCAGATCTCCTTGATGTTGACGTGTCTCTCGAAGGTAACCCAGCCGCGCCGGAACCACCGACGCTCCGGCTGGGGGTCGGCAATAGCCGCCCGCAGGAAGCCTGGGTACCGGCGGCACATCTGACGGCACAGGTCACGCACGTCAGGCAGGCACAGGTCATACACAGGCCAGGCGGGCACATGCCAGACGAACACAAGCCACGCGGGCACATTTTAGCCACAGGTGCGGTGGGCAAATGCCACGCAGACGTGCCGAACAGGTCAGTAGAGAGGTCCTGAAATATCCCCTGCTGGTAGTGGTGTGGACCGGCAGCCAGTTCAATGGGATACCGAAGAATTCAAAGACCGATCGGAGGCACGCACGGTTCAGTGGCAGTGTCCCAAACCTGGGGTGCTGGGTGCGAACGATACCCAGTGGAATTTTCTATTTTATGTTTTTTTGTGAATTTTACTCCTTTCCAACAATACTTCTACTATTGAATTTTACTACAATACTTACTACAAGGCCGTTCCATTGCCTCCTCTACCAGCGTCCACTGGAAAAGAGCGCAGAATCGACTGAAGATCGCCAAATTAACTCGGCTCTTTGGGCTTTTGCTTTTTGAAAGAAATCTGGCGATTTTTTTTTCTGGCAATTTACCTGGCATCCTTATCTCCACCGATTTCGTGGAACATTGAATCGAAATTCTGGTGCGGGCAAGACGCTCAGTGCCCTCTGCCCCACCGGGAAGTTCCAATGGGTGAACACCACCACTAAATTCCCCACTACAAATTGGTGAGTGGAAATTGACACCCTAGCCTTGTGTTGCCAAAAAATGAGCTGACAGCTTTGAAGATCATTTCTGGAAAACGTTTATCTGTGACATGATTTTGGCTTACGTCCTTGAAAGTTGTTTTTGTATTTCTGGTACCGAGAATAGTGAAAACCATTTTGGTATTTGTTCTTAAAGTAATTATCTTGAATTGGTTGCTATGGCATATTTTTGAATTGTATCGTGAAATTGACCTTTATTGCGAAGCAATATTTTATCATATCGCCCTTTTGTGCGTTCGCCCTGTGACACACAATCCACTCCACACCCTACGACCCTAGGCATAAATACGCTGATATTTAGTTGAACTGAAGTGCCGGTACTGATACATTGAAAGTCTACATTTTCATTAAATGATTTTTTGGGCAGCAAGAATGCATCGTTCCCTTCAAACATCGGCGTTTTTGTATGGCTGGTCTCGGCGTGGACTTACCAATCGCCGTCTTTACATCTAGTAAATAAAAGCGGCATCTTTAGGCTTTTGAAGGCCGGTTTTTATTGGTTTTGACAAAACATTGCTGTCTTTCTTGTTGTGTTTTAGTTGTATAATTTTTAGTTATAAGCATTTGAAAATTAATTTGGCAATTTTGAAGTGCAAATTATGTGTCTGCGCCGGCAAGCGGCAAGCGATCGAAATTTAAAGTAGTAGTCGCTCTGACGCTGTGCGCCCGCCGCACCTGGCTGATTGTAGACGAAAGGAATAAACAACAGAAGAAGGCTGTAGCTTCGATTAGATTGATAGAAGCAGAATATTCATATGAAGGTGAGTAGATATGTGAGAGGAGCAGGGGGATTGACAGGTAAGAAAGAAACTTTTAGAGAGTCTGGAGGTTTACTGCCATGATGAGTTTGTGTTTGTCTGGGTTAGTTAAGGTAAACCAAGGCTCTCTGGGCCTAGCATAGGTGTATGGGGTGCGTGGTTGGGTCGGGTGACCTCCAAATTCCGATACTATAGGTATAGGTGTGGGGGGCGTTGTCCGGACGAAAACTATACAGTGTTGGTTGTTTATTTTGGTACTGGTATTGTGAAATATCCTTTTATTTTCCACCTGCCGGTTTGGCCCCTCTGCGGTTGGTCTAAGGGGGCCCGATATTGTTAGGCGCCTTTGGCTGGTCGTGGGGGGGGGGGGGGCCAGAGTTGGTCTGGGAGCCCCCAGAGTTGTCTTCTCCCAATTTTAGTTTCTTGGTCCCGAGTTCTTTCCCCAAGATTGGTCTCGAGGCCCCAAAGTTTTTGTTTGTGGAATTCCATTCCTTAAGAAATTGGAGACCGCTCGGGGGCTTGTTGGAGTTTCTGCTTAACCCAATTTTCATGGTATGGTCACATGCTGTTGGGGCGACTAAAATATTTTTTGAAATTTAGGAATCCCCTCGTAAAGGGCTCTGGTTTCCTGTAAATTGGATTTTTATCGCTAATTTTATTTTCCCCTCCTTGCTATTTTCAGAAACTTTTTGTTCAGTGGTCACAGCACTCGCCCCCTGAGCCACCAGACCCGGGTTAAAGCCTCCGCGAATCCTCTGCAAAGGTGCCAGCTGATCGCCGAATCATTTCAAACAGGGTGGAGTTGGCGACGCCGTATATGCAGTTAGTGCGTCGCTAAGCACCAGTAATTTCTCATTTCGAAAATCGGTCCGGCAGGCCCCGAGTTTTCCGACATTAAACTAGCCATGCCTTTCATTCTGAGACATTGATTACAGCATAGCTGGCTCAGGGATCTATCATCTGTATGACCACTTCAGCCCACATTATTCATACGAACTGATTCTTGCTAGGCTCTAACGAGCCGAGGACGCACTATACCACATCGATCCATATGCCTATTTCTGGACTCGCACATGTTTCCATCCAAGTATTGGACGTCTCGTGAAGTATTTGGACCCCGTTAACATCTATCGGATCATATCATTTTCTAGTAAGCGGGCATAGGGCAAAGTCTGTGCCCGCTATACTTCATCGGATCGTTTTATTTTCACAAAATAAGTGTTTGTCTATTGGAATTCATCACTAGCTTCAATAAATACGACCCCAAAGTAGTAATTCCACGGACGAATTATACCCATGGACAATTTTTTACTTGAGACAAGGTACGAATAAGAATAAGGCTCGTAATCGATGTCGAAATAGCAAGGGCTTGCTGTCACTACTTCCTGATGTTCCGCCGCTTACTGCTTTAAGGACCACCATCATTTTCTTCACACCCCGTCCAGAGATTATCTCTATTTTTCACCTCACTTAGCAGTCTTACAGCCTTGACATAAAAGTTCAACCGTTGCAGAAGCTGAATGCAACGCAATTGCAATACCAATTCTGCAATCCCCGGAAACGGGATTATGTCACGGCAGCCGCGCCTGGCTGGTAATTGCACGTCACGGTGGAACCGGAACAACACGTTGTTTGTGGCATTTTGCACGGCCACAGATTTTTAATTAAAACAATTCACGAGAACTTGCGCTTAAACCATTATCACGAAAGCCTGCTATATTGCAGAAACGTCCCCTAGAGCACAAAACAATTATCTAGCATGGATACGCCTGTCAAAGAGTAAAGTGAATGACTAAAGCTTACAAGTGGGAGCAGGGTCACTCACTGACAGACTCCAGTTCATCTATTCGAACTGCAGCGCGGTTCCCGTGTCCAAACGCTTGGCTGGCTCTTTTTCCAGTCATTGAAGCGGTCCTCTGCAGATACCTTTGAGCGGCAGACAAAGTCTTTCGGCGTGGTTTTCAGGTGGCGGGTGCCTCTGGCACGTCTCCCCAGCCGAGGTGATCTTATCGGCAGCTGCGCCGGCGGCGCGGGCAACGCTACGCCCCACATCAATGCCACCGCCGCCGGCCGTGCAAAAACGCAATCTAACCCGAGGAGATTTGAAATGGCTCCGAAGCGCACTAATGTCGCCTTTGCGTGGTTCTGTCGCCACAAATAACCCTGGAGGCAATATATGTTTCAGCTGTGTGTCTGGCTTAGAGGTTTCTGTCTGGGTTCAGCAGTAAGATATGTTACAATATTGTGTGGAAAGCTGAATAATAAATGGTGTTTCCAACTGACTGGTCTGAAGACCACAAAAGCATTGCTCCATTCGCTATCAATTTATTCAGGTCTCACATTTCCAGGGCCGCCCACCGTCGATCTGCATTGAAATGTCCCGCAAAAGACCGCTGATTGATTATGCATTTCGAATAACGACTGCTCCCCATGCACAGAATAGTGGAGCATTTCTCCAGACCACGAGCCCGGATCACGGCGATCGATGTTCTAGCTGTGATTGTCTCGTGATTTATGATCCACCGCTGGATGCAACGGACCTTCTCGGGGAAGAAACGCGGGGGCAGACATGTACCACAATGCAGAAGCTAATGCCAGACTCCGAAAAACAGCCAGAACCGACTCATTCGATCACTTCGGAGCCCCCGGGCGCAGGCTGTAAATCCCCCAGCGCGACAATCAAATCCCGCTGCCGCAAAAACACCTAACACTATCAGACGCATCCTCTGCAAGACAAAAACATTGCTGAATTTGAGTTGGGCGTTTAAAATTTGGATAGTCTGTTTCCAATGTTTCGCTTGATTTGTCGTCTGGCGCACTTCAAGTTTTATCATCAGTAATAAAAACAAAGCTGCCCCATTCAGCCGGGATATCTAACAGGCTATAACCTGACAAACTGCATTCATTATAGAACCGTTACACTCACTGAAGTATCTCGCAGGCATTTCTGGCCCCTCCGCCACCGTGCACTTACCGCCTCCACCTCCTGTTTGGTGATGGTGGGCGCCAGGTTGCGCAGGAAGATGGAGGTCGTCTTGTGGAGTGGCCGGGGCTTCGGCTTATCGTCATCCTTGGCCGCTGGCGTCGCCGTCGGCGCCTCCTCCTTCTTCTGCTCCACCTCCTTCTCTGCCTTCTTCTCGGCGTCGTCCTCCTTTTTGACGGGCTCCTCTCCGGGCGGCGGCGCGTCCTCCTCCACCGTCAGCTTGTCCTCCCTCTCCTCGTCCTCGTCAGCGGCGGGTTTGGCGGCGCCGTTCTCGGCTCCGGGCGGCGCCGGCTCGGCCGCCTCGTCCGCCTCGTCGCTGTCCGACGAGGACGAGCTGGAGCTGCTGCCGCTGTACTCGTACTTACGCTTCTTCGTCTCCTCTGCGGCACAGCGCGGGCAGGTGCGCTAAACATGCACGAGCTTAAAGGGAATGCGGCACCTTCATAATGGGATTTGAACTGAGATAGCCATGTGATAGAGCATGCCAAGACACCACTTGATCCAAATTGCATATCTCCCAGAACTTATCGTTCACAGAAAAGAAGGATAAAAATTCACCCCCCTACCGACCCCTCCTCGGGTGGTCACCTAAATGAGGTGACCTTGGAAAAGTGGCATCTTGCTCAAGCCCCAATAGGCGGGCTGCGCGAAAATTTTTACTGTTCCGACCTCTTTAAAAACCTACGTGATACACGTGACTTTGGTACTTGCGATTATAAACGTAAACTTGCTTCAATGACTAGTTTCAAACGTGAAATAAATTTTAACACATGAAGACAAATGACAAAATATTCTAAGCATCATTTTGGGTTCTAATAATGCCCTATCTTTAGCTAAAAATACTCCATTTATATTCGCACTCTTTCGTGGCACAACCAGGCCACAAAGTTTGTAGCATGACAGCATGACGTGATACCATATCATGGCGTCACAAGGATGTGGAGTTTTTTTTACTTCTAGCAAAGGAAAACTCGAAACGAAATATTGGGCTCGTTCGCCATTTCATTTTCTTTTCAGCAGAAATAAGGCCGAAATCATAATTTTCAACAAAGAATAAAAAACCGCTCCGAGCCAAACTTGCACCCAGACGCCAGATTCCTTTTAACGGGCAGGAATGCCTGTTACAGACCTGCTTTATACAAACGTGATTATCAGAGAGGCTCGAGAGGGCGAATTCTAGTATGAGCTATCCAGCAAAATACGATCAGTGGAGACAAATGTCAATATGCAGGCATTGTGAACCAATACACTTACTTGAGACAATTTCAATTCTAACACTTCCATTAGTTCACCAGCCGTATACATTTACAGGGAATGTGACACTTTCATGAGATATGAGCATCTCAGCTATTCCCACAGAGGACCCCAAAAACCTTGGTTTCCTATCTAGTTTCTCTCAAAGCTCACATTGTTCGGAGCTGCAGGGTTTTACAGGGTACAGGGACTGCCCTCCGCTCTCTTACCCCCTGTAAGCCTACCGGTGGCGCGCAGCGGTTTATCGGCGGCGGCAGACGGAGCGGATACGCAGGGATGCGGATAGGCTCTGAGCACATCTTATTTCTCCGAAACGGTAGGCTCCGAGACAAATGAAATACAAAAGTGGGTATTCCGGTATGTTCTATCTTCTGGTCATCTCAGTTCAAATCGCATTATAAAGGTGCCGCTTTCCTTTTAAGGCTTGAACGTAACTTCATACCAAGAGCTTATCATTTGATAGTTCATGAATCTATCAGTTCACAATTTTTCACGCACCTCAACCATCAGCACGTGACAGAAAACACCAGCAACAGGCATCACCGCAGGCCGGCGTGGCATTTCCACCGCAGGCCGGCGTGGCATTTCTACCACAGGCCGGTGTCACATTTCCACCACCAGAGACAAGTGTGGCATTGCCACCAGACACCACATTCGTCACCAGCTCCATACGAACCTCCTTTTTCTGCAGGAACTGCTTGGCCTTCTCCTGTAGCAGACGCTGCTCCTCCGTCATCGGCAGCTTGGAGAGGTCCTCCTCCTCCGGCTTCTCTTCCTCTTTTTTCTCCGCAGTTGACTTCCGCTTCATTCTGCCGAGGAACGCGCCATGAGTGGAGACCCCGGGGTTGGGAGGTAGAGGGTCAGGACCCCAGGATTTTGTGTCATAGCAAACCTTTTTGAGAAACATAAACAATAACATAAAAATGTCATGCTTTAGGTCACCAACTGAAACGTGTCCCATTCACTGTCAGGCCGTGGGTACTGTTATTTCATTAGCCGCCCTTCCAATGTGGTTTGAAACTGACGCGCGGCCGATTCCGAGCAACCAACCGATGAGACTAAGCCGCTTATCGCGCCAAGCCAGCATACGGCGTGCGCTGGTGTTTTAGAGCGTTTCAAATTTTAAGGCTGTATTGCGCCCGCACCAGAAAACTGCCTCCATACATTCGTTACGTATTTCGTACTTCTTTAGTCTGGTGCTAAGTTCTTAGGCTAAAGAAACAAACCCCACACCAGTACAGAACAACGAAAACAGCGTTTTTGTGTTTATCTACTTCCTAAGTGGGTTTGCGTAAGCCCGCCATGAAATTCGTACAGAACGCAAAAGACAGCCTGGGTCGAGGCACATTTATAGGCGATTATTTTATGACCGCAGGATTTCTTAAATGGTATCTAAGCACCAGAAAGTATGTTTTCCTAAATAAACGGAAATGGGGCTCCAGGGAAAAACGACTGAAGTACACTTAGCTCCGGACTACTCTCATGTGAATCACATTTCACACCACCGATTACCGGCTGTCGTAAAGCAGGAGCATGGGTGTCGCCAGGAATTTTGTTTTAGGGGCACACAAACCCACTTGGCGAGGACTGCGAGTAAGCGGGCGGTGCGGGGTGAAGCTCAAACCTTAGTGGCTTGAAACACATTACCAGTACCTACAACATATAATCTTTTTGAGTGGATTTGCGTAAGCCCGGCATGAAAGTCGCCCAAAACGCAAAAGAAAGCCTTGGTCGAGACACATAACTTTGATATGACATCCCTCGGACACTGAAAATAAGGAACACATTCGCCCCCCCCCCCCCGTCCCGCTTTCGACACTTGGGCAGGTATCAATGGAAGTGTGCATTTGCTAATTGCCTAGTCGCGCGATGTGTGATTACCTGGAACAACAGCGTGGCTGACAATGGGGCATACGCACAAGTAAAGCTTATGTGACGCACCACGACAGTGCTCAACTCCCCGAAGGCCGAGGGAGTAAGTTTTGAAGTGTTTGAACACAGCCGTAGTGTAAGGACCCCCTACGTCCGACAGGACAATGACACTCTGCAGGAAAATGCAACACTGAGCTCCATCCAACAGGACGCACTTTGCTACCCCAGCACACAAATCTGTGACGGCGGAGATTGCGCGGCTGACAACCGGCTTAAGCGCAAGTTTGATCACAAAAAACATGTACACAAAAATCGGCAAACGCATTACAGACATTAAACGGAGGTTGCATGATTATTTAGAAACGACAAAGTAAACACACACTAGGAAGAATCAGAGGTCCTCAAAGGTGAGGAGGTCGTGCGCTAAAAACACATAATATTCCGACACGTACAGTTCAGTTCAAGATCAGTTCACGAGTACCACTCAACAACGGACCAAATGGTTATAAAACCAGGTGCAGGACCAGCTCTTTAGCTCAGCTATCCCATTGTTAGACTCTCGCCCCGCTACTAAGAATCCGTGAAGTGAAAGTACGCGGAAACGGCCTGGGTTCGATTCGCCTGAAGCGATCGGAAGCTAAGTATCTGACCCACGCAGATCGGTTGGCAACAGCTATGTGGGCGTGATCAGAGCGGGGCGGCCGTCTCATGGCTTCGTGAGGCGTTTCGAGTCGGCTTAAAATTCACCCGTCGGTAAGGGAATTGCTCGTTCGAATCCGCAGACTGCTGGTTTAATATGAGTTCATTGATAGCTTTACTGAGATGCGGATCCCAAAAAAAACCGATGCTACAGCAACGAAACAAAATTGGGATGAAAAATCGAACTCAGGTGACGTGGTCGGCACGAAAGATCGTCGTTCCAAGCAGAAAATATTTGTGGATCATGAAGCTGCAGGTGCCTTGCGCGATACTGAAATATCGGCAATGGAAGCAACCCCGGGGGCCACACAGGACGTATGTACGTGTGACAGCACATTAGTCTAAGAACTGGATCCTGAAACTGGAAAAGAACTGGAACTCTAAATTGATTACAGCATATACCACTACGTTGCATACTGGTCTTTTTTAACGGAATTTCGTCGAAAACATACGCATATGTACATTGTACATTGTATGTCACATGTACACATGTACATTGTATGTCACCGAAACAACGGCTGCGATGTCACAAACATACATATCGAGTTCTATGGTTCACCAATTTCGATCGGTGAAATAAATGATAATGGCCGATGAGACAGTTTCAGGCATTGAACCACGTCACTTCTGGCCTTAATACAACTCACACGAGAAGAGATATTGACTACCTGTCGAGGCGTCAAGATGCCGTCTGAAGATATCACTTCTATCTAAGAAGAGTTCTGATGTCAGATTTGCTGGTGTCCATTTGATCTATTTTGAGATTTTGCTGTCCACCAAAAAGTATACAAAAAAACGCAAACCGGATGTGAAAAATATTTCTAAAGAAATACAATCACACGCAACAAGGTTTCAAAAGCAGCCACTCTCAATACGCTGTTCCAGTCATATTTCTCAGGCTTTACACAACGTTTGAACATCGCATTGTAGCCAGGCCGCAGGGTATCGACATAACTCCAAATGAGAGACGCAATGCCATGTCCGGATTTCTACAATAACTAAGAACCCGATGTGAAAAACTACGGAATTTAAATTTCCGGTCCTTGTGGCTCAAGGTAGAGCGTTTATACAGCACATCCCACAACAACCGCCATACCATCACGTATGACGCATTGTTCAATAACTTTAATATTCCTGGAAGTGAACGTAAAGCCAGTTAATCCCTTCCGCAATATTTACCAATAATGTCCACCGGAAATCCGCGCTGGCAGTGTAACCCACAACCCGTCAGTGGGAGGGTTTCGGGTCACGGCGCAGCGCCATTATCGGCTGCCAGGCGCCGCTGAGCTCCGCGCCGCAATCGTCCACTGCGTGCCGAAACGCGCCATAACCGCCGCAGGTGCCGACCAACAGCGCACGTGACACCATTGCACGCTATAGCCGCGGATGAGAGGCAATGCAATACACTCCGACCGACCACCAGCGCCCACTGATGGCTTCTGGTCAACGAGGAAGCCAGGCTCGACCGCCGGGATAATTTATATTTATCGAATCTGGAGACTTTGTGGTAAGGGAAGAGCAGAATAGTTCCATGTGGACCGGTGGGAGATTCCCTCTTGCAGGACTTAACATTCTCCGTCTGAGGCTCCATTTTTTCGCGAATCCATTTCTGTTATCCCTATCCAGGATTGATGCAGAGTTAACCAGGCAAACACTGTCTATCTCGCCAAATAATGTTAGAACTGGAGTATGGAGAAGAGATTATAATGTACCCTCCGTCCCTGGGGCTCAGGTCTTGCAAACGTTTGCAGGGAGCAGACAAGGGGCAATGACATGTCCACATACAAAATAACGTTTCGCTATCAATAAATGAATCATTCCCCTTCATTTCTTACAACCTCCTTAGGGAAAGTAGGAGAGGTTGTAACTTCCCCAAGGAGTTACAATCTCCTTAGGGAAAATGAGCGGGCATATGCTTATATCAATGTTACCTGAGCGATTGCTGGAGTGTGTGAACAAATCATAGGCAAGGACGTTGCCATTATCACAAGGCATCTAAGGCCAAAACATCCTCACAAATTGCACGGAGCTGAAACGTCCCCTTCACGCCCGAGAGTACACACTGACCTTTCACATGCCTCCGAGCTTCGGTCAAACTATGCTCGCTCTATAACACATGCTACGATACATTAAATGATCTTCAAAACGATGGACTTTCAGCAGATGTCATCTTCAATGACTGCCAGGAATTGTTTAGCACCTTCACAATACTGTCTTGTTACAATGTTCAGTGACAATGACAATTCAGTGACAAGGTTCAATGACAGTTCTCCACTTCCTATGTGTTAAAAAGACCAGTAAAGAGAATCACACCTGCTGTGATCCTTTAAAAAAGCACCTCAGTTAACAGCTTGTCCCAGACACCGGCCCAACTGTTCACGACGCCAGGTCCTGCCCGATATGTACCTCCAAACTAAGGAGTTGCCCTGTCGCCTCTCGTTATAGCCCCTGGTCGCGCATTTACACTGCTAAAAGAGTATTCAAAATAGCGCAGTCAAGTGCACGCTGGAGTTCAGGGAAGTGCTGAGTTCAACATCTTACACTAATTTTCATTCGCACTCAGCTCTTGAATATGCTCTGCCTCCAAAGCCATAAAAGGCCCCAAACAACTAAGACACATCACTTATTCGTCTTATCACTTACAACGAATCAGTTATTTTCTAGGTACTCTTTTTATATCCAATCAAGTCATTCCTTCTTCCACCAGATAAGCGACAGAAAAAACGGTTGGGCCGCACCACACACATAAATCGTTTGGAGGCTGTAAATTTTTGCAGTGCCGGTATGAGACGACTCAACTTAATTAATAATAGGATAAACGAGGCTGACGTTGCACTAATGACGATGTTGCTGCCCGGGCCGAATCCCCTACCGATGAATATAATACTTCTAACCAAGCAGAGAGATCACAGGATATATAATGTACAATGTATAATGTACAGCGGATAAGTACCGCTCCCGAGGAAATCAACTCTTTAACAGCCTTATTTGGGGAGAGAACTGGGAGACAGGGCAAGCTTTTAGAAGGGTTTAACCCACCCAATTCCACGCTGGAAGTGATTTTTGCAAGACTGTCCAGTGCCCTTAACTATTTGTAATTGTCACGAAACATATAAAGTTTAAGCGCGTAATTAGGACCACACAATGTTTTATCTTGAACTTCCTGGTAATAAATTTAGGTTTGGATCATCCCCATTATCGAAGCGAAATTTGTATCACTGTAACACAACACAGGTAGAAGAATCAGCCTCCAGGGAAATTCCCCCAAGTCAATGATAACACTTTAACGGCTTAGAACTTGTTGTTTCACTTGTTTAACTCCACGCCGTCCGTGTATGGTGTCCGTGTTGCTAACCCTCTTACTTGCTTGCCGCGCCCACAGCAATGCCGCGCCGACAGCCGTTGGCATGCGCCTGATCTAGCAGTTTGTATTCTGGAGCCTTCATCGCCCCAAACAATAAAAGATATCCCCATTCGCGAGGACTACCATAGCCCATTTTTGGCATTCTGAAAAAAACATTGCTGCGCTCCCCCATTCCAAAAAGTGGGGGCCTGGTCCCCCTGTGGAGTTAAATCACCCTGTGATAGGTCATATCTAAACCTTGTCACATTTCGCGCATACAGTTGGCATCACGTACCCAGTGGGTGGTTGCAGCCATTGTAATGACCCCTCTCCGACAGAGCAGCGAAGCCGCGTACTCACTGTTCGGGCAGCAAGAACAGTTTGGAAGGCTTGGAGTCGGCCGGGTCTTCCTCTGCCGGCATCTCCAGCACCGTCAGGTCGAAGTCAGAGCCGCCCTCCAGCCGGATGACGATGGAGTCGAGGAAGTGGAGCAGCGCGTCGGCGTTGTCTCCGTCCATGCGCGGCACCTCCCCCGCCGACATCATCGCCATGAAGGTGTCGACACGCCGCTGCCGGGACAGACAGGTCACTGCCGGCCCGCGCAACAACGGCACAACCCGCGCCGCTCCTTCGCACCGACTTCAAAACATGCCTATTGAGTGAGTCGACACTATGTGTACCTACACATATTACTGAATTTATCCATACAGTCAGACTAAATTGTCCTTGCTCTCATAATGTGAAAATTTTAAACACGTCTCACCTTGAGGTTTTTTATTTGATCTTCTTGCCTTTTGACACATTCCTCTGGGTGGTACTTGGCCTTGAACCTGGTGCGAAACGTCTCCAGTTAATCACCGATACTGTTTGGCCGCGGTCACGCACTCAGCAATGTTGCTACACAGAGAGCAGCGGATACGTCATGGAGGCAATTCTGGATTGGATCAATGGAGACGTGCATCCCAGTGTCGGTATTAACTGTCAGCAGGCGTATTGCGACGGTATGATCCAAAGAACCAAATACGGCCCTATAATGACAGTGATACGTTACTCTCGTGCTAAACAAAGGCTACCCGGATGCGGTAGGAATTCAAGGAAAAGGGAGTTCAAGCAGAAAAACCAAGCTACGGGAGAGGTATTGTCTTTTAGCGAACCCCACCACATGTCGAATATTTCTTTCGTTCACACCAATCACTCAAGCAAGCCGAAACCCACAAACTCGGCATACACACTTAGCGATGTTTGATCATGACTTCGCAAAACACTCAGAAAAGCGTCTGCGCGCGACCCCAGAGCAGCACGTTACCCTTACCTGTATCCGGTCACCGCCTGTGGACGGCTGCGGCCCGGGCCCGCTCTCTCGCCACCTCCCATCAGCGCGCAAAAATGAGCCTCGGTGGACTCCCTAGTTACCCTACCGACTCGCTCGCGTCAACTAGACTGCATTGTGCGCAGTACGCCCTAGCTAGCGCGTCGCCGCAGCGATTGTAGCCGCCGGAAATGTCATCTGTAGCCATTGGCCACCGACGCGGTCTTCTCGACACTCCAGCCTTCACACGCACCCACACACATACACAGGCATTGTTCCGGCCGGCGTCGGCGCGCGGCAGGCTTGGTGGTCTTCAGAGACTGCCGAGAGAGCCGAACTGTGGAGGCAAACGGTGGTAAGTCATGCACCGCAGTCCCGCCCGGTGTGCGTCGCCGAAACACTGATCAAGACCAATGAGATCACCCGTGTCGCTGATGAAAGAGGTGGAAATTGGCGCGAGTGCAGCAAGGTCACGCACATAATTTTACCCCTGTTAACTTCCCCAAAAGAATCCATGAACGTTACTGTTTTGGGTAATTTTGTCCCCCATGTAAGCTAAAAAATGGTCATGAGAATGTACGGCACACACCGGGAGTGACTCTCAACGCAGTGAGGATGACAAGCTATTATAGTAGCATTAGAAAAAGAAAACGTTAAGTTTCATTCCCGAACGGACGTGGAAGGAATGGACGTGGTGAACAAAGCGGGTCCGGCGGCGATAGACTGAGTGAAAGCGACTGAAAACAAGCATAACTGGAAAACGAATCGAACGGAAGCAGTTGAACTGGGTTGGGAGAGTAATACTGGTAAGAGACGGAGCTCAGGAGACGGGCCCCGAGTGTTGTGTGAGGTTGTCACCACTGCACCACCAGCATCACTGCACTACTCGCCGGGGCCTCTTGCACTGCCCACCATCACCACTTCACTGCTGCACCACCGACACTGCCAGCGTCACCAACACCATCGCAGCTCGCCGAGCACCACTCGCATCACCACTCTTCACCAGTGTCGGCACCACCGCGGCGCACGAAGCCGCACCACGTTCACTCGCGCACCCATCAACATGTGTGCAGCCCGCCCCTAGTTCCATCTAGCAGTGGTGAACAGACTATATTATAAGTGAATATATCTTATCCGATAGTTAGCTCGAAGAAAGACTTATGACATCTGGGAACAAAAATCCTAACATTGATAACGGAGTCTTAAAAAAACTTCGTCTCCTACACTTAGCCACACACGTTCGCAAGTGGAGAACTCACCATTCCTCCTATTTGGGCGCCAGGAGGAACTCATCGTTCCTCCTCTTTGGGCACCATGAAGAACTCACCATTCCTCCTCTTTGTGCGCCAGGAAGAACTCATTCAGCTGCTGACGTTTGAAGTCGAGCTTGTACTCGGTGTACTTTTTAATGGCCTCATCATCGGTGATCATGTCGTCCTGGGAGGCCAGGAACGCCTTGAAAGTCATCATGGGAGGTTGCGTCGGCCCATCCGCGTCCGAATACCTGCGATAGAGATGGGAAGACTGCCGTTATGATGGGAGGTTGCGTCGGTCCATCTGCGTCCAAGTACCTGCGATAGAGATGGGAAAACTAATATCATCATGGGTGGGTGAGTCGGTTCGTCCGCGTCCGAGTACCTGAGATAGAGATGGGAAGACTAACGTTATCATGGGAGGATGAATCAGTCCGTCCGCATCCGGGTACCTGTGATAGAGATGGGAAGACTACCGTTATGATGGGAGGTTGGGTTGGCCCATTCGCGTCCGAGTACCTGCCATAACGATGGAAAGACTCACATTACCATAAAAGGTAAGGCCGTCCGTCCCCCTCCGAATAACTAATTGAGATGGGAAGACTAACGCTATCATAAGAGGGTGAGTCGGTCCGTCCGCGTCGAGTACCCGCGGCTACATTGCCAACACTAACAAACTAATCCCATCCAGCAACCCTCCTGGCACAGTTAGCGCAGGCGCCATGCCTGGGTGTGAAAGGAAAGGCCCCTGGATCAATCCTAACCTGTGGCAGCCTTTCCCGCAGCCGCCTCCAACCCAGAAGATAGCGATACACTGGGGAGTGGGCGCCGCAACAGTGGAACCAACGCCGTGTCAGTTGGCTTCCCCTTTGTGGGTGCCAGGTTGTAATCGGCCTTTAAAGTCTTCGTGAGGGGCTAGGCTTCTGACGAGCGCTGCGGCTCGGAGCGACTAGAGCAGACTTTGCGCCGTAGAATGCAGTGCCGCTGTCCTATAAGGGTGTCGGTAAATGGAAGCTTCCGCCTTGTACATAGTGAGAGCGTGTTGCATGAGTGTGTTGCATGCACACTAAGAAAACGCTCCCAAGTAACGGGAACCAAAAATAGTACCTCGCCCGAGTACCAACCGCTAGCCGTTGGTGAACAAATAACATTTTGTTGTGCCACATGCTTCACCATTGCAGTAATCATTAAGCCTGATAATGATAAGGGATAACTGAAAATGGACACAAACCTCGATAATCGCTGCCGTTTCCTCGCTAGCGACATAATAATGTCGGGAAGATACCTAACTGTGAAACTAAAAATCAGTCTAAGGAATTACCTTCTGAACAAAGTATAGATTTCCTTTATCACCTGTGACTTACCGGCCCGGACTTGGCTGGTAAGGCATTCGAAGAAGCAATGCGCCCATTATAAATAAATAGCCAATTTTTGAACGCATACAGTCACTCCAGAGACCGTTACACATTGATAAACCAACGGCAGCCAACATTATACGGTTGTGCCTGATAAATGAGATTCTAATGAACACTTTTAGTGCTGTCATTCTAATCGTGTATCACTGGCTAAAATAAAATGACACAGTCGAAAATATCAGCTAGAAAATACTTTAGGAACGCTTCAAATTACGAATCAAAAACCATAAAAATCTGCTATTAAATGCTCAATCAAATCCCGTATCATTTCAACCTTAAGAGCAGCAGCTACACACTAAACAACGACTGTACATCACCATGTTTTGCCAAAATAGACGATGTTTGCGATTCTCTTCAAGCTTTAACTTTTAATCAGCAAAGTTGGACTCCAAGCTCCCAACACTCTCATAAACGAAATTGGAACAAATGCTGCAACTATGCAGGGGTCAGGTCAAGATGCGCTGGAACACCCCCCACCCCCACCCCCAACACCTCCAGGAAAACCAGTTCTCATTCCACTGATCTATTTGATGCGGCGGAGTCATGGACTCTAGCGACAGCAAATTGAAATGAAAATAAGCCGTCAGAGGTTGACTCTTACAACACTGAAAAGGCATTCAAAGCCCAAAAAACAGCTGAAAAGCGGATTTCAAATGCAAATACCTTAATGACGATCATGGGTGAAATGCCAAAATATTTGAAAGATATTTTGGCGCGTTGTTTGAAGCCCTACGTGCCGGAACTCCTCGCCCAAATGGAGGTGAAATCACCACAAGCTTTAAGACGCGGTACGTTCAGAAGAAATACATTTATCACAAGGCAAGTCATATAGCATGGACCGACTCATCATAAATCACACCTCTCAAGGCGTGTGGTGCGCATGGCAACTTATCGATAACGTACAGCTTGCGTCGAATAACTCCGTCTCCATATCTGAGCAATAACTCAGAGCCGCAAAGAGAGAGAGAGAGAGAGAGAGAGAGAGAGAGAGAGAGAGAGAGAGAGAGAGAGAGAGAGAGAGACAGAGAGACAGAGAGACAGAGAGACAGAGAGACAGAGAGACAGAGAGACAGAGAGAGAGAGAGAGAGAGAGAGAGAGAGAGAGAGAGAGAGAGAGAGAGAGAGAGAGAGAGAGAGAGAGAGAGAGAGAGAGAGAGAGAGAGAGAGAGAGAGAGAGAGAGAGAGAGAGAGAGAGAGAGAGAGAGAGAGAGAGAGAGAGAGAGAGAGAGAGAGAGAGAGAGAGAGAGAGAGAGAGAGAGAGACAGAGAGACAGAGAGACAGAGAGAGAGAGAGAGAGAGAGAGAGAGAGAGAGAGAGAGAGAGAGAGAGAGAGAGAGAGAGAGAGAGAGAGAGAGAGAGAGAGAGAGAGAGAGAGAGAGAGAGAGAGAGAGAGAGAGAGAGAGAGAGAGAGAGAGAGAGAGAGAGAGAGAGAGAGAGAGAGAGAGAGAGAGAGAGAGAGAGAGAGAGAGAGAGAGAGAGAGAGAGAGAGAGAGAGAGAGAGAGAGAGAGAGAGAGAGAGAGAGAGAGAGAGAGAGAGAGAGAGAGAGAGAGAGAGAGAGAGAGAGAGAGAGAGAGAGAGAGAGAGAGAGAGAGAGAGAGAGAGAGAGAGAGAGAGAGAGAGAGAGAGAGAGAGAGAGAGAGAGAGAGAGAGAGAGAGAGAGAGAGAGAGAGAGAGAGAGAGAGAGAGAGAGAGAGAGAGAGAGAGAGAGAGAGAGAGAGAGAGAGAGAGAGAGAGAGAGAGAGAGAGAGAGAGAGAGAGAGAGAGAGAGAGAGAGCACATAATGTCAAGCACATACTGTCCGACACTGCCCGGGGCGAGAGATATCGCTACGGAGTCTTAACTGGAGGGGTCACGGAGTCGAGGCTTAAAATTAATGGACCAATGTACTGTCATTACTGCCCACTTAATAACGTGTGTCGGACTCGGACAACGACACCGAAATCAGGAGAGCAAGGCCAAAATCCAGCCGTTTCGATTTTGAAACCAGCCCCTGTGGATTACTAGTTGCTCGTCTTGTGACGCGCCTCATTGTTACCATTTCCGTTATCCATTTGATTAATTTAGAATTGCGCAATACTTTAGAATATGAAAAATCAATGCTGCAGTTTTTTCGCACAGTATTTTACTCGTGTTTCCGTAGCAAACTCCATTAAAAATTAGAAATCATGAGCTGAAAGATATGGTCCAACTTTCAAAGTCCTAAAAAGCAGGGTTTTGGATGGGGAACCACACGGAGGCAAGTTTAATTCTACACTCACTCATCGTAGCTGATAACTTAATTTTCCACTCGCTACAATATCCACGGTTCATTTTTCCTCGCTACTTTGGGCAAAAGCCTTTCCTCGCCTGACCAGAATTAAGTCAAGTACTAAGGAGCGCCAACGCTCTGTATCTATTTTCAAGCATGTTTTTCCAAAGAGCAGGAAGTGCGATAAAAATGTGTCCCAAACGAGAGCACAAGTGCCTAAATCTTATCTCAAAGGGCTCTCTATGAGCCTGAAATTTCAACTCATCCACTGGGCATTTTCAAGTGAAACTTCTCTCCACACCAAGGTGTAAATCTCATTTCGGGACACTAGCAACTTTTGACTGCAGAAAGTCAAAGACAGATAACTCAGTCGTGTGATGCAGACGGGGCGTAGCAAGATCAAGATCAAAACAAGTGGACTGTCTAGATACGTACGAAAAGTCTATGCAAGAGAGAAAACAGCATACATAAAAGAAACAATGGGTCTTTGTATCCGCGTGCCCCGCAGCTTTCAGCGAGCAGGCGGGGAGAGCCGGCGCCAACAACCCAGCATCTACCGGCGCAGGAGAGCCGCTCTCAGAGACGTGAGGGTGGTCTGAGAGCGCCGATTCGGGACTGAGCACGCGCCACTCATGTCGGCCGTGCATCCCGGACCCGAGAGCAGTCATTCTCGTCATCCTGGCAGAAGCTGCGTGCTCTTGCCATTGTCGCGGCCACCACGCAGCGTCGCACGCGCCGGACACGGCGCAGACAGCGTAAGGGACCAACAAATACAAGAGCGTCCGTCCATTACGACAAAAGCCTTTGGCCATGACCTTCGGCACGATCCGAGACACAGCGGCGGGAGGCTGCTGTCGGCGTAAACAGCGGGAAAAAGCGCGACAACAACACTGGACCAGAGGCGCCCTGCTACCCATCTCTGCTCCGATATATCGCCCAGCTGCTTACAACAACGCAGCTGATCAGCATATAAACGACCCGTAACAGTCTCCGAAAACCAGGACGGGTCTTCTTCGATACTTTTGGGATCCCAGGACCTGACACTGGTGCGAGACAATGAATATGAGAGCTATCTTAAAGTGCGGTCCCACTCTATATCTGAGCACCTATCAAAGCGAAAACTTATTGGAAGGGAAGATTATACACAAAAAGTACACTGACAAGTGTATTTTGTGGACACGGGTGGAACAAAAACTCAGTCTCTCTCTCGTATTTTCCAAGACTGCCAGAGAGCATTACCGGTTGCAGGTTCGGAATTTCAAACCATCAATGCTCTAAAAACATATACCTATAAGTATACATACACCCAAACAAAGGAGAATACAATGAGAGTCTGGAAGCAGGGTCTGAAAGCACTTTTAAATTAATGTCATGCCTCCAAGGATGGCAGAATAGCATTAAATACCACCAAGTTCCACACCTATCGTTAACATTGTACTCGGATACGGTAGCTAACAGGCGAATAGCAGTGCGAACCTCATACATTATGCAATGATTACTCCCCTCAGTTCTATTTCCTTTTTGGTCGGCTCGCCAGTGTTGTGCCTGTTCAGGTTCCTTTCTTTGATGTGGATTACCTGACACTGTGAATCGCGTCCGACATCAGCGGGCAGCGACCAACCCACAAGTGTCAATATCTTACCATTGAGAAACATGACCAATTTCCACGGGTATGTAATTAGGTCATCCCAGGCAGGCGTGCCACGGAACGTCATGGTACACGTACTACGTAAAAAACAACAACAAAAAACAGGACAATGTACGTATTGGTGTACGACGATATTGTTCCTGGACCGTCATCGATCCCTGATCTGTTTGCCTGAGTAAAGTCACCAAACCCCACCTCTGCGGGAACACTACTGACTCGACTACCCGCGCGGACGCATCTCCAGTGATCTCTTGACCACTGAAGACTAACAACGACGTTAGAACTTTAACTCAGGCACAGACTGGATCGGCATCGTTTTGCCTTGCACTTTTTGCTGGTGTGTGCTGTTTTATCTGCATACAGACAGCACGGGTATAAATGTAAAACTCCAGCATGAATTCGATCCAATACAGCGCCGATTAGTGAGCCGATAAGTGTATGGCCCACGGTGGTGAAGCGGACCACGAGACAGAGGAAATCAGTACCGTACTCATCGAAGAGGAGAACCAAAACACGTCATACAGAGGGCTTTGGGTGAAATTAAAAATGACATTTTAATAGCAGTTTCTCAACATGCTCTACAAAACTGTTATCTTAGTTTAAAACCCATCATAAAGGAGGGACACCCCTTATAACAACCACAGCAACATCCCCGCCCCTCCTCTCCACTCTGAATAGCCAAGAGTGCAATGCTGGGAGCAGTCCTGACAAAATACAGTAAAAATACAAAGTATCGTGCAACTATGCTTCAGATTTAGGACAGGAGCTTTCCCGCTAGTAAAAGCAAGATGGAAGCAAATATATTCCTCCCATTGTGCGCTAAGCACGATTCTCTTGAACTTCTAGATAGCCCAACAGAGATAAGACATCCTGGCGTTCCTGGGACGTCGGGCTTTATTTCAACTTCCGGGAAAAATGATCACATTCTGGACGTTCGTACTTTTGCTCCCTAATCGCTGAGCAGGGTAGATGCTTCTAGTACTAAAATCCAAATATACCTGTTTCATTAACTTGGGTAAAACGGTATAAGGGTCACAAAATCAAGACAAAGGGCCGGAGTGGAAGTGATAATGAGTAGAAAATTGTTGTGGAAACAAAACGAAGATGATAAAAAAGATGGTCCTTGAGCTGTCTCCTCTACCAAAGCAAAATTCTGCAGCATTACGAGCCAATATTAGAGCAAATCCGACGAAAAATATTTCATTTAAATTTTGCAAGCGCAAGATTACATAGCTAGGCATTTTTGGCCTTTAAAGCAGCCCTAGCTAAGTAACCCAATAAAAGAACGCAGGATCATCTAACACAATCAGTTTGCCACTGGGACCATCTTCACATATTTTAAACACATTATCCTACATATTTCATACTAAGCACAGTTTGGAGGAGCCGGCAGTGCAAGGAGCCTCCAAGCGTAAGGAGCCTGCAGTCCCATGCTCGAAAGCCTTGGCCGCCATCTCCGACGGTTGCTGACTGGTCTGCGGAAACTCACCCGAACACGGGAGGGGCTGGCGTGCCGGCACCACCCCCGTACGGCTCACCGGCCCCATAGCCCGCTGGGAACCGCCGCTCTCCGCCACCCCTGCAGAAGTTGCACGTGCATCACTGCTGGAGCACGCGCGTGCAACAAGCCCGGCCCACCTCAGCAGTACACAGGAAGGAAGTATTCACAATTCGTGCAGGCCCCGCAGACGCACCGCTTCAGCAAAGCGAGAGAACAGCCAGCACCGAGGGTCTGAACGTGTTATAGCCCGCTGTGCCGAGCTCAGGGGGTACACTGCGCCCACCAACTGATCGGTGCTTATGGCTGAAGCAGCGCCAGTCTGCCGTTTACAAGACACAAATATACTTCAAGAAAACTAACGAGGAACACCAGCACCATTGAACAATTACCGGTACACACTGAGAAGGCCAATGAAGTGGTGGGCTGCGGGTCACGAGCTTGTGTATGTTATAACATTGTTTCCCTTTTCACTGCAACCAACTGACATGTCTCCATATAAAGCCTGTTATCTAGACAGCTCTGAATCTGACAATGATGTACAAGCTTCAAGAAATTGTCTACGATCAGCAAAATTCCCTTAAAGTTTCGCCCTTATTTTTTGCCCCTTAAAATGAAACTCAGTGAAAACAGCAGAACCATAATGTTAGCGACAAGCTGTCAATAGAGAATGAACTGGGTCCAAATTTATCCCCAAATTTAAATGAAGTATTTGAACAAAATAGACCACATTATTTCAGAAACTGTCGGTGTGTTTCAAAACATTTAGGCTGATACTATTCAAAGACATCAGCGATTTTAAAGATATGTTCAGATATGAACAAGAGATGCAAAAATGTTCATATCGCATAGAATTTCAACAGAAGTCCTCCTTTTAAACATGCAGCACCATCATAAAATTTAAAATCAAGACGAGACAAAATCATAAAACAAACATTATTTAGAAACGTAACAGTGAAACAGACGTCCTTTTAAAATGGTGTGCCCCCAAACGGTCCAAAATCCAATTTCGAAAACATCCACGATACCAGGCATACAATAAATCCCGCAGCTACTTATCACTGGCTGTTACCCTATTCTAGAAACAAACGTCGTTAAAATAAATCCTAGTACGAAACAAAAGGCCACAATGCCTTGTCACTTGATGTTCGTTCAACTACTCGTCCAGGTCTCAGCGTCACTATCGACCGATCCATCAGACATGTGTCCCCTGCCCGGCTCTCACCAGTCGGCCCGCATGCGTTTGTGGGGCGGCGGCGACATGTCTGGTCCGGGGCTGTAGCCTCTGCCCTCGCGGCCGCCGCGGTAAGCCTCTATCCGGTAGTCGCCGCGACTGCGCACCTGACCCCCGGCAGCACGACTCCGGTCGTACTCACTGGGGGGGAGAGGAAAAGGTCAGCACGGCCCCGGAGAAAGAGAGACGGGGGTGCAAGACTCACGCTCAATACATGCATTCGTTTTCCAGCAAATAATGGGGGCTCGCGATTATGACAGCGCCGGTGTAAACAACGAATCAGACCACGCAACATAACCACATTTACAGGATCACAGATCGTTTCTTTGTCTTAAGTAGCATCTCATCTTAGATCTGGAACACTAATTTCACATCGGAAGCTAACAATGATGCCAAGAGTGCATTACTAAAATACCTCATTCTAACAAAAACATGAAGGGGGTTAGCGACCCAGAACATCATAGCCATTCATCAATCAAGCAAAGCCGCACAGCATAATACATGGCGCGATAATATTACGCTTTCCGATATAATGCATAGAAGGATACGGAGTATGAATAAAGTAATTAAGGCAGACCTTCCAACCACAAGGCTTCCAAAACCACTCCGTCACTTCCCCAGTAAGGGCATTTCAAGAGTCCAATGGACCAGTTAACTACTATGAGGTTGGTGCGGTCACGTTTGGGGCAGGTATCCATCCGTTATTAAAAGGTAGAGTGGTCACCGGGGCCCGCCATTGGAGCAGATAAGCCCCGTCATTCCGTCCACGCACAAATCTCACTTGCACTGGCAACCCCGGAACACGGTCTGGAAAGTCCCCTTCTGTTTTCATTTTCGTGGGTCTTGTTAATGTTATTGTTAGTTATTGTCATATATAGCCCAATGTAGAATTTACTGAATGGCTTCTTCCAACACTCAGCCATTTAGCTCGTTTAAAGATACCAAGTCGGGTCCAAGCCCGGCTGGGCGAGTGCCTACGGAAGTGGTGAGCAGAGGCGGCGCCGCCCACCCAGCACCGGGCGGCAACTGCAACGGCACGGCCTTCAACAACACCAAACCAGCCTCACCATCGTCACGCTTGACAAAAACGGCAAAATGAAAGAGAAATAGCAGGGGCTCCCAACATGCTCCTCAAATATGAGCTCCTGGGTCGCCTATTCTGTATATTGGCCAGTGGACAGCGTGAGCAAGCCTCAGAGGTGCATTTAGGGAGCGAAAGCGGCCGCCTCCTCCACCTTGAACGGCCGCCCCCTGCCCGGAAGAAGTAAAATTGGCGGCAACACCTTCGGCGGATGGACATTTCAATTTCCAGCCTGGAACCAGAAGTGCAACTTTCTACCCATTTCGAAGTTACAAGACGCCTCAATCTCGATTCAGACACTCCAATCCTTATTTGAGTAATCCGAACACAATGAATGTTCCGCTGCTAGCTCATCCCAACCACCTGTCCTCAGTGAACCGCCAGTGACACAACTCCACTCTCAATCCGTATTTTCGCCCCGTCTTATCGGTGCCACTACCAGATTAATGACGCGTCTCTTCTTCCATATAAAGGCATTTACCTGGCTCATAGTTTCCGCCCCGAGATATCAGCGCCACCATTACACATGCTAGTGGGCTCCTACATTACTGACCTCAGCAATACTGTTTTATCGTATTGAGACCACCAGCAGATAGGCGGCGGCTTCTGGCTCATGGCATCGCGCCAAGATTGCCGCCACCTCCGAACTATTAGCGTTCCCTTAGACTTTTAAAAAGGGAATGTGGCACCTTGGTACAATTCCGACTGTGGTGGTTTTAGGGGTAAACATTGTTCAACATAATGGATTTGGCTTTATTTCAGCTAAAAAATGACAATATTCCTAGTATTTAGTTTGATCTAATTTTACTCTGTAAACAACAAGCCCTTCAATCGGCGTGACATCAAATTGGCGTAACAGTTCGTAATACTTTGTGCCCGATTGCTCATGTTTGTTTTGCGACAAAATTAATATGAAAACAAACGAAGCATATTTATAAAAACAAGGCTACCATTAGGAACCAAATTAACGTTCACCAAATTCGTCTATTGTTTTTCTCATATATCAAAACATATTCAACCCTTCGAACTATCAAAAAAGCCAACTATACGCATTTATAAAACACAGTACCAAGGCCATCTTCATTTTAAGCATGTTCAAGCAAGATAAATGTATCCGCGCAGGACGCACAGAGGGGCTTGAGTATGACGTCACTTCCCTAAGAACGCCTAATAGCACGCAATACCCGGGGAGGACGGGGTCGGTAAAGGAGTGAATCTTTACCTTTTTTCTCCGTGGATGATCAGTTATGGAACAAATGAAATATCGATCCAGTGTTTTCTCGGCATGCTCTGCCACCCGAGAATATCAGTTCAAATCCCATTATGAAGGTACCACATTCCCCTTGAAGCCCTCGGATTAATGTATCTCTCCCCAACTTCACGATGCCATCCGTGGCTCACCCGTGTTGCGCCTGCAGCCCAAGCTCCGCCACGAGATAGTTGGTGTCTTTCGTCTACGATAAGCACCGTTCCCGAGCGGCGCCACCCTGGGCTTTGATGCCCATTCATCTGAGCCTTCCCCGGACTATCAGAAAGCCCTGTTATGATGATAATGTTATAAAAAATTAACCGGCAATCGCTCATAGTATAATGAAATTGAAAATGCCAAATAGTATATTGATATTTCGACGGCGTGTCTTCTTCAGGAGCAAGTTTTGAATTTGAAGTCATTGATAGCAATGATTTTTAAATTCAATTTGAATTTAGGGCGAACAGCAAGCAGGTACACGTGAAAACAATGTTTAACATCTCGTGAAGGATACAGTGTAATGAGTTGCCTACAAAAAGGGACATTTAAAAACTACAGGATACAGAAGCTAAACACACATAAAAGCACAGTATGCAACAAAACTATGGATGTAACAGTGAGTAAAAACAATTTTCAGCGATGGATGTGTGGTGGTATGGCGAGTGTTTATGCGTGGTGGTTTGGTCTTAAGTGGTATAAGTGTATGTGTATGGTACTGGTTGTAGGAAGCGCCACGAGGAGAATTGCTTATTTATTTGTGGTCTGCGGTTTCGGATTTCTATTGATTCTTTGATTTTGCATTCTGCCGAGTCTTTACAAACATGAATAATTTTTATTGCGAAGTCCTTGTCTGTGATGCGTGTAGTGGGGTGATGTGATATGGTGTGGTCTCCAAGATACTTACCCTTTTCTTTTCTCCTAGCCTGTCCTAAATGTTCCATGAAGCGGGTACGGATTTGGCCAGTTGTTTCCCTATATAAAACATGTTGCAAAGTAGGCATGTGATAAGGTATACTGTATTTTTGATGTGGCACCTCCCCTGTAACTCCGGCGTCGCCCATGCGCTGCATGATTTCCTGTGTCCTTTAGGGCATGGTGGTGGGTTTAGTGATGATCTTATGAGGATGTTTGAGAGTGTTTCACCACTCTTCCAGGCTATCGTAATGTCTAGGTCTGTGGATCTGGCTGCGGTGGTGATCTTGTGCGTGAGCTGCTCATCAATGTATGGGAGAAAGATGTAAGTTGTGTTCCTGTTCTTGTTCTTGGGACGTGGTTGGCATGGTTTATATTTGGCAGAGTTTTGTATGTTTTTGATGAGTTTGGCCGGGTATCCGTTCGACATAAATAGTTCCATGATTTTTCTAGGCCACGGTTTTTTGCAGGTAGGTCTGATCCCAGCCGGATGGCTCTAAGTGACTGAGTGTATAACTGATCTTTTAGTTTGCATAGGATGAGCGGAAGTGAAATGTAGAATTATCGGTGCGGTCATGGGTTTTATATAGAGTTCTGTGGTGTACTTTCCAGAGGGATGTACGGTCAGGAGGGTGTCTAGAAATGGAATCTGTTGATGTTGAGAGTGGTCTGACCTATCTATGCTGAACTTGAGAGCCGGGTGAAAATCATTGATGAAAGTGAAATATTTCGTTAGGGTCTCTGAGCCATGTGTCCATATTCCAAAGATGTCATCTATATATCTTAAGTAAATGATAGGTTGCAATTCACTGGCTGATAGGATCAGGGATTCAATGGTGTTCATAAAAGGATTGCCAATGGGGGTGCTATACGGCTGCCCATTGCTATGCCCTTAGTTTGTTTGAATATTTCCCCCAAATCTGACGTAATTGTTGTTAAGACAATGCTTTAAAAGTAATTCTAAGTCAGGAATAGTAAGGCCAAATAAGTTGATTTTATTTTAAGGACAAATACTAATAGCTGTGTGATAATACGCTCGAGGACCCATGACAACTTGTCCAATGGATCCCCACAGGCCGATATGATGGGTCGAAGTGGGTTGTTAGGCTTATGAGTTTTAGGTAAGCCGTATAGCTCGGCTGTCCTCGACTCTGTGGGATTGATTGATTGTATAACCTTATCCGGGAGTTTGTCTTTCATTGGGTTTTATCATGCTTGCAGTAGTTTTTAAGCTTTTTCGTGGGGTTAGTGCTAATACGCTGATAGTCTCCTACAATCGCCTGTGCTTTCTGAATTAATTTTAATTTGGTCTTACTATTCCTGACTTAGAATCACTTTTAAGGCATTGTCTTAACAACAATTACGTCAGATTTGGGGGAAATATTCAAACAAACTAAGGGCAGCAATGGGCAGCCGTATACACCCCATTGGCAATCCTTTTATGAACACCATTGAATCCTGATCCTATCAGCCAGTGAATTGCAACCTATCATTTCTTAAGGTATATAGATGACATCTTTGAATATGGACACATGGCTCAGAGACCCTAACGAAATATTTCACTTTGATCAAGTGATTTATCTGAAAGATTAGTACCTTTTACCATAAACAAACTTCAGCCCCTTAAAGGGAGTGGACCACTTTGTGAAAATCCAAAAAAGAACATTTTAAGAACAAGAGAGGTCTGAAAAACAGGTAAAACAATTTTTCCCCACTCTCATGCGCTAAAAACAGAAATATATCCTCTTTTCTAACAATATGTGACGTCATCAAAATAACACTGTCGATAATCAGTGAAATCCCAAACGTTGATCATAGACTCGCTATAAGCTCCATTCAGAGCACTTCGGCACGGCGAAAATAGCATGCATACCGAAGAAGCACCAGTGCAAGAACTGCACGTCAGGTGTCACTACGGTAGCCGAGTTTATTCAGTGGTAGAAAGATTATGCATATGTCTGATGTAAGGAAACAATTTCAGAGCTGGATTTTGACAAAAACATTTAACCCTTGTTTGCACAATTACGGGGGAGGGAGGATCTGATGTGTATTGCAGTTATCGGCCTAATTTTGACCCAATAACTCCCTGAACTGGACAAATTTTGTCTAACATGCCGGTGGACAATCAGTTGCATGCTAGTTCACTCGCTAACGTGGTATTTTCAGCGTGTGGGCGAGACGTAGGGCTTACGACCAATCAGATTATTGCAACCATATTGAAAGTATTCCTTCAGGGTTTCAAATAACCCAATAGGCCCCTTTACTTTGAACTTTAAAGCGGGCGGAAATTTTATACCGAGAGCTTTGGGTGAAATTAAATATGCCGATAGTGGTTTTTCAACACGCTCTACAAAACTGCTATCTCAGTTCAAAACCCATTATAAAAGTGGGACACTCCCTTTAACACCCGCACTGGAGGGGGGTCTGGCACTAACGCGCACTGGAGGGGGCCTGGTAGGCCCCCCTAATATCTCGGAAACTAAGAGGGTTAGAAAAACGCCACTTGGTACGCGGGTGGGGGCTATGGTGATCTACATGATGACTAATTTTCATTGACCTAGGTCAATATCTTCAAGGTCAAACTAGGTCATAAAGGTCAAATATTGGCCATGCTGGGATCGATTGGTAAATGCTGTGATTATGCAGGAAAATGGCGGGAATAAGCTAAAGGCGGACAAGGTTCATAGAGAAGAGGTCTCAAAGAGGCTTCCTCACAACTTTTGGGTCAAGGTCATTCAAGGTCATTGACCTTTAAGGTCACCATATGGTGTACTACTTATTATTTACACTTTGACTAACACTGTAGCCACTGTTTGGCGGGAAATAAGGATTGACCTTTCCCAATGACCTTTGACCTTGACCTTTGACCTTGAACTTTGTATTGGGGTACCCTACCGATGACGTCATAGCATAATATATGTCAGACGGGGTAACGTCATTTGGCCGGACGCACAGTGGTCAGTGACCTTGAAAGTGCAGATATGACCTTGACCTGTGACCTTTGACCTTGACCTTGACTTTCATGTGAAGTGACCTTGACATATAATCCCGCTTATATGACGTTATGACGTCACCACTCGGTCTTCAATGCAAGCTAAATGGTCCGACCGCGCGTTTACGGCGATCTCAAAATGCAGGTCTGACTTTGAAAGCCTGTAAGTCAAAAAATTTTCGGCCGATTTTCAAAAAGTCTTCACCAATCGACGCGCTATTAAATTCTGTTAAATGTGGCCACGTTTTGTTTTTCGGCTACAAGAGGGTCTCCGGCCACCTCGGAAAAACAGGTGGGGGGCCTCCGAGGCCCCCCTCCAGTGCGCGTGTTAAGCTATGTGGCCCTTTTAATAAAAATGTCGCTTCCATCTCTCCCGTCAAATCCAATTAAGTTGCCCCATACCATTTAAGCCATCGAACACTTTGTTAGAACGGCAGGTTATCCAGTACTCTGAAAGCGGCGTCATACAGGCCGTAATTACAGCGCCGCAGTATCAGAGCCGAGCAGTGTATGCTCCGGCGCCGTCTGACTCCGCGGGCGTTCGGCTCAGGGCAGCATCTGCGCCACTATACTGATTAGCGTCGACGTTCAGGCGTCTCCGCTGGCTTCATAATCACGCTGATGGCGTAAACATATCTCACAGCAGCACACGCGTCAACCGGCAGCGTAGGCACGCAGTCTAATCAACGGTGTTTCAGAACCACCATTATATAACGAGCATACATTTACGCTACTATTTATAACGATCAGAGTGGTTGAAGACAGCTGATGTAATCAATAAGCAACCTCGATGGACAAAGGAATAAACCAAAACTGCTGCGGCTAACGGAAGAAGAAAAACGTCTTAAACTTCGAATTTGGGTTACGTTCGTAAATTATTCCAACGTTTCAATTTACCAACTTCGTCAGGGGCGACAGAAATATCGGAAATGCAATTCAAGATCACCTGATGTAAGCACCTTGTACTAATTCGTTTCTGATCAGGAAGTGACGTTTACCTCAAATATGTTCTTGCATTGCATTTTCTATATTTATAAGACCCCATACGTCGCTGCCATATCAAAACGTTGGGTATTTGACAAAAATATAGTTAACATAATAACACAACTACTTCACCTTAACTACTTACTATTTTTCAAACTTCTATGCACAAGCTATTAAGCGCCGCAGCCTTCTAAACCATGGCTTCAGCATCAATACAGGAGTGCTGCTGCGAGGAGTAAGCTGCTTGACGCAGCAAGATAGCCCGCGTCAAAAGAAGGACTTAAAACATTCGATGCAGTTTGCAATAACTTAACAAAATGAGGCAGATTCACATTAGAGCAAAATCTAAATCCTACGTCAGGTTTCAACATAATATTACAAGAGGTAGCTATCCAAGTCACCACGCGATGCAGCTACTGACGCTCAAAGGCAATAATCTAGCGCACAGCGACAGAAATTCCAAACTACTTCCATGGTATTGACCTTGAAAAATACAGTTTCCAAATATCCCCACCGTTACTTCGAAACAGTAAAAACTTCTAAAGCACAGCAGCATGTATGGTGCATTTGTTTCGCGTCTTGTATTTACAACTTTTGAACACCAGTACGGAACGAGTGACTCAATGGTTCTTTGCACCCGTTCACTGCTTTCAGAGCGCTGGTTCCGGTTCAAGGCCCGGGGAGTCTTGAATACGAAGCAATCTGACCTTCGCAATATTTAGCAAAGATTGTGCGAAATGGTACGTCAACAACTCATAATGTCTGGAAACCTAGATCAAAATACTATCTTTACTATTCACCAACAAACAAAGACAACTAACAAGGGTAAGCAGTTTTTACGAGCCAAGGAAAAAACATTGCACCTTAAAACATTGCCACTCCTTCCGTACATATATGTGAAGCAGCCCTCGTCAGAAAAATGTTCACTCCCACTCCTGATCTCATTTGCAACCATTCCAAGAAACAAACTACACTTGTTTGCCCATTATGCAGCATGCATCCCTAGCCAGTCATAGTCGGACCAATGTAATCGCGGTAACAAAAGCTATCAGCCGGTGCCATACACAAGCCCGGCCCGTTCTCATCCCAACGTGAATCACAACCTACCATTCACGCGATCAGAGGGTGCACCATGCAGTCGACACCCACCATACGCCGCCCTAGTCTCATCACATCGGCCCACCAGGCGCACACCCTGTCCTCCACCTACCGGTCATCGACACGCGGCCGCGGAGCCTCTCCGGTGCGCTCCCCGCGAAACTTGTCGCGCCGCCGGCGGTCAAACTCGTCGTCAGAGTCCCCCATGAAGAGCAAGTCTGTTCACGCTCAGCCTACTGCTGCAAAGGGACACAGGGTGTCAGTGTACTGCAACACGGTGGTTACTGCTCAAGTTAACATCTCTTTAAGATATGGACAGACTGAGTAAAGACACAATTACTCTACAAAATTAACAATTACACAATTACACTGTTCGGGATCCCTCCCCTTTTCTGGGATCAGATGATCAGACACAGTTACTTCAGAACAGCTTCTGAAGCTGACACAGCTCCAAAGTTATGGACTATCAGGGAGCTAGATTTGCTCTGCCCTTCCAGTTCTTGCATCTCTTCCCTCACAATGTGCCTATATGATTCAGTAGATGGTCTCTGTCGACTGGGAGGGACAGCTAATCCAGCCTGTGCATGTGTCTGGTCTGAAGGTGCCTAAAAGCTGGCATTTGACTGTGGTGTTAGCTCCTTGGAGCTAACACCACAGTTGAGCGTGATCCTGGATTTGTGGCACTGCTGCCATCATTGTGTAATTGCACTGGTTCAAGATAGAGTACAGGTACTTTGATTGAGTGACTGGGTTTAAACGTCTTCCTTGAGAACTATTGAGTGTTAGGCATTAATATAGTGAATATAGCAAAAGTATCAGTTGCAGGCAATTTAAAAATACATGAAGTACATCACTTTTGCACTACAAAAAAACATTAAGTCTCTTGTGCCAGTCTGCAAAGTATGGCAGCAGGACAGACAAGCCGCACTAGCAATCTTAAATTCCCGCACCAATTCGCACCGCCAGCCTCCTAAAATGCGCACCAGTCGGCAATATAACAGGGCGAAAAACGCACCCATCCCTACCCACACGATGCAATGCTACCTTTCTTATTGGTTAATAAGTCACGGACTTTAAAAAAACGCCCTCCTGTGCTGTTATAGCCATTCATCCATTATTTGTTTGGTTTTCATTGTCGCCTACCTCGCACCAGTCTAACAAATTCACACCAGGTTCATAAAATTCACACCACTTGCACCTATCTCAAAGGGTACTAGCACCGACGAGATCTCGTCGAAAGTGCCATACTTCGCAAACTGGGTCTTGTACATACATTTATAAAAAAATCCTTACAGCAGGATAAATCAGGGACACACACACACACACACTATACCTGAAGGTAAAGAGTTCCCCAGTTTAACACAAAAAAACTTAAAAGAATGCTACCTAACATCCAAATAAGTGATTGGAACAGCTATTTTGCAACGTTGCCCCCTAGTGTGAGACTTAGTGCATACTTCAAAGAGATCCATAGGTAAAATACAGGACCCAGTCTGCAGAACGAGCCACATTTCAACGAGACCTCGTTGGGGCAGCCTCGAGGCAGACCTACCAATTTGGGGCAGCTTTTGGCCGAGCTTGGGGCAGAGGGGGGCCCTTGGAGCAGGAACTAGTGCTTGGGACAGCAGTCAGCCTGGACAACCACAGAAGGAAGAAGAAAAAAATGAAGCAAAGGAACAACAATTTTTAGTTAAACTAGCGCTAGAAATGCGGATTTGTCTCAACAGCGTCATATTTGTCATCAAGCCAAATATGGTATAAAAGGTACCAGATAAAGGAAATTCCTAAATGACTTAAAGTTCCTGGAAGTGAATAAGAAATAAAGTAATAGGTGTCTTTCAAAGGATTATCTTAAAATTATTTTCTAAATTTTATTTTAAACCTAATTCTAATTACATAAAACAGTCGTAGAACTCGAAATAAAATTTCCCTGTCAGTAGCTTTTTTTGCATTTCCACCGTAGTGTTTTGATCGCCAAATCAAGGCCACCAAATGCCAGCCGCCCCGCCCCCCAGGGTGAGGGTCAGTCCATGGTGTGATGTCACATGCACGTAAAGGGATCTTGTTTGGTTGGGTCTTTTGAACGGATTCTAAGGGTGCGTTCTTTGAAATATTCCAGCCTGGGATTCCAGGAATAGTGACGTCACAGCCGTTCTTGGAAACTTTTCCCGGGATTCCACGTGGAATATTCCCGCCATACCGCGCGGAACGGTGGGAATAGAAAAAGCAGTCCCGCTCAAGATGGCGGCGCCCATGGATGAATTTCTTAACAGTAAATTCGTGGACATTGGATATTTATCTGCTTGAAAGGTCCACTATATGTTTTACAGGATAATGGGAACCTAATAATAACACTTAGATGAAGGTAAATGAAAGATTTGCGCTTGCACAAGTTAAAATAAATAATGAGACTGTCGCCCCTCGCCATTTACGCCGCATTCCAGCCTCGTTCAAGAACGCTCCACAGCTGGAATCCGGGGAATATCACGACGTCACAACCCCTAGAATTCCACCTCGGAATAATTCAAAGAACGCAGCCTCAATCCTTTTTCTGGTTTGAAAATATTCTTAGCATCATAAAAGGGAGAAAAGTATTTGAGCTGTGAAAAATTATTCTATTAGTACATGATTGCCTTTTGAAATATTTTTAATAGTATGAAATAATACGGCTTGAACACAGGGCTAAATGATGTCACCAAGGCAAAACAAAATCACTCTGAAAGGAAATCTGGCACCTTCACAACGTGATTTTAACTGAGATAGCCAAGTTGTAAAGCAGGTCGGAAAACCCGGTACTCCATATTCCATTTGTCTTGGAACTTGATATTTCCGTAGAAAAAAGCTAAAACCTACCTAACACCAGCCCCCCTCAGCCCGCCGTCGCCGGCGGCCATTCTTGTGAGCTACTGGTGTGACGACATATGCTGACGTTACGATGAGCATCAGCCAATCGAAGCCCTTGCAGCGTTTCAAGTATGGTAGTGATTGCCAGATCGTGACATCATCCACAGTCTGATATTTATTTCTTTTTCTAGAGGAGTATTTTTAAAAACCAAATATTGAGCTTATTGTACATTTTTCAGAGAAATCATGAGTGGTTTCATTATTTTTTTAATAAAAGTACGCCTAATTACACTAAGCTTCAGGATTCGACCAAGGTGCCACATTCCCTTTAAATGTACCTTTAAGTAGAGGTTTCCTTGAAATCACGCATCTTGAATGCAGGATAGCTTCTGTATGTGAGTTTCTATTGTTGCTTTGGTACGTGAAGGGTCCAGAGTATGTCATTGTCGTCAGATCAGATGCACAGTTTTGTTTTATTTCTGGGTGTCTCATTTAAAATGGACTAAACAAAACTTGTACTGGTAAAAATTATCCACAGTTGGAGAAAGTCTGCCCCAGCACCCAAATTTCCGGCCCCATTTGGGGGCAGACTTTGGGCTGCCCCAAGTGCCTCGTTGAGTCGCCTGCCATGCTCTGCAGACTGGTACAGGACCTTTAACACGCACATTGACGGGGGTCTGAGCCACCTTCGCATTGACGGGGAGGGCGGGTACCCGCCCCCCTAAGATCTCGAGAACCACGGTAGGTAGCGAAAAACGGTAAACGGCGTTGGGCTCCCCATCCACTTCTCCATCGAAAACATTTGAACCATTTTTTGTCAGGTCACATTTAAGGTCACGAGAGGTCAAAACATGCCGTCATAGGGATAACATGTAAATTCAGTTTTTCGGCCATTACATCTGAACAAGTAAAGATACAGCAAAACGACTTGAACTTTATGAATCCTCTCCGCAAGCCAAATCGAATGATATATAACTTGACCTTTCTAGGTCAAATCAAGGATTTGACCTGACCTGAGGTCAGGTCAGGGTCAAATTATATAAAATGCATATCATTAGAACCGCAAAACCCAGGCGAGTCTAATGCAGCTAAAAATAAATGATCTATCACCATCCGTTACTGCGTTATTCCGTAAAAACCATTTTTCCCATGTATTTCCAATGGAGAGGTCATGCCTCGTACCTGACCTTAGGTCATCGATATAAAAAATACCTGAAGATATTTTAGAGAACTAGGTGGGGCCATTATGTGATATGAGTTTCAATCGGATAAGTTCACCCTGCTCCGACTTATGCTATCTTAAACTTTTTTTGAGGTCGGGTCACTTGACCTGTACTGGTGACCTGACCTGACATGACCCAACCTTAAAAATTTTACAGAATTTGTAAAAATGATGAGGGAAAAGGTATGCCAAGTACGGCGGCGCTACGCGCTGCCGTTTTTCTGCAATCTCCGAAAAACCCGAGGGGGCGGGTACCCGCCCCTGTCAATGCGCGTGTTAATTGAACAACTTTCAGCACTAAATCATGTATGCACACAGAAGCCTATCTTGCACAGAATTCAGCTTGAGTATCTTTAGCCTATCAGCATGGCTCAGGGAACTTAGACCCTTGATCTGTTTAGTCCACCACCTTTGTACAGATTCTAGCACATATAAGTCATCAATATACCCAGTGTGCCAGACACATAAACGATATTCAAGGATTGGACGGATGTGGGTAGTCAAAAGAAAAAAACTCAAGGGAGAGGTTCACTGTGGACTTCAGAAAGCTTTGTGCAAAACCATTGGCCTTTTAAGATGTAGCCAGCCTGCAAAGTATGGCAGCAGGCCAGACGAGTCCCACCAGCCATCTAAAATTCCCGCACCACCAGCATCCAAAAATTCGCACCAATATGCCATATACCAGGGAGAAAAACGCAACCCTTCCTACCCACGCGATGCAATGCTACCTCTGTTATTAGTTAAGGACTTTTTCTCAAGCCCTCTTCTCTGTCTTAATAACCATTTAACCAATATTTGTTTGGTTTAATTGTCAACTTCCTTGCACCAGTCTTGCAAATTCGCACCAGATTGATAAAATTCGCACCACTCACTTTAGTCTCCAAGGGCACTCGCACTAACAAGATCTCGTCGTAAAATGCCATACTTTGCAAGCTGGAGATGTAGTCTGAATAAGGGCAGAGAATTTAATCTTGGTATCAATGATGACCCCAGGTTCTGGCGAGACTCAGCAGGTGGAATCAGACAGCCATTGACTTTGAACGGAGAGCAGAAGAGATGCACCATGCGGTCGGGGTCTCAGACACCGCCTTCTTGATGACTGTCTACCTCTACCTCCCACTTACCATAGTGATGGGGTCATGACACTGTGCTTAGCCGAGGTGCCGACTATCACTGTTACATGAAGATGGGACGGATACATCAAGCTGCCCGTTGGTGACCTGCTGCCTTAGGCCAACGACGCAACCGCCGTGCTGCCCGTGCCACCTGGTGCGCGGACGAGGGCGACACGCAGATGAGGGGCTGATAGCCCCGGCCTAACACAAGGTACAATAAACATCAAGAGCCTTAGTATATGCTGCTCCGCTGGCTTTCCGTCGCTATGCTGAAGATAGTGGACCCTCCGTCAGCTACTGGGAATTACATTAAAGGCTGACAAAACAAGATTCGTCTTCCTCTGAAAATGGACCATGTACACAAGAAAGCAGCTGCTGAGTGACATCATCAATCGCACCACGAGAATAGAAAATTACGCCGATAAACTTAGGGGGATCAGCAAAAAAGTGAAGGCGAGCTTATCAATATTGTTGCCTCAATTCACACGTGTTAAATTAATGTCAGCTCCAATTAGCGGTACCCGTTTTTTTCGCTACTAGGGAGTGACATGTATGGTGCAGGGGGACACACTGCATAGGTCCGGGGTGCCTGAGGGCAGCCTGTGTGGCCCGCTCTTGTTTATCTGCTACACAGCAGACATCCCCCTCATCATTCGAACCAACTGTATATATAAGCTTCGCCGACGATCTTAAGTTGTACCACCGAATTTCGACAAAAACAGACAGTGATGCCCTTCAGGCTGACATCAACAATTTAGTAGAATGGTCTAAAATTTGGCGTTTAAAATTGAATCCAGATAATGTAGCGTTATATCATTTTCTCTCCGAAAATCTCCGATCCTTACCACCTATGTACTGGATGGTACGCCGCTGGAGCGCCGTACAGAGACTAGGGATCTCGGTGTTATACTCGACAGTAAGCTGACTTTCGCTCCACACATAGACCACACCGTGGCCAAGGCCAATAGAATGCTTGGCCTCCTCATACGAAGTTTTCAGACCTCGCGCCAGTGCTGCCGAGTCAGACTCAAGCACACTTCTATTCTTTGTGCTTATTATGCCCATGTAAGATCCATCCTGGAGTATGGTTGCGTTGTATGGGCAGGGTCTGCTGCATCCCACCTGAAGTGCCTAGAAAGGGTGCAGCATAAACTTCTCATCTGGTTGGCCTAATTTTCGGACCGTCCGTCAGCCAGGCTTGACTATCCATCTCTTTTGACTCACTACAAAGTGCGTAGTATTAAGGCTCGTTTTGCTCAGCATGACCTCTTGTTTTTGTTTAATCTTCATCACGGAAAGTTGGATTGTTCCGATCTGGTTTCCGAGTTCGGTTTATCTGTGCTGCGTCGAACGTTTTTTTGTGGGCAGTTCGGTTTGCGCGTGTTGGTACTGTGCAGCGCAGCCTCTTCATCCGCGTGGCCGTCACATGTAACAGTTTCTTCAACACATTTCGTAATGTTGATTTCTTCGCAGACTCGGGCTACACATTTAAAACTAACGCTATCAAATTCACGGCAACCTTAGGAACTTTCTCAGGATAGGCATTTGTGCACATGTTGAGCGTTATGGATGTTCGTGGAATGCTTCCATTGCTGAATGTATTTATTATCTGACTTTACTGTTTTAAATCACATGACTGCATCAGTAATTGGGCAATGCCTGTTGATGTTTTTTACCAATACAGAATACAGAATACAGAATAGGCTGTGAATGTGATACAGAAGATAACTGTGATAATCGTACATTGGCATTTCAAGACGCATGATACTTGCCCCTGATCTGTCAAAAGACCTGGCGGTGAATGCCTCGGTGGCAGTCAATTTGCACTGTATCTGTTCTCCGGACGCCGGAGGTTCACGCAGACAGGCCGTTACCTGTATGTATGTCCCGCCAGCGTTTTGGCAGAGGTTTGGTGGGCTGGCATGGGTGTCATGGTTAACGGGCTTCAATAATCTGTGCCGGAACACTCTCTGTTGAATAGCATTTCGCTATGGCACTTAGTTGAAATAATAGTTCCTAATGTGGCCATGACATGCTAAATGTGATAGGTGGCGCTAATATCGGCCTTCAACGTAACATAAGTGATCAGGGCTACAAATATGGCCATTAGGATCTGAGCTGTAATAGGAGGCGCTATTATCTGGTGTCGATTTGCCACCCTGATGTGGATAACTTGACCATGGTTCAATGTCTAGCCGCTGGTGGCGTGGGGCGCACCAAATAAGTGATATAGATGGCACTGATGTGCAACTTAAATGACTGGTCAATTAAACACAGCCTGGGTTGCTCTGGTGCCTCTGAAACTCTAAATATGTTTTTTATTGTTATTTGAAACTCCTATTGTATAATGTGTGGTTTTGGAGTGATTTTGTCTTCCAGTGCAACTGTGGGAACTTGCCAGTGGTTCAATGTTTGGTTGCTGGTGGCATGGAATGCACCAGAAAGGATCAATATAGATGGCACTGAGGTGCAATCCAAATGACTGGTAATTTGGCCATACTCAGGTTGCTCCGGTTCAGAGACCTGAAACTCTAAACATGTCATGTTATCGTGATTTGAAGCTCCTATTTTCCAATGTGTGGCTTTGAAGTAATTTTGTCTTAAAGCCTCCTGTCATTCTTGCTGCCAAGTTGCCTGAGGCTGATGTTGCTGACTGTCAATGAATAAACGCTCCCACTGTGATGGTGGAGGCAACAGGAAAAAATAGGTAAGTTGGGGATGTAGGGTCACAACAAGTTGGAGTGCAAAGCAGCATGTCATAGTTACTTACATTCATATTCAATCCCCAAGATGCTGTACTGAACAAGTTGTCAAAGCCTGTCTGGACAGACAGCATGGATAATAGCCAGTCTGAGTATGGCGCAGGCCAGGGTGCACCAGCATCAATTTGCCCCGCTAAATTGCCATTCATATCCGGAAGACATTCCTACCCACGTGATACTACTTTTATTAGTTGTTAGGACTTTTTGCCCTCCTGTGTCTTCTAACTATTCGTATAATTTTTTTAGTTTTGTGTCTTTGCGTTTGATTGAGCTGATAAATTGCCCTGCCCTGTCTAGGGCACGATTGAAATGCACGCACTGGGATAATAGTGTTTCTTTCTGAAGTCATGGGGACCCAGCAGTCCAGTGTGCAAAGCATGGCATTTTCGATGAGATCTCGTTGATGCAAGTGCCATTGGAGACAGGACCGAGTGGTGCAAATTTTATCAACCTGTTACAAATTTGTGAGACTGGTGTGAGGAAGGTGACACTTAAACTTAACAAATGATGGCTGAATGGTTATTAAGACACAGGAGGGGGCCTTATTAAATTTCTTAACTGACTAATGATAGAGGTAGCATTGCATCGCTTGGGTAAGAATGGCTGCATTTTTCTCCCTGGTATGTAGCAGATTGGTGCAAATTTTTGGAGGCTGGTGGTGCAAGAATTTTAGATGGCTTGTGCGACTTGTCTGGCCTGCTGCCATACTTTGCAGACTGGCCAGCAGTGCCAGAGTCTCCAGTGAAGTGCTGGACACATGCATATTGCATACATATTTAAATCATCAGCAAACATTTTGCAATTTTATGATAGTTGAGGAGCTACACAATAAAGGTATATTAAGAAGCCAGCTCATCACATCACCTTGCACGATTCGTTAAAATCCCACACAGGTCCCAAGTTTCTCACCAAAATCTGCCTTGCGTACAGGAAATAAGGTAATCGGATAGTGATCAGATCTAGCAATAGCAGTTCTTAGGGTTCTTTGTAATGCTGATTTCTTAGTAGCACTGAATTCCAGCAAGACACATCTACAATACCCGTAATCTATACAACTTCAGGCAGCAGCAAGATGATGATCGCCTAATAGCATGTTATGTTTGTATGTACATGTTCATTTACCAGCTATATTAAATAAATGTATGTTGGCAGTTATCTATCCACGTAAACCACGGTATAATCCCGCCGAATCTTTTTGCCTTGTTTTACCTATGTCAAATATATTTCTGGCAGCTTTTATTTCTTCATTCAATTCTTCTTGCATGGATTAAATGTGAATGTTGATCATACAGATTTGTAAAATTTTACTACCAAAAATATTTAACTCAAATTAAAACACAATAAGCCCAAGATACCCAACAACCTCAAGCTAGTACCTTTATTACATGGAACTCTGCCGGAAACGCCGCAAACCTGCACAATTTTAACGCTACTATAATAAATACATGCTATCCTTGAAACATCACCATAAATATATATGATAAGGAAAACAAAAATATGTTCTTTGAATTACCATTTTTTAACTTGATATTAAATAATTTGTATTAATCATCTCAATCTCGTTTGAATCGGCAGTACACCTCACCAGTAGATAGAGCCTGGGCAGTGGCGTACATAGAATTTGATAAACGTCATTTGCCATTTGCACACGCATGTAAAACTCCCTACCCAAATAGTTGGGGAGAATAACATCGGCGGATCCTGCAGCAGCTTTCGGAGGGGGCCAAAGCAGCGCTGGGGGAGGGGCAAACGAGAAAAATCGCGAAAACTACTTTCTAGAGATAAACGCCCAAAATTTGGTCCTTTTGAGGGCAGCCAAAATATTTTGGGTTTTCAACAATTTTGGGTTTTGGAGGGGGTCACGGCCCCTTTGTTCCTCCTTGTATCCCCCAGTGGAGAAACTAACGCGGAGTCAGAAGATTGAAAAATTTTCAAACTAAGACTTTTACCCATTGTCAGTCTTTGAGCGGGCGGGAGGGGACTTCTGACTCGCGCAGTGACACGCGCATTGACGGTGTGGGGGGGGTGGTTACCCACCCCTCGGGCTTTTTGGAGATAACTAAAAACAGCGGTGCGTAGCGCCGCCATACTTAGACCTCGCCCCACCGCTTTATCTCTCACCCCATCATTTTCCCATCATCCCTGAAAGTTTTTTACCCCGGGTCACTCAAGGTCAGGTCACCAGGTGAGGTCAACCAAGGTCACCTCTCTTCAACTTTTGAGCTCTATAAGAGCTACATCTCTTAGTCGATCAATTTGAAACTTCCTATACTTCATGACCTCTCCAAGGTCTACACGATGTATATCCGGGATTTTTCTAATTCAGTGACCTGAAGTCAGGTCACGAGGTGACCTCTCCCATTGAAAAAGCATGGTGAAAAGTTGTCTTATGATAAAAAAGTCACAAAAACGATTTAAAATGCTCAGCGTGCTCAGAAAAACGTTCTTGGTCGCCCTTTCACGGATCCCCGAGGCCATATTTTCCCTTTGATCTCTTCGAGGTCATCCAAGGTCATCAGTGATCAAAAAAGTATTTTGACAATAACTTTTGACCTGATTAAGCTAGAGCACTGAATCAAACACTATCATGTGTGTCTCGTCACTGGCTTTCATTTGATATACGGCAAGGTCACTTTCTGAACCTTTCGTGACCTCAGGTCATATTAGATCACGAGGTGACCTCTGGAGGTCAAACCACTGGCCGGAGGTCATGACGTTCCACGTAGTGAAAAAGGTCTGCCAATTTCCTATAAAATGTAGTTTACCAGATCTCAATAACTCTTATTGCCTAAGAGTTATGTCCACTTTGCTTAATCATTGCATATAGTTGAGTGAAAATAGCCAATCGTGACCTAACTTGACCTCTGGATGTCAAACCATTGACCTGAGCGCTTGAGCATTTTAAGTAATTTCTTACTGAATTCACGCCGGCTCTCTAATGCACTTTGCAGATTTTCGACAACCGTCATATTTTCGGAGTTAGAGGGGGGCATCGATGGCCCCCGGTGGGTCGAAGTTGGCGCCGGACTTCCGGTGGGGCGCGGACTAGCATACTGATTTTTTCTCTGATCATTTTCAAAAATGCGAACACTGCTGGATAGCTCATACAAATACATGAAGAAATTGCATTGACCACTTTTTGTTACAGGTCTATATTGATATTCAAATAATTGTTACAGTAGAGTTTTTGGGCTCTAGCGTTTGACAGAGTTGTAGGAATCATTTTCTTAGACACCTTTCGATTTCTCTGGTTACGGCGAATCGAATGATGTATATTATGACGATACCAGGTCAAAACATAAAAATGACCTGACCTAAGGTCAAGTCAAGGTCGAAATTTAGCCTAGCATAGTCAGTATGAATTTAATCGGCTTGCAATAACAATCCAAATGTAGTGGGATCAAGATAATAGCTTGATCACCATTTCCAGCAAAGTTAATGACCCAAGGCTGAAAACCTGCTTAACCCTCGCCCCACCGGGGGCCATCGATGCCCCCTAAGGTTTTTTCCGGAATAGCAGAAAAACGACGAAGCGCAGCACCACAGTTCAGAGCTCTACCTCTCACTGCATCATTGTCCCACCATCCCTGAAATTTGTTATCCCGGGTCACCCAAGGTCAGGTCACCAGACGAGGTCAACCAAGGTCACCTCACATCAACTTTAGAGGTCTGTAAGAGCTACATTTCGAAATCGATCGATTTGAAACTTCCTACACTTCATGACCTCTTCAGGGTCTACAAGGTGTATATCTGGGATTTTTCGATTTCGTGACCTGAGGTCAGGTCACGAGGTGACCTCTCCCATTGAAAAAGCATGTTGGGATCTAATACTGTCTTATGATCTAAAAGTCACAAAAACGATTGCAAATGCTCGGCTTGCTCAGAAAAGCGTTCTTGGACACCCTTTCACGGATTCCAGGGACCATATTTGCCTTTTGACTCCTCCAATGTCATCGAAGGTCACCAGGGGTCAAAAACAGTATTCTGACAATAACTTTTGACCTAATTGAGCTAGAGTGCTGAATTAAACACCATTGTGTATGTCTCGTCATTAGATTTTGTATGATATATGCCTAGGTCACCTTCTGACCTTTCGTGACCTCAGGTCATATTAGGTCACGAGGTGACCTCTGGAGGTCAAACCACTGCCGGGAGGTCATTACGTTTCACATAGCGGATAAATATGGGCATTTTCCTATCCAATGGACTTTACCACATCTCAATAGCTTTAATGGCATAAGAGTTATGCCTAGTTTGCTTAAGCATTGCATATTTGAGTGAAAATAGCCGATCTTGCCCTAATTTGACCTCTGGAGGTCAAATCATTGACCTGAATGCTAAAACATGTGAAGTAATTTCTTACTGAATTTACGCGAGCTTTCTAATGCACTTTACAGATTTGCGCTAACGCCCATATTTTCGGAGTTAGAGGAGGAGCCATCGATGGCCCCCTCTAACTCCGAAAATATGGAGGTTAGCGCAAATCTGAACACTGCATCCGAAAGATCATGTGAATTCAGTACGAATTTATTTCGCATGCTTAAGCGCTTAGGTCAATGGTTTGAGTTCTAGAGGTCAAGTTAGGTCGCAATAGACTATTTCCACTAAAACATGCAAACTGGGCATAGAGCTCATGCCGTTAGAGCTATTGCAATCTGATTAAGTACATTTGATAGGAAAATACCAGACCTTCTATTGGAACATACTGACCTCCCACCGTTTTCATGAGGTCACCTCATGACCTAACATGACCTGAGGTCACGAAAGGTCAGAAGGTGACTTTGCCGTGTGTCAAATGTCGTGCGCGCCGCCGGGGTTGCGTTCGTCGCCGCGCCGTCTTCCTGCCCTGCGCCCGTCGCGTCTCTGCCCGCCGTCTGTCGGGTTTCCTCCTCGATAAACGTTCCTAGTAACCCGTCTCCCCTAAATCCAGAGTCTTGTTCCCGCTGAGCTAGGTGTCGGTGTTGGCGTCCGCGGACCAAGGGGCCTGATGGCACCCAGTTGCTGGATGATCTGTCGTAGCTCGTGTCCGCTGGTGATGTAACGTCGATTCCGTTTTTTATTGTTTTTTTTTACTTTAACCCTAGTGTGATGAGTGCGTAATAAACATGTGATGGCTTCAAAGCCAGTAACGAGACACACGCAATGACGTTTTTCAGCGCTCTAGCTTGATTGGTCAAGTTATCGTCAAAATACCTACTGTTTTGACTCCTGTTGACCTGTGATGACCTCAGATAGGTCAAAGGGTAAATATCGCCCTGGGATTCGTGAAAGGGTGCCCAAAAACGCTTTTCTGAGCAATCTGGGTATTTGCAATTATTTCTGTGATTTAGACCATAAGCCAGCTTTTCCCATGCTTTTTCAATGTGAGAGGTCACCTCGTGACTTGACCTCAGGCCTCGAAATTGAAAAATCCCGAATATAGCCCTGGAGGGGTTATGAAGTGTAGGAAGTTTCAAATCGATCGGCTCAGAAATGTAGCTATGGTAGAGGTCAAATTTGAAGTGAGGTGAACTTGGTTAACCTTGTGTGACCCGGGGTTAAAACTTTTAGGGATGGTGGAAAAATGATGGGGTGAGAGATAAAGCCCTCAACCACGATGCTGCGCCTGGTTGTTTTTCTGCTGAAAAAAAACGTAAGGGGGACATCGATCCCCGTAGGGCAAGGGTTAAGTCTAGGACGGCCGGAAAATGTGTAGGTATACCATAGAACGGACATGCCGGTCAATTGACCAGTCCTAACTGATCACACTAATTTGTTCACCTATAGGGGAAATACTTTCTTGAAGAAGGTTAACCCGTGTAGTTGAAGTGGTTTAGGCTAAATTTAACCATGGGGGTGACAATATTTTTCTGTGCGAAGGATCCGCAAACATGCCAAAAAATTCATCAAGGACACGCACGCCGTCAGATATGACAGATGATTAACGCGAGCATTGACGGGGGCGGGTACCCGCTTCCCCTCGGGTTTTTCGGATATAGCATGAAAACGGCAGGGCTAGCGCCACCGTACTTGACATACCTTTTTCTCATCATTTTTACAACTTTTGTTCAGAATTTTAAGGTTAGGTCATCTCACGTCAGCTAACCAGTACAGGTCAAGTGGCCTGACCTCAATTTTTTTAAGATAGCATAAGTCGGAACAGGGTGAACTTATCCTATTGAAAATCATATCATATAATAGGCCCACCGAATTCTCTAAAATTTATTCCGGTATTTTTATATCAAAGACCTAGGGTCAGGTACGAGTCTTGACCTTTCCATCGAAAATACATGGGAAAAGGGTTGTAACTGGATAACTTAGTAACGGATGATGGTAGAGCGTTTATTTTGATTGCATTAGATTTGCATTGTCTTAGTGGTTCTAATGATATGCATTTTATCCAATTTGACCTGGACCTGACCTCAGGTCAGGTCAACCTCTTGGTTTGACTGACAATGTCATATTATATATCATTCGATTCGGCTTGCTACGAGGATCCGAATGGTGTAAATTGGTTTGCTCAATCTTTACTTGTTCAAATGTAATGACCGAAAACCTTGATTTGCATGTTATCCCTATGGCGGCATATTTTGGCCTCTAGCAACCTTGAATGTGACCTGACAAGGAATGGTTCAAATATTTTCCACGGAGAAGTGGATGGGCTATCAAACACCTTTTGCCGTTTTTCGCTACCAAGCGTAATTCTCGAGATCTTAGGGGAAGGGGTGGATACCCTCGTCAAAGCAAAGGTGGCTCAGACCCTCATCAATGCGCTTGTTAAAATTCCTGATGTGCACGTGTGCGTGTCCGGCTCGTGATTTTTTTCAATAATGGAGGCGAGTCTTATTCGCTCCATCTTACATGCAGCAAATCAGTACCACGTTGTCAGTCGAAATAAGAGTGGTTGGTGATTGTCCGGCTGTTAATTTTTTTCGTATTTGATTAGGTGTTTTGCATGCTTCTTTTTGGTTGAACATACATCTCTTCATTCTAGTATTCCACGAGCGCAAGGCCTCAAAAGCAGACACGTCACGCCAAATGATCTGTCCGAAGGGTTTTCTAACCCCTTTTCCGCAATTTTTAAGAAACAAAACCAAATTTTGCACATTTTTAAAGATTTAAGAGCTTTTTTGATGGGCTTGAAGACCCAAAGACTGTCGACCGATAACTTTGATATCTCGTTACTATTCTCCTTCAATTTCCTCGCTCGCTGGACCCGTTATCTAGCTGCCTTTGCAGGGCCGTTCCTGGCCATTCGGCGCACGCACAAGAGCTGACTGGCTGACTGAGGTGAGGTCACTTGACCTGCACTGGCGATCTGACCTGGGATGACCCAACCCTAAAATTTTGGATCAAGTTTTGGAATTGATCAAGGATATGGTGTGCCGAGTACGGCGGCGCTTCTCGCCGCCATTTTTCCGTGCCATCGGAAAAAACCGAGGGGGTGTTCATACACCCCTCACCGGGGCGAGGGTTAAAACAGCTGCTAAAACATTCAGCTATCTCAAGGTGTTTTGTTGGTCGTCCGGGGATTTCTTTCAAAAAGCACGATATATCATGGGCAATATAACACTAATTTATTCAGAATTGCATAATTATACAAATAATGGCAGCCAAAGCAGCCCAAATATGGCTACCTTGAGAAAAGATTGCTTGAATCACACGTGGCGGTGATAATTATAATTAATAGTGCGTTATAGACCGGTAATACAATCAAAGCAGGCTACCGGTCAATTGACCTGTATGGCCGTTCTGGGTATATCTAGTTTTTTTTCTTTGAAAAATAAACAGGTGCAGAAAATTTGAATGTCGCCGAGAAGGAGGTGAGAACATTTTAGAATGGTAGCAAACTACAGGAACTTAAGGAACATTGGCTTCATATGCTTTCCCATATTCGTATGGTTCATATTTCCCAAGCGTTACTGGTTAACTGACCAGCGTGGCCGTCCTGGGGTTAAGCAGCCCCAGATGACCTCTCAGAGGCCACAGGTCCAACATTGCAGCATGAACCTATAAAGAGGCCTAGGGTACTATGATTTGGAAAATAAGAAGGTATTCCAAGCGGTGTCAACAGAATTAGAACAATTTTTCGACCAATTTCCGTTTTCTCCTTGCACACCCAAAGGAGAGGTTATGATCAGTACCTGACCATAGGTCATCTATATGAAAAAATCACGGAATATATTTTGTAGTACTCACCAGGCCCATCATGTGGTATTACTCTGAATTCGATAGATTCCCCATTACTTACTTATGCCACCTTAAACATTTTTGGAGGTGAGGTCACTTGACCTGCACTGGTGACCTGACCTGAGATGACCCAATTTTAAAATTTTGAGGAAAGTTGCAGAATAGATCCAGAATAAGGTGTGCCAAGTACGGTAGCTCTTTGCACCACCGTTTTTTCGTCCCGCCGGAAAAAAACCCGGAGGGAGTGTTCAAACACCTCCCACCGGGGCGAGGGTTAGGGCTGTGTCTTGTTCCATTTAAAAGTTATATACAAAAACAATTTCGAAAGCCGTGGCTCTGGTCACCTCTGGCCACCTTGGTATTGATTTCACCTCGAAATGGATGACAGCGTGCATATTATTCGTTTCAAGAGCTTTGAATGATGTTTCGAAACTTGATCTAGCTCTTCTAGAAGCCCACTTAACTACGCCCTCTTTTGTCAGCCCCATTTGAGAATAAGAGAATGACATTACTACGTTTACAAATGACGTCATAACTCGTTGACATGACCTAAAATGACGCCAAATTTTAGTCATAAGTTGTCAAATTTATCACTCTTATAGAGGCATGCAAAGCGACGCGCGTCTCACTTACATCGGCTTGAAATCATTCGCAAATATCCGAGGGGATCTGATCAAATGCCCTGGCGGTGACGGGCTAATCGAAAATATGCTTCCGAGCCGATTTGACCACCATCGCCTGGGGTCCGATCCGACCCTCGCTTTTTCGCGAATAATTTTGACTCGATTTAAATGCGGAACCTGACGCTTTTCAGGTCTCTAGAGTGATCAACTTGACAGCCTATGACCAAAAATTGACATCGTCGAGTTAGGTGAACGAGTTATGACGCCGTTTCTAACCCCCGTAAGGCAACTATGCTTTTCTAAAATGAGGCTGACAAAACCAGGGTGTAACTCGGCCTGAATTAGACAAGCTAGAACAAGTTTCTAGCCATCATTCGCAATCTCTTCAAGCGAGAAATCCGTACGCTGTCATCCGTTTTAAGGTCAGTCCAATACCAAAGTTACCAGACCAGAGGTCACCAAAGACCATGGTTTTCAATTTTTGTGTCTATAACTTATGAACGAAACAATATTACAGTGTATGTGGTATCATAGTAATAAACACGACTCAAGGATTATAATGACATGGAATGGATTGAATTACATTGAAATGGAAAAAGGGAACTGGAAAATCTATAAAATATTTTATAAATGGAAAAAGTGAAGCTTATTCAATTTTATTCTCGGGACGTTCCTTAGATAGTTCTAAGGAGCTTCTGTAATAAAACTTCCCTGACTTGTAAACAAAAACTATGCTTTCGGCGAAATACAAACATCATTTTTCCTCCATTACGGCATATTTAGATGCCAGTGCTATTACTAGGCCAATGTAGTGTATAGCCCAGTAGCTCTTCAGCACCCCTTCTAAAATTGCCCTGAAGCAGCTCATGGACCAGCTAGAGCTTGCGTTCAAACTTAATTTTGGACATATTCGATGCTGGGAGAAGTTAAGAAGCACAAAACGTCATCTCTTTTACCACATCACGAGAAAAAACAATTCTGAGAAACCGATGTGGCCCCCCATACAACGCGGGTTAAGCTGTACCTGCTCGCTCCCAAAAAAGATAATCTACGGCATTTCCAAGTCGTTTTCTTAATACCGGTAACAGATCTCAAAGTCTACATAAAACCACGACAGAAAGAATTCTTTGCCTTTTTGCATTCCCAGGCACACTGCGCTCGCAAATGAGAGGAGGATGTGACATATGAAGCGGGCTGCGAGCCGAAAACTCTGCATGGGGTCACGTCATTTTCCCTCTTGATTACTAGTCCCGGCAGGTCAGATTACCTACTGGTGTCCACTGAACGCAATTAGCAAATGTGTCCATGGGCGTCCGCTATAAATTCAGTCTAATCACCTTTCACACAAATTGCTGTCTCCACTGCGGTTTTAAATTTCACTCAATTTGGGTCAGAGGGTGGAAAGGCCAGGCCGCGAACATCCCCAAGCGTTGGACCCCGACCGATGAACCTGTGCGGCGTCGAGTCGCTGAATGATATTGTACTTTATAGCATGGGCGTGATAACGAGCTGAAAATTGCCTGCCGACGTAGGAACCGGAGGCAGGACGGGCAGCTGTCTCTTTTGAAGACATAACTTATTTTTGGAAAGCAGCATTCTGCCGGACACCACAACACGCGTCGAATTCATATCTTTCAAAGATCTGTCCAGGGGCGAATCAAGAAAAGCCGATTTAGCCATTGCTCCTGAAGCAGCCAAATTGTATTCAGTAATAATTGATTTAGGCCGATTTTCTTCTACGACACTATGTCTTTCACGTTTTCCTCCGGTTTTCCTCTCAAACCGTATACGCTAGATTCACCTCCAAATGTTTCTGTACAGGTTCAGTTGTCTGGCAGGCCTTCCCCTTATGAAGACCAGGCACATATTTCGAAGCCAATACCGGATCCCTGTCCCACAGACAATACCTAACTGATCTAATTGCAATTTTTAGTAGAAGCATACATCCATGGAAAATATATCCTGGCAGTTTCCGTACTACGCTCAGCTGCACTTGGGTAGGAAGAGGGAGGGGAGGGCGCTCGGACCTGGGCCCTAATTATGAATATGTTACCCACCGGAGGGCCGCCAAATTGTATCTTGGGGCGCCAATGCTTGCATTCTACCTGGGATGAAGTGACGCAACATGGAAGGGGAAGGGGTGCCAGGGCGTAGTGTGGGGGCGCTGGCTGGGGCGATTCAGGGGACATGGCCCCCTAGATCCACCTTTGGTCCTGCTGCTATTTTGAGGTTGAAGAAAGAAGTCATCTGATACAGGTTAGCAAAGGTTATTTACCCCGGAATGGCCCGTCAGAGTGTCAGACCTTTTACCCCAGTAAAGGATAGAAGGTCTGACTTGCAGAAATTTGGCCATGTTGCATATTGCGTTTTTTCCATGCTTTTTTTTCTTCCTGTGTTAGTTTCCTCTGTCAGTAGGTAAGCATAATGAGAGGGACTTTTCACAAATATCATGTATGGGTATGATCTATGAATTGACTCTTTTCCTAGATACATTTAGCGCAAAGTAAAGACAGCACCTAAACACCTTGTACCAATAGGTACCCATGAATTTATTTTACTTTCTTGTTTTTTTTCTACCCTGTTTCCCTCTTTTTCTTTTTTATGGTCTTTGAATACCGATATTGATACTGATACCTTGATGCTGACATGTTTACCTGCGAACATCGCTGGAATGTACCGCTGCTGATATATGTTGCTCCGCCCGTTACTCGCCTCGTGAGGGTCTTCTTGCGAGCTGCCGCGTGTTGGCCAGCTCTGTGCGACTTGGTTGTCCTGATTTCATTTCAACTTTGTTGTGTATGCAATGTGGTGCACCTGAACGCATGCATGGAAATAAACTGAACTGATAGATCCACCAAGAACTCATGTCAATTTCCGCTATGGGGATGAGGTGGCTTAGTGGATAGCACCCTTGTCTTCTAAGCCACCGGTCCAAGGTTCAAGTCCCGGTGGAGCCTCTGAATAAGTCGATCTGGTCCCCAAAATTCCTTCCAACAGGGTGAGAGTTGGCGACGCCGTATGACCCTGGCAGTTGGTGCGTCGTTAAACCCCAACAATTATTATTATTATTAATTTCCGCTATTTGTTTGCGGGCAGTGAAACTTATACATCAAAGGGAATGTGGTACCTCTTTAATGGGATTTGAACCAAACAGTCAATGTGCTAAGCCAAACCAGAGCCCTCAGGTTTGATCTTGTCCCAGATGTCACTATTTGAAGAGTTAGAGTGGCCATTGACCAATCCGGGCCCACACATTCTCATTCCGCGGGACTGTCGCTGGAGCCGAGCTGAAAAACTGTCACTAACGCATAACATTTTTTACCTATTGCTCCAGGGGCGTAGCCAAGGGGGGCCAACAGGGGCAGCCGCCCCTCCCTGAGGGCCCCCCTGCGGACACGAGCCGCGCGAAACGCGGCTCGCCCGCGCTATGCTCTGTGGCCAAATTTGGCATTTTATGCCAGACAGGGCCCTATTAAGCCCTCTTCAGCATTATTCTGTAACAATTAAGGCCCTTTTTACCCATCGGATCAGGGCCCTTTTGGCGCTGTCGCAGGGGCCCATTTTGGGGCACCGCCCCTCCCTGAGCGAAATCCTGGCTACGCCCTTGTATTGCTCTGAACCAAAAATCACTTATGCTTTGTCATTATGTCTCACGGGTTATCTAGAGTTGGTAAGGTCACATATTGAGCTTGACCTTAGAATGTCCTTAGCTTACTGCAAATTAGTGGACTTTTCAGGTCATGCCATATATCATTTGAATCCTTAGATCCTACTCGTCCTTTGATAACAGATGTATTGCTGTGCCTTCTTTTTCTTTCGTGAAAAAAAACCGAGCGGGAGGGGTCAGGCAGTGAAATGTTGAAAAACACCCTGCACTGGTGCAAAGTAGATCACAGCCAGATTCCCCACATTTCCTTCTAATGGGTGAGAGAGAGTTGGCGACGCCGTATGACCCTGGCAATTGGTGCGTCATTTTATCCCAACAATTATTTTTAGATCACAGCAACATTGGGGTGGTGGATTTACAGTCATATTCTTGCTTTTGTGAAAAATTATTACGTTTTGCTCGATATTCAAAATGATCGTCGGTGCAACCTCAAAATAAAATATCCTGATCAGAATTCCTCATTTTTGAAGGTAGTAGTTAGCACGCTTGCTTTCCACACGGCCGACCTCGGCTCAAGGCCCGGCAGGCTCCCTGCGCAAGAAGCAGCCTGCTGCTGGGAAAAGCTATCCAAGAAGGAAAGAGATGGCGACGCCATCTAACCCCGGACAGGATTATATGGGGGACACGAGGGCATGAACCGCGGACCGGCAATTGGTTCGTGAATAAGCCCCAAACATTAATTAATTAGCAGAATCTCCAGCTTGATACCTCACTGCTAGCCTCCCCATGCCTATCTCCACTTAGAGATCTTCCGCGGTCGTACTCTTGTCAAGAGAAATATGTTTTTGGTATATTTATTTGAATTGCGCACACACTATATGTCACAATCTACCCACCGGAAACCAGCAGTGCCTCGGGCGACTAAGGCACAGCGAGCAGAACCAACGCCCGTGGTGTTCACACGAAACCTGCCCGCTACTGGTCCAAAACACGTTTGGTGAAGAGAATGTAGGTATGTAGAGTCGCTTTTCCCAGATGTTGTACAAGAGCAGTTGATCCCATGCCATAACGAAATAATGAAGAAATAGCCTATTTAAAACTGTACAATTTGAGCCACTGAAATATAAATGGAAATGATGCTCATTTTTCCAAAGATTCAAAGAATCACCTTTGACCGTAAAGTAGGTTTAGAAACAAGGGGCAAAATGGACGGAGCGCAGCGTAACAGTAGGTCAGAGGCGGACGCAGACTCGAGTTTTGGGGGAGGGGCAAACCCATGCGTGCCGCTCCTCCGGGGGGACGTGCGATTCGGGTGCTCGACAGACTCAGTATAATTTACTTCTCTAAGTACATGATCGCTCTCCTGGGGGGGGGGGAAGCAAAGATTCCTCATTGCTTAGTGCCTAGTGTAAACATTTTTTTAATTGCTCCAGCCTTGGGGCAAAAGATAGTTTGGCCCCCCTTCCAGTGCTTTGGGGGACCACCCCCCTGCGTCTGCCAATGCAGTAGGATGTATGCACATACATACTTCTTATAAAGGCTGGAACCACATGGCGAAATACTTTCCAAGTTATTGGCAAGGGAGGCCTTTAAAAGGGCAAAATTTTCAGAACCTTTTTGCTTCACCGTACGATTTCCTTTAATTAGAAATAAGTGAGATGGATTAGACTTCGAATGAAGATAGCTCGGAAGAATAGGTATACCGCCATGAGAGCTCGTTGCATCTTGATGAACAATTTGGCACATCTCCAGCATTCCGGTAAAAAAACACGATTTATTTATTTGATCGCCTCCAGCCCTTCAGAGAGGTTACGACAGGTGCGCTGGACCGGGCTGCGTACCTATTAGCAGATGACTGCTCTGGTGCGTGTCTACTCGCCTCGGCACCCTCACCACCGACGCGACGCCCGCCATTCCCAGCATCCTAAAGGTCTCGGTTGCACCAGACATTTCCGACATTTTCCTGGCGATCAATGATGATATTTCCACTCCCTCATTCCTTAACCTATCATCTTAAATCATCCATCATCCTCGATAGCAGACCCCAAGCTCTCCCCCACTGTAATTGCCGCCCATGGGAGAACCATTACGATGTTTCCTGTCCGACCACAGGGAGGCAATGTTCTCTCTGCTCCCCCTTCCCCCTGGTGGTGCCGCCCATGGTGAGAGCAGTTTGGTCGATTGCATAAAAATGCACAATTCTACCGTAAATCCACTGGTCCAGATGTGTAGCACTGTGTGAAAATTCCTGGGATAGCTGATCATATAATATTATATTCCTGGTGGTATATATATATATATATATATATATATATATATATATATATTATATATATATATATATATATATATATATATATATATATAAATGTCATGTTTACGATATTTCATTAAACAAATATCAAGAAACCGCAATTAATATTGTGATTGCTGCATTTGGCATGATTGTGAAGAATGATTGCGCGTGAATATAGGAAAAATAAATAATTATTTTAATCTTTATCATCATGCCATAGAACTACAAAATGTTTCAAGCTTGTCACCTCCGTTTGAGAGCGATAAAATCCTTCCGCTGCGGGCCCAACAGTAATTGCTTTAATTACCACGCATGCTCTTCAGCTGCACAGTTAGGAAAGAAGCTGTGCTGAATAGGTCACGGTCGGTGATTGATAAGCAGGCAGTCCATTACTAAACGCAATTCCTTTGACGCCTGTTGAGCAACTCAGCTATTGTCCAAGCTGGTATACCTGTCCTTTAATTTGTGTGTGTTCATAGCGTCTGTTCTATGTTGTGCCAACAAGCTGCAGCTGCACATTCCAAAAAAGGCGCACGCTTCCATTGCAGCCTCGCGTGGACACATTACTGGTACACGCCACCCACTTAATTCCACTTCGTGCACTACCGCACCGCGACCTCGCGCAAACGTGAGCATGTTACATCATGGCACATCATTCTCCAACGCTTGCAAGCTGCAGCTTGGCTTGGCCGGAATGGGGTGCCCCATAAATCTACGCATCGCCTCACCCCGCCGCTCCCGTAACGAAAGTGACGCTGCTGGATTGTGACGGCAGGAGCCCTGAGCCCGATTCACGAACGCACTCGTGACATTAGCCGAGAGATCGCGATCCTGTCATGTTGTGAGCTCGTGCTGCGCCGTGATTGCGAGAAGTGAGCGTACAGAGTGCGGGATCAGATTCGACCAGTTTTCTGAAGGGAAAGAATGAAGCTTCGAAAGTGTGGGGTGGCTGTTCAGGTAAGTGCGGGGATCAGTGAAAAACACTAAGTCTAGATTCTTTCAGAAGGCGGGCATAGGTCTCAGGGTGTTCATATACAGCAATCAAATAGCCAGTGTTATCAAAGTCAGCAGTATCAGGGACATTGCCACGTGGCAGGGTTCCTCCTGATCTCAGATATCGGAGGCGTTCCCCATATTTTTTACTCAAAACTCACTCCTCTTTTTCACTGAAATCGTTCCAAAAGTGCAGGAAACATACAAAAATTTTCATTTTGTGATATGAGCCACAAGGGCCTAGTTTTACTTTTTACTCAGGTTTTTATATATTTGTTTAGAACTTTGCAGATATGCACTGAGATAGGAATTAGAAAATATACGCCAGGTATTTCAAGGTAATTTGCTACCTCTGGAGCACTGGTAAATACACACTCACTCTTAAAATATCAATCACGAGGCCAAATAAAACGACGGAAATACTTAATAAAATAAGCAGCAATAAACTCACGGCCAAGGAAGATCTGATATTTCCTTCAAATTAAAAACTATTGCTGAAATGTTTATAATCAAGAGCTTAAAGAGCTGTCTTTATCACATGTCACTACAAAGTCATTTCACATCACATATCCTATCCCAAATGACTTCTAACCCGAAAACAATGTCTCCAAGTCGTGCTAATCGTAATGTTACCGATCTTTATCTTAATCTGAGACCCATTTTCTCGAATTTCCCATATTTATCGAGCGGTTCTTTTCCTCAAGTTGTCAATCTAAGCTGCAGTTTCTGCTTCGCGAGGGTACGTGTCGCGTATGCATTGGAGGATATGATGCTCCGTCGCTGATTGTTTTGTGTGACCGTACCGCATGTCACGCACATGTCCCTCCATGTTTTCGTCCAATGCCCGCCCAGATTCACCCACATAACCTGCATGGACGACTCTGGATTTATCGCGCTGATTCAGATAAACAGTCAGCGAAATGATATCGAAAAATTTCAGACAGCAAATTTCATATGCAGCACTCCTGACAGCCAAGAAGAAGAACAAAACAGCGTAAGATGGATGTAAAAAATAAACAGCGGTTACAATACCATAATCATTCAAAAAGCCACATCAAATTTCCTGCGTAAGCCATCTAAACATGGATCAGCTTCGCATAACACCGACCGTCCTTCTATGTCTCCTTACCGTATATGGAGTGAGCGAGTCTATAGTGGGCCTGCTGAAGGGTCACAACACCATTGCGGGGCACTCATCCGGCAAACTGCACACCTCCTTATTTAAAGTCAAAGAATGTCCAAAGCCGGAGGAACAACGGGGGTGGTTTCACAAATTTACCTGTGATCGCGGGTAATTTAAGGTGGGCGAGTCTCAGCGCCCATTGAACGCACGCATGGAGGAACATGTCCGCGTCATGCAGTGCAGTCGCACAAAACAATCAACAACAGCACGCCATACCTTCCAATGCAAACACGACATTCCCACAAAGCAGAAACTCTAGCTCAGATTAGCAACTGGATGAAAAAATAGTTCGGGAAACATGAGAAATCGGGGAATATGCATAAAAATGAGTTGCAAGTGGGAAAATTTACGATTAGCACGATGTAGGACATCGCATGGGGGTGATTAGCCACGCGATACATGATGTGCAATGATGTTGTAGTGACATGTGATAAATATAAATGTTTGGGCTCTTAACACGCGCAGTGGAGAGGGGTCTGGCATCAACGCGCTGTGGAGGGGGTACTATAGTGCCTCCCGCCAGAGATCTCAAGAGCTAAGAGGATTAGAAAAACGCCCGTTTGGGGCTGCCTGGGGGTTTCATTTACCTAAGTTACTATTTTCAAGGACAAACGAGGTCGAAAATGGCAAATCTGAGCCATGGTGGAGACCTTTAAAGAAATGCCGTGATTATGCAAAAACGGGAATACACTGAATATGACTCCCTCTATGGCAAAGTCATAGAGGGAGGGTCCCAAAAAATGTTTTCTGAAATTTTTAGGTCAATGTAATTCAAAGGCAATAACCATGATGTAACAATATGACATATTCCCAACAATGTATGTACAATATAACTGGCACTATAGCAGCCATTGTGCGAGAAATAAGGGTGTGATATTAAAAATGATATTTGACCACAATCTGTGCCCTTGACCTAGATATTGAGTAGCCATAATTATGAAGTCGTAACATAACACAAGTCATCCTGAATAATGTGATCTGACAAGAACACTAGGGTCAATTACCTTGGCCTATAACCATTGACTTTGATAATTGTTAGGGTTTAACGACACACCAACTGCCAACGTTATACAACGTCACCAACTCCCACCCTGTTGGGTGGGATTTGGGGGATCAAATCGACTTATTCAAGAGGCTCCACCGGGACCTGAACCCGGGACCAGTGACTTAGTAGACAGACGCGCTATACACTAAGCCATCCATCCCCCCAACCTGTGAATTTGACTTTGACCTTCATGTGGGGTGACCTCGGCATACATATAACCCAGTTTATATGATGTTATTCCGTCACCACTCGTATAAGCCAAAAATATTGTTGACCGATTTCACATTAGCGGATTCTTTTCACCAATCCACGCGCTCATAAATTATCTCAAATTAAGCCCAGTAGCCTTTTCCGGGTGCGAACGGTCCTCTAATTGCCTTGGAAACGTAGTTGGAGGAAGAGGCACTACATTTTCTTGCTTTTATTTGGTCTTACTATTGCTATTTGAAACGTTATTCTTAAATCTTCTATAAGGGTGCCAGACGAAATGAAACGTGCCGAGAGATATTTAAACAGAAAACGGTTTCTCAGGCAATTATGCATCATCATCTGCGCGTTTTCCAGTGCTCAAGAGATAGGAAAATACCCCGAAATCTATTGTTCTTATAATATTGCAAATAGTTTAGCTTTTGATATCTCCAGGGAGCACTATACTACCCCCCCTCCACAGCACGTTGATGCCAGACCCCTCTCCACTGCGCGTATTAATAGCCCAAACAACATAAGCACCACACACAAACACATTTCCTTTTGCTATTTTATGTGGCTGTAGGTTTTCTTTAAATGTGACACCTGTATATTGGGGTTTGAACTGCGATATAATAATAATTATTGGGGCTTATCGAGCACCAACTGCCAGGGTTTGGCGTGCCACTCTTCCCTGTTGAAGGGTTTTGGGGCTTGCTCCTTGTTGGAAGCCGCCGGGCCTTGAACCCGGGTCGGCTGGGGGGCAGAGTGTTTGAACTGCGATAGCCATAAGATAGAGCATACAAAAAAACACCAGATTTTGCACTAAGTCTCCCAGAATTCACTATTTGCTGAAAAACGGCGTGCATTTAGAGTGGTTTGAGCCGAAACCTCCCGCCCTGAAGTCTATACATCCACCGCCAGCCTTTAAACTCATAGGGCGAAGGGCTTTTAAAAGATATCCGTGCTCCAAACAGAAGTAGGGGAGGCTGGGGTCAATTTTAAACGTTTTGCTAATTTATTTTCATAACCCAAAATTTTAAGCGCAAAACGAAATTTGTATTATCACGGTTCGCCTTAATGTTTTGGCCTCCTCGAAACTGAAATTATTTTTGGAAATATTTTGTTCTTAATGTCATAGTTCGAGTTTCAAAACTTCCCTGCACGCGTTACAATTGACCACAGCCGTGGGTCAATTGTAACAGAGTACGGTGTCAATCGTTCCAATGCAATGTTAATGCATCTTTTAAAGAATTGTATGGCTCGATATGAGCCCTAATTCGACCAGACATATTATTCCTTCTGTGACATATTTCACTTCCGACCATGATCTAGGCTATTGAATGTAAGATACTCATTCTGGTTACACCATCACAAAGATGAATAGTTACCTTTTTTAGGATGCCTGCATAAATACACTTTTCGTTTAAAGGAGATCGTGCTAAATTTGATCCGTTACAATTACCCGTCATCCTGCAGCATTGTCAATATAAGAACACTGGCAGGGCGAACCACACTCAAACAGGAACAATTGCTGGTTGTGCCTCAATTTGAGTCATAGCTCCTAAGAAAATTGAGTGGGATGATGAGATTCACAAGGCAATTATTTTACCAGGAGCCCCCAAAACAGTACAGTGGGAACCTAATGGGGCTCTCTGACCGGCTCATAGTTGCCCCGTGTTACATGTGACTCCAGCCCGTTTCTGCCTCAGTGGTCAAAACAGAGCATGGTGTATTTGAATGGTTTCCACTAAACGCTGATATCACTTTTCGTGTCTGTACACAACGGAACTACTCTGTATTTTTCTACGCACCACCGCCAGTTGACAGTGGACTGACCTGTTGCAGCTGACGGTGGTGTTGGTGTTGACGGCGGCGACGACGCATGGTCAGCTCTTCGGACAAGAACCCTCAGGAAATACAAAACTGCAGGGATTTGCAACGCCAAAACCGGTGAAGGACTTTTCCAGAAGCTCACTGAGTAAGGGGGAGCCTTATAAGGTGCCACCGCAAGTGTCCCATGCACCACAGCAAGAGGGTAGGAACACTGAGGACAGAGAACGGCCTGAGTCAATCTTACCGAGCTATGCCCGGTATCGGTTTCCCTGACATACGGCTGCTGAGCCGCGGACAGCTTAGTGGGAAGAATCCTGGGCTGGCATACTGGACTTCTCCAGATATACCCGAGGAAGAATTAAGCTCAGCTTTTCATGCTTTGTCGGGAGGTATTAGCTTGACCCGAAATCCTCCAGAGAACGTGCGAAGCGGGTTGGATGCTCGTGGTGAAGTAATTATCGCCAACAAGCAAAGTGAACGACTGCCTCACCAGGATCGCCCCTCTGCGGGTCTTCGACCGCCGAAGGATTTCAACTTGCCGATAGCCGTTCAATCAGACAGAGAGCACGATACAGACATTTCAGTGGTCACGGGTGGCTCACCCCCTGGGTATCAGCAGGGTGCCACTGATGAGCCGCAAACTCTCCCCGATCTCTCAAAGCTGGTTTTGCTAAATGAAAATGACGTGGCGAGTGATCATGGAATAAATGCCGAGCTATTCCTTTCGAGGGGGTTCGAAGACTTGCGGCCCGACCTCGGTCCATATGACGGCGTAAGGACTCCTTATGAGCATGTCGAGCCTGATCAGTATGTTAATGAGGATTTTGAAACACCGGTTGATTTTGAAAAGCCGAGATCAAACAGTCCAAAAAGCACTGATCATGCTCCTACGCTGGAAGGGGACTCACGAGAAGACACTTATAGCAGTATTGATGGCTTAGAGAACGCCAATTTCCGGGACGCTTCTCCTCTCGTGGAAGCAGACGACTCGTTCAAAACTCAGCCAGAGTCTCGCGAATTCTCATCTGGCGAGAGCAATGTTCTACCGCCTGTTTTTCATCCGATTTCGATAGATCCAGACAAAACTGAAGTATCGGAGAGCTACTCCAACTCCGGCGCCGTTCCTGTCGACAACTACGCAACCGAGAGCCCACCAGTCCTTCACAGGCCTCAGCATCAGGGTCTGCCCGACCATGGTCAGCGCACCGTCACGCGGCGGCCTGAGCACGAGGGCTACAACACGCCCAAACCCTTCAAGCCTCCGGTGGCGCCCGTCCACCCGCGGAAGCCACACCGCCCTCTGCCACGGCCAATATACAGCCATGCTGTGTACCCAAGCACGCATCCGGAACCAAGGTACCAGCCTTTTCGGTACGCACCTGTCAAGTATGCGAGCACAGCTTACCGACACAGTGGTGGGAAAGCTTATCCCCACACGGCATATGAACAGTACGGGAGAGGATATCTAGGAGGCATCAGTGAAGGTTATGGAACATACGCTCCTGGCTATGGTTTCTCAAGCTATGACCACCCCAGCTACAGAGCAGAAAGCTACAACGACTATAGCAGCGGTCACAAGCCTGCCAGCTACTCCCCTCATCAAGTTCGCGGGTACTCTGGCGGCCATCCTCGTGGCGTTACCAGCGTCCGTTACCACCCCATCACACAGCCGATCTACCCGGGGTCGTCACTCAGGTACGGCGCACGCAGACCAGAGTACTACGGCGACTACCGACTCCACGGAGACATCGGCTCCGCTCGTCCTGCGTACGGCACTGGTGGTCTCGTGCACGCCGCCGGGAGCGCTGGCTACGCCTATGGTCACGGGTACTTGGGAGGCTACGTGCCGCGCAGGCGTTCCGACTCCGGCTCACCCGAATCGACGGGATAAGTGGAATTGAGCAGGTTGTTTAATTTCGCCCGTTTGAACAGCTCTGAACAAGTGTTGAGCGGTCGTGTTTTTTTGTGGTTCTGTTAAGAATTAATGACACATTATTTCAGAGGAATTTATTCTTTGGCAATCCGTATACGCAAATGGAGATAAGCTCTGGCGTCCACATGAAAGCAAAAGAATGATTTCAGAGATTGGGTTAATGCCACCATAGGGTTTCTGAATGGGATGCGTGTCCCAGCGGAAAAAAGTCTGCCTTCTGGACCTTGGGTCCCAGGTTTAAAGCCAAACAGGTTCTCTAAATGTCAGATTTACGAATTCTCCCTCCGCTCCCGCCCAGCAGAGTTCCAGTTGGCAACACCGCATGGACTTGAAGCTTCGTTTAACCCCTATCACTTAGCCTTTCCGGAACATTTCTTAACCGGTTCCATTTCTTCTGTACGAGTAAAACTGAAGGCATTGTTCGACTTCATGTCATCGTTTGATCCAAGTTGCTCGCGATGCAGGCTGCGCTCCCTCTCCCTCTTCCAAGCATTATCGATAATATATAGCATGAATAATTCATTGGTTATTCATGGTAGGCTTTGCAAGCTCAGCCACCAGGAGCAGCATTCTCGCTCCGGGTTGGACTGTTTTATACTCATCTCAGCACTTTAGCTGCTTGTACTTCTTTCTGAGGACCTTTCATCATCTCTTTTAGAGAATGGCGACAACTTAGATAAAGTGTTCGAACGTGTATATTTGAGCTGAATTCTGGGCTAGGCTGCTCTAGCATAAAGTTAGCATCAAGTTGTTTATGTTGCATAATGTTAGCATCTCTGTTAACCGTGAAAGTTAGGAACACCCTCGTTATTAGTGGTTTTGTTATTTGGGTACATTTTGCATTCGTCCGCCATAGATTTCATGTGCTCATGCGTCTTAGGTGCGGTAGTTCCTTATCTCAATATTATGAATGCTAGAAACGCCCTTTATCCATCTAGTTTGTGATCTGTGCTGCATTAATACAGTTATGCACTACAAAACATTGTTTGACGCTCCAACGTTGCTCAATAGAGCCTCATACAGCTACTTTCCAAACCAAAATGGCAGTGGTGAAGTGTGACTACTTCTTTCCCGCCCACTTTTTACGGCGTTAAAAATACTTTTGCAATGTCTCATACCTCGCACCTGGTGCATTTTTCATCTCCTCTTCTCCGCAGCGTACTTGACAAGGTAACTTTTCTGTGGGGTTCCTCTACCATAACTTTTAAATTGTTCCTTTCCGGATGTTAATAACGTTTATTCATTGTACTTATTATCACATCGTGTTACTGCATATCTCATTTAACGTACTTCAGCCTCCCCACGAAACAAGTGATGCAACTATCATACCTTTTTCATTAAGTTCCATGCAAATTTGATCAATTTTTCACCTTTATTTCATTCCACGATTAACTTTGCTCCCATGTTGATATGTACCAAGCGACTGCGATCAGCATGAAGTTTAATCGACCTGCATACGACTCCGACCTGGCTTTGCGGCTGAACTGCAGACTTTGTAAGTGGGTAGTGGCCTCCGCTTGGGCGACAGTTACATGACAACTACAGCGTAAACGTCATTCGTCGTTGACACACAGAAGTACACCCGGTTCCATACTGATTGGTAGGTACTACTGGTCCGGCTGTTTTTGCCAAATAAGTCCAGAGAAATGTTACTCAGCGTCCTGGTTTCAAGCTCTATAGAAGCTATTCGTTGAGATCTTTCGACTGGCATGCACTGCATTTTCATCAGACGAAAAATTTAGAAATTATTCAATAAAACACTTTTTGAGGCCGTGAAGACGGGGCAAGCACTAGAATACCTGGCACCGCCTATCGCAGGCGCATCCCTCTGACCCAGACCCGTCAATCAAGTCTGTACCACGTGACACTGCGCCGTGCGTAAACAGTAGTGGCGAGAACCGATCAATGGAACACCTGGCGTGATGCACACGGTACAACTTCGGTAAAGAGCGGATAACAGTGTAGCCGTAGGCAGTTGGTCACGTGACTGGGGTGGGGCTGCACTGCTGCGCGGACAGCGAGCTCGCCGAGTTGTGCTAGGGCTACGAGTAGATCGGACTGAGACATGAAGTAAAGAGACTCGGAAAACTACCGTTTTTCTTAGGAAAATTAATACTCTTAGATATGTATAATGTAGATAGGTAGCTAATTCATTCAAATATCATTCCTGGACATTGCAAATCCCCGTTTGTAATTCTAAAGTTAGGGACGTTTAGAGGCACGGAAATCGCCATTGATTTTCGGATGGTAGATTACTTGACTTATCTATGCAAATCGATGCCCGCTTCTCTCTATGCTCAGTTCATAGGCGGATTCAGGGAACAAGGAGCGGATGCTTTTCCCTCCCAGATTCAACCTTGGCCCCTGGTGCAAACATGCCTCTTACCCCCCCCTCTTCCAGATAGATTCAACACACCTCTGAAAGGTTGCACCGTCCAGAAGTGGAGGCCCTCTTGGCAAATAGCGACTCACTACCCGAGTATCCCTTTCCCGCACCCCTTGTGATGTTTTGGGCAAGACCGCTCCTGTCAGCTGGTAAGATGCCGGAAAGAATCCCTGTAGCTTGGCGGATCCGATTGGACTAACAGAAGTTTTGGAATAAATTTTGATCCGAAGGCGGTTATGACTTTTGGCTAGATGGCCCCCTTTTTATTGGTAGGAGTATTTAAACTAATTGTCCTGGCGTTCAAATGTATTGGCTTGGATTTGGAGAAAGGATAGAAGACGCCCATAAGGCACATATTTCACTTTTATGACATGCTCACTAGCGGATCCAGACCTTGAATTTGGAGGAAGGGGCAGCTTGTCTCAGATTTTGGACACCGGTGGGGGAGGGGGAGATCTAAGGGAAAAGTCTAAAACAAATATTTTGACGATTTTAGTGACTCATCTACCTCAAAAGCCGCGGGTACTGCACATAATATAGCAGCTGATGTGCCCATTAACCCCAATACAACTACGATCTCAAAAGCCGAACTTGCAAAGGCCTAAACAAAGTTTATAATATCAAATTCAACACTTAAATCCTTCTCGAAGCCACCAATCGACAAAAAGCTGATAATCCTTTTCGCTCCTCCGAGTTCATGAAACCCCTCATTAGGGAAATACCCAAAGGTCCTCGAATTGACGCAACGCGCGAACGGGCTAGATCAGCAAAAAGAAACCAGAAACTAAGCAAGCAGCTCATGTACAGGGAATGAATTGTCTTGCGACGTGCAATCACATTGCTCTGGGCTGGTATAAATAAAACAAAATCTTACCACCAGAATTTTTATTTTTCTAGTTCCGTACTTAATCAAAGAAATTCATCTAGTGGCTCCAAAGAATTTGAAATGTACAAGCGTCTTTTGCGGCATGAAAAGTCACAGAAGTTGTTTTAAGCTTCAAGTGAACATAAAACGATAGGTGACATTACTTTTTAGCCACTGAACCAGGGAAAAATATGGCACGGCCGGCACCGACTCCCATCGCATCTTCTCTCCTTGCCCCGATGCTCTGCACTCCTTGCCAAAAGGCAGCGGGATGGTGTGATTCGTGAAGCAAGGCTTAAACGATTTTCACATGCAATGCAACCTAACCGGAATCATTTCAATAGCTTTCGAATGATGCTTAGAAACTTATCTAGCTGTTCTAGGAGCTGTGTTACATCCAGGGTCTGTCGGCCTCGCTTTAACCCTTGCCTGGTGGCGGGTACGAGCCACCTTCGCCCTGGTGGGGGGGCTAAAAGACCTCCCCACGATCTCAAAACTAAGAGAGCTAGAAAAAGTGCAAACGGCAATCGAAGCTCTTCGAAAATGATATCGAAAATACTTCGGTATTTTTTTGTCAGGTCAATATCAAGGTCAAGAGGTCAAACAGGTCAAATCGCTAATATGAGGTGTACTAAGAAAACCTCTATATCTCGAAACTATGATAGCTGAACATTTTTAACACCATTAGCTCTTGGATGCGCTTTCATTACGTGGATTCTTTTCGTGTCGGTAGCCTGGGCTCAGGTCACTAAATATTGGGCTATTCTTGTGTCCTGCCCCCTGCTAGGGCGTTTCTTTTTCGCTATAGCTTCAACCAAACAAGATACAGCCATAATGTTGCTTGCAATCCTCTCGTCATACGAATAGAATGATATATGATATTGCTATGCCGGTCAATTTAATTTGCCTGACCCGGTCACGGTCTGACAACCTGACCTGGTATAGTCTGTGTTATTTTGACTTCGTGCTTCAACACTTTGGTGATAAATAAAGCTCTATTTGTTTATTCAAATTTATGAAAAGACCAAAATGTTATTTGCCTAGGTGACCTTTTAAGGTAAGTAAAATGTTGGCATGCTTGAATGGGCTGGCGTCGCAACCATGTTTGGTTGATTCCATCCTACTTACTGAAAGCTCTTTCTGTTTTCCCTGTATTGACAATGGGGGGTCATGCTCTGCCATGACCTTGGTCCCATATAAATCCCGAAATGTTGTGTCCTGGTGGGCCCATATGTGGTTGAGTTTCACTTGATCATTCCCCTTCTTTTGTTTGGGTCCTAGTTTTTTGAGGTGAGGTCACTTCCCTGGCCTGGTGACCTGACCTGTTGCTTGCCAAATTTTCGGAAGATGTAAATGATGGGAGTGCTGTTGGGCTTTTGGTGCTTTGAACCCGGTTAAGCCCCCGTTAAATAACAAAATCGCGTTACACGGGCTTCGAAATGACGTAATAAGTCGTTGACCTCATCTGAGCTCAGTTTTTCGCCATGGTTTTTTCTTCAAATTTATCACTTAAGAGGTATGCAAAGCAACGCATCTTCATTTAACCCGCACCCCACCGGGGGTCCGGCGCCACCTTCACTCCACCGGTGGGGCCATCGATGGCCCCCTCTCTAACTCCGAAAATATGAGGGTTAGCGCAAATCTGAAAAGTGCATTAGAAAGCTCGCATGAATTCAGGAAGAAAACATGTTTAAGCGCTCAGGTCAATGGTTTGACCTCCAGAGGTCAAAAAAGATCACGATTGGCTATTTTCACTCAAATATGCAATGCTTAAGAAAACAGGGCAAAACTCCTATGCCATTAGAGCTATTGAGATCTTGGTTAAGTAAATTTGATAGGAAATTGCAAGACCTTTTTCCTCAATGGGGAACCTAAAGACCTCCCGGCAGTGGTTTGACCCCAGAGGTCACCTCGTGACCTAATATGACCTGAGGCCATGAAAGGTCAGAAAGTGACCTTACCGTATACCAAATGAAAGCCAGTGACAAGACAAACACGATGGTGTTTGTTTCGGCGCTCTAGCTTATTTAGGTCAAAAGTTATTGTCAAAATACTGTTTTTGACCCCTGGTGACCTTGGATGACCTTAGAAAAGTCAAAGGGCAAATATGACCCCTGGGATCCGTGAAAGGGTGTCCAAAAGCGCTGTTCTGAGCAGTCTGAGTATTTGCAATCATTTTTGTGGCTTTTAGATCATGAGACAGCTTTTCCCCATGCTTTTCCAATGGGAGAGGTCGTCTCGTGACCTGCACTCAGGTCACGAATTCCAAAAATCCCGGATATACACGTTGTAGACCCTGGAAGGGCCATAAAGTGTACTAAGTTTCAAATCGATCGACGAAGAAATGTAGCTCTTATAGAGCTTCAAAGTTGAAGTGAGGTGACCTTGGTTGACCTCGCCTGGTGACCTGACCTTGGGTGACCCGGGGTAAACATTTTCAGGGATGGTGGGAAAATTTTGAGGTGAGAGATAGAGCCCTCAATCGTGGTGCTGCATTTCGTCGTTTTTCTGCTATCTCGAAAAAACCTTAGGGAGGGGCTATCGATGCGCCCCCCAGTGGGGCGAGGTTTAAATCGATTCCGAACCATTCTCAAAATCCGAAAGGCGATCCAATCGCACCATGCTTATATCATGGTTGTGCTGGAGCCTTTGGGGATGCAAAACCTTCAATAATGGTCCGCTGCTGTGTCCCTTTCAACATGCAATGGGGAAAAAATCGGTAGTAGGTTCTGAATTAGTCTGGCACACGATTTTCGGGAACTTTGTAAGCCGCGACCGGACCGCAGCAAAGACGCCGCTGGACTGGGTGCATCTCTCATCAAATCGGCATCCATGAAATCGGCCAAGAATCTAATCAGACAAAATGGTAACGTCATCATGTCACTTTCAACTTTTTTTGGTGTGGACAAACCAAACGATTAACCAGTTCTGGGTTGGAATTTTGGAACTGAAACCTTCTTTCCAAATGGCGTGAATAACAACTCAAACGAGACCGTTACGTCACTGATGAAATGGTGGTGGTTAGACGTTTCTGTGATGTGACGTCCCAGGTAAAGACCCCACGTATTGAACCCGCAATCCATGTGCGGATCACTCGCATTATGTGCGGTTATAGCTCTACTCGGAAAAGAGTTCTGCTGCAGCTGCAGATTGCTGGTAAGTTTTTGACACACTTGATTCCAAGATGACGAAAATGCATAAGATCGGCCCAGTAAATTTTGTTTCAGAAACAATGTTTAAAAGCTCAGAAGCGTTTTCAAATATTTCGTTTCCCGCAGAGAGGAGCCAGTGAGATGCCTGTCAAATTATCGTAAACAAATTATTTTGATAACATTGGCCATATATAACTGTAGACCTGGCATTTAATGGCAATATATAACAGTAGTTTGGTGTCAAATCCAAGTATAATGTTATCTATTCATTGACAAAATAACTAAGAAAATTTCAGGCAACCTTAACAAAAACTAACACCATGCATAAAGCTCATGAGTTGTTGCTGTTGGGATGAGTAGTTTCTCGTTAGCCAGAGTAAAATGATTAAGATTTACTGGCCGATGTCGTTTTTGGAGGCATCACTTATTGCCGGTGCTGATTTCATCACTATTCCTAAAAGTATCAAAATAACAGAGCGTGGAGGATATTTCATGAATCTACGTAATCGGAAACCTTACAAACAAATTAACCAAAATGAAAGTCAGCGTTCCACGTTGAAAATTGGTTTTGAACTGAGATACAATTTTGAAGAGCGTGTCGGGAAATCACTATTGGCATCTTTCATTAACACGCGCATTGACGGGGGTCTGAGCCACCTTCGGATTGACGAGGGGGCGGGTACCCGCCCCCCCTAAGATCTCGAGAACCACGGTAGGTAGCAAAGAAACGGTAAAGGGCGTTGGGTAGCCCATCCGCTTCTCCATCGAAAATATTTGAACCATTTTTTGTCAGGTCACATTTAAGGTCACCAGAGGTCAAAAACATGCCGTCACATGCCGTCATAGGGATAACATGTAAATTACGTTTTTCGGCCATTACATCTGAACAAGTAAAGATAGAGCAAAACGACTTGAACTCTTTGAATCCTCGCAGCAAGCCGAATCGTATGATATATGGTTTGACCTTGCTAGGTCAAATCAAAGATTTGACCTGACCTGAGGTCAGGTCAGGGTCAAATTATATAAGATGCATATCATTAGAACCGCAAAGCCAAGGCGAGTCTAATGAAGCTAAAATAAACGCTCTATCACCATCTGTTACTGAGTTATTCAGTAAAAACCATATTTCCCATGTATTACCAATGGAGAGGTCATGCTTCGTACCTGACCTTAGGTCATCGATATCAAAAATACCGGAACATATCTTAGAGAACTCGGTGAGCCCATTATGTGATATGAGTTTCAATTAGATAAGTTCACCCTGCTCCGACTTATGCTATCTTAAACTTTTTTTGAGGTCGGGTCACTTGACCTGTACTGGGGACCTGACCTGAGATAACCTATCCTTAAAATTTTCACAGAAGTTACAAAATGATGAGGAAAAGGTATACCAAGTACGGCGGCGCTGCAGCGCCGCCGTTTTTCTGCTGCCTCCGAAAAACCCGAGGGGGGGCGGGTACCCGCCCCCATCAATGCGTGTGTTAACCCTTAGGCTCTCTGTATACAATTTCTGCATGCTTTAAAGTTCAAAATAAATGAGGCTATTTTAAGATTTCGGGCCACGAAGGAATCCATTTCCATCTGGCATCGCATGCAGCGAAATAAATGTTAAAGAGAATGTGACACCTTTATAACGTCATTTTAACTGAGATAGCCAAGTTATAAAGCATGCCGGAAAACCCGGTAGGCCATATATCATTTGTGTTGAAACTAAAAATTTCCGCAGAGAAAAGCTAAAAACCAGCCTCATGTACATACATACATACCTCAAACAGCAGGCTACAGTTGTCAGGCTGTTGGTGTGACGACATAGGCTGACGTCTCGGTGAGTATCAGCCAATCGAAGCCCTTGAAGCCTCTGGCATATGTTCGTGGTTGCCAGAGCATGACATATCCTCAGACAGATAATAATTTTTTCCCTAGAGGCGTATTTTAAAATAAGATTGAGCTTATTGTAGGTACATTTTCCAGAGAAATCATTCCATGGTTCCATGATTTTCGGCTAAAAGTACCTCTAATTACACTAAATTCAAGGTGCTACATTCCCTTTTTTTAACACGCGCCCCGCATACGTAAAAGAAGGTTCCATAGGCCTACAATAGAGCTGTGTACGTTTATCTCTCTAGATCTGCCCTCAGGGAAGCTAGAGCGAATATCTATGCATCATTGGATTCCTCTCATCGTGGTCAATCGAATGATGTATAAAATGACCTTGCTAGGTCAAATAGTGAAAATAACCTGACCTCGAGCTAAGTCAGGGTCACAGAGTGACCTGGTATGGTCATGTTGCATATCAATCGACTACCCGTGACAATATAAGCACAATGCAAGCAAAATGGGAGCATTATCTTAATTCAGTGAGAAGTTATTGGCAAAAAAATCACTCTAAGCTCCCGTGACCTGACATGACCTATGAAAGGTCAGATGCTCAAAAACTCAACTTTAAGGTCAGGATCGTGGTAACAATAGACGGTTTTAGGATTTTCAGCTTTATCTATCCAGTATTTACTGTAAACGAGCCCATTCTCTTTTTCGCCATATACTAATACCTAATGGGGTGACCAAAAAATTGACCCCACCTTAGGTCAACAATATCAAAATTCAGAGATAGCAGATTGGTAGACCCTATTGACCTTATCATATCGTGGAAGTTTCAAACTGATCGATTTGCTGATGTTCCCTGGGCGCCGCTTTAAACCCGTCATTTTAGGTTTTGAGGTCGGGTGACTTGACCTTGAATAGCTCCTTGACCTGACATGACCTTAACTAAAAATTTGGTCAGATGTGTAAAATTTATCAAGGATAAGGTACTGTAAGTTTCGTTGTTATACGTCTCTTTGTTTTTTTAGCTATCTGGGGAAAACCAGGAGGAGGGGGCGAATTTCGCCCCCTCCCAGCGGGGCGCGTGTTAAGAATTGGCATAGCCTCAGCTGCTGCAAGCAGCCATATTTGCAATTACACGCGATGCTTAGGTCAACCCAAGGTACGAAAGGAAGAGACAATATTTTTGTGTTGAGTGATTGAAGGTGGAAAAATGTGTTTCCTCATCTTTCAGACTATTTTTTCAATAGATAACCCTTTTTAGAATTTCGACACTGAGGTTACCCCATTTAAGTAGTTTATTGTGTTCAGGCTGTCTCAGAGCATGTATCATTACGGATTACCTTTTATAGACATTTATCGTATCAATAGCAGCACCTTCGCTCACAGCAGTGTAATCAGACAGTTTACTAGTTACTACACCAAATTTTATTCATTATATGACTTAACCCGCGCCCCACCGGGGGTCCAGCGCCACCTTCGCCCCACCGAGGGGGCCATCGATGGTCCTTCTCTAACTCCGAAAATATGGGCGTTAGCGCAAATCTGCAAAGTGCAATAGAAAGCTCGCGCAAATTCAGTAAGAAATTACTTCGCATGTTTTAGTGCTCAGGTCAATGGTTTGACCTCCAGAGGTCAAATTAGGTCAAGATCGGCTATTTTCACTCAAATATGCAATGCTTAAGCAAACTGGGCATAACTCTCATGCCGTTAGAGCTACTGAAGTCTGGTAAAGTACATTTGATAGGAAATTGTCAGTATTTTTCCGCTATGTGAAACGTAAAGACCTCCCGCCATTAGTTTGACCTCCAGAGGTCACCTCGTGACCTAAGATGACCTGAGGTCACGAAAGGTCAGAAAGTGACCTTGTCGTATATCAAATGAAAGCCAGTGACAAGATAAACACGATGGTGTTTGTTTCAGCGTTCTAGCTTAATTAGGTCAAACGTTATTATCAAAATACTGTTTTTGACACCTGGTGACCTTGGATGACCTTGGAGAGGTCAAAGGGCAAATATGGTCCCTGGAATCCGTGAAAGGGTGTCCAAGAACGCTTTTCTGATCAAGCTGAGCATTTTCAATCGCTTTTGTGACTTTTAGATCATAAGACAGCTTTTCCCCATGCTTTTTCAATGGGAGAGGTCACCTCGTGACCTGACCTCAGGGCACGAAATCGAAAAATCCCGGATATACACCTTGTAGACCCTGGAAGGGCCATAAAGTGTAGGAAGTTTCAAATTGATCGAATTCGAAATGTAGCTCTTACGGAGCTCTAAAGTTGAAGTGAGGTGACCTTGGTTGACCTCGTCTGGTGACCTGACCTTGGGTGACCCGGGGTAAAAAAAATTCAGTGATGGTGGGAAAATGATGCAGTGAGAGTTAGAGCCCTCAACCGCGGTGCTGCGCCCCTTCGTTTTTCTACTATCCCGGAAAAACCTTACGGGGGCCATCGATGGCCCCCGGTGGGGCAAGGGTTAACAAGCCTGTTCAGGATAAAGCGTTGAAAATCTGTGCAGGTAGCTTTGATACAGGGGATATGCAAAAGGTGAAGCGCCAGCAGACAGCCCCGGTTACCGGGGCCCAACCACTTATTTTGCAATGTCTTGTGACCTTTTGACAGGGCAGACGAGACGTTTTACAGGTTTTCTAAATTCTGGGACAAAAAAAGAGAAAACAGTTGATAAGGTGATGATAAGTTGATAAAGTTTTTTACAAAGAGAGAAAAAACATTAACTTTCCAATCATGCTCCGATTGACCTGATTGGGCGATTGAAAAAAGTCTCTTAAACACAATCTTGTCCTCAGTATTTGGGCACATGGCCTGTCGGGGGCGAAATTGATAAGCAAACGGAAACAAGATAAAGGCAGATTCATTCTCTTAGCACTGACATACGATAGAAAATGATGAACTGCTGAAATTGTTTCCGGTGACATCCGGGGGCAAAAAAAGACATCCACCGGAGGTAACACCTAAACACTATTTAAAGCGTGCAGTTAGCATAATTTGCGTCTATTACTTGTATCCTTTCGTAAAGCAAAACAGAGGACTTGGAAAAAGGGTGCATTTGGTGTCCCAGAGTTCGGCGGTGCCATTGTCAAAGGCAGTTCTAGGGACTAACAAAAATGGGAAAGTAGACAGCGTAGTCCCTCCTTGATCGATAATTCAGGGCCTCAGCACTGTGTGCTAGCGCCCCTGAAACTGCACTGGAACCCCTGAAATGTCCTTTTTCATTATTCCCCCTTCCCCAAGATGAGATTACTGGTAACCTGGCCTAACAGATCCACCAAACATCACGCAATTTTTGTGTTCCATCCCGCCAAAGCGCCATTACCTGGTCCAAGGTTTCCAATGGGGACCATTTGGACCGGTACACCAACTCTTAATGCGTAGTATATCAAAGGGGCACCAATACTTACACCCTGGGGGCGAATTAGTAGACATTTTTAAGGGGGAGCAGGAGGAAGACATCGATGTAAATACAGGGGACGCCGGCCTGCAGTGTGAGATCACTGAATGGATATTTCAGAACTTTGTTTTTATGTTTTTTTCTTCCAGACCTAACCGACCAGTCTTGCTACCTGATCTACTGAAATCTTTACCGCTAAGCTCCAATATACTGGTTTGGATACCGAATGATCCACATTGTCGGTGCACCCTTGAACCTCAAATATAATGATCATGATGCGCCTATGCTATCCAGGGGGGACACCTTTGCTCTGTGGGGGAGGCAGCACCTTTTGCTGTTCAAGAGGCGTCTCTGCTGTCCAAGGGGAGCCTTTTCTATCCAAGGACACCTATGATATCCAGGGGGCGCCTTTCGCTGTGGGATGGGAGGAGGGCGCCTTGTGCTGTCCAAGAGGCACCTCTGCTGTCCAGGGGTGCCTTTGCTACCCAGGGGCACCTATGCTATCCAGAGGAAGCGCCTTTGCTCTGTAGGGGGGCACCTTTGCAGGGCATTTTTAAGGAAAAGTCAGTGGGGTGGGGGGGCATTTCTTGTGCTGGCCATTATAGTGTCTCCAGGGGAGCAAGACCCCATTTTGAGGGCATTAATAAAACTTAGACGTGTTGGTGTTAAACATGTTGCTTGATTTTTATTTTATTCCATGTCTAAAGACTGTAGATGCTACCCAGGGCTGCCCGGTTTTTTCAGCGGAAAAGGTCAAACCAAGTTAGAAAAAGGCCAAAGAGGGGCAAAATTTTATTTCCACTAAAATAGCCAAATAAATACCACAAAAGCCAGATTTAAAGATAAAACGACCCCTAGCGGTAATCATAAAACCACAGAAAAAGCGAGCTGTATCACTGTTTAAAACTAATTTTTAAAAGTTTGATATTGACTTGACGCAATATTTTTAGCACACTACTCATTTAATAGGAAGCCAGGGGTTGCCTTTCCAACCCCGCGTGACCATCGAATGATTGCATCCACATAACCAGAACATTTTTGGGGATTATCAATCACCCTCCCCCAGTTTTTTCACTAAAAATTTGCTGATCTCAGTCAAAATGGGAGTAAATCGGAAATTTGTATAACCAGCTGCTGCGGAAGGCAACGAGGAACCCAAATTCGAAAAGTTTTTGGTACTAACGTGAAAAGTTTGCTGTAAGCATCAGGTTGAAGTTTGTCTAGCCCCCTCATTTTTTTGCCGGTGGTGACGCTTATGTATGCTACCACTACAATAATAAATTAAAAGGCTAAGCACTTCATACCGCCACACCAGCAACCAGTCTTAACACGCACCCCTGCTGGGGTCCCTGGCATGACGCGCCTCGCTGGGAGGGGGGCGTTTTCGCCCCCCCCACCGTATCTCATTCCCAACTAAAGCTAAAGGAAAATTACGGGCGGTTTTCGAAAGCTCTTGACAAGACGACGAGATTTTATTCGAATAATTTTTAGTTCAGGTCAATATTGAAGTCAGCATAGGTTAAAGAAGATTCTATAGACTTACAACAGAGCAGTGTGTGTTTCTCTCTCTAGATCTGCCCTTAGGAGATCTAGAGCAAATATGTATGCATCATTGGATTCCTGCCATCGCGGAAAATCGAATGATGTATAAAATGACCTTGCTAGGTCAAATAGTGAAAATGACTTGACCTCGAGCTAGGACAGGGTCAAAGAGTGACCTGGTATGGTCATGTTGCATATCAATCGACTCCCCGTGACAATATAAGCACAATACAAGCAGAATGGGAGCTTTATCTTAATTCAGTGAAAAGTTATTGGCAAAATAATCTCTCTATCCTCCTGTGACCTGACATGACCTTTGAGAGGTCAGATGCTCAAAAACTCAACTTTAAGGTCAGGATCGTGGTAAGAATAGACGTTTTTAGGATTTTCAGCTTTATCTATCCAGTATTTACTGTAAACGAGCCCATTCTATTTTTCGCCATAGACTTATAATGGGGTGACCAAAAATATTGACCCCACATTAGGTCAACAATATTCAAATTCCGAGACAGCAGATTTGTAGAACCTAATGACCTTATCATATTGTGGAAATTTCAAACTGATCAGTGTGCTGATGTTCCCTGGGCGGCGCTTCAAACTCGTGATTTTAGGTTTTGAGGTCGGGTCACTTGACCTTGAATAGCTCCTTGACCAGAGATGACCTTAACTTAAGAATATTGTCAAATGTGTAAAATTGATTTGTCATAAGGTAATGTAAGTTTGGTTGCTCTGCGCCTCTTCGTGTTTGAGCTATCTGGGGAAAACCAGGAGGGGAGTGAATTTCACCCCCTCTCCCCAGCGAGGCGCGTGTTAAGCACTTTGACTACACCGTGTCCCGTCTAATTCACGAACGAGCTCTTAGCGCTGACAACTGACTGCGTGTGAGCTGAGAGTCACGTAAGAAATGCAATGTCACGGTACTAGCTGGGATGTGGGCTTCCGCTCGGATAGAACAGGATTTTTGATTCGTTGTAGGCCAGCGTTCATCTCCAGCATTGTGATAAGTTGATGCTGCGGCTGATTTGCCGGGATTTCCTGTAACTACGCGCTTTGTTTCGTCTTCGCACGATGGAGTAGACAGCCACGGGTGAAATTTTTAACACGATTTTTGTGGATTGCCAATTTGGGAACGGAAATAGAACAAAGTTATAATTATCGGTTGGTGTTCTGTCTTATTATCGTTGGGTGAGTCTGAATTTGGTCAATTTTAAGTCATCTGTCTATTTCACTGGGGGACCAATTTCCGGGCACTGGCGGGCATTTCAGCCGACTGGGGGGGGGGCAAATGGTCATCCAGTTAACATGTTAAAAAATGGTCATCGCCTTTGCTATCCGGACGGGAGGCTTTGCTGTTTGGGGACGGGGCACTTTTTGATGTCCAGGGCGACTTTGCTCTGGGGGAGCGCCTTTCCATCCAACGGGCGCCTCTGGTATCCAGGGGCACCGTTGCTCGTCTGGGGCCATCTTTTTCTGTCCAGGGTACGCCTTTGCTATCCAAGGGCGCCTATGCTATCAAGACAGGCGCCTTTCCTCTGTGAGGGCTCCTTTTTCTATTCAGGGGGCGTCTCTACTGTTCAGGTGGCGCATATGTTATGCAGAGAGGTCATCTATGCTCTCACTGAAAAAAGTTTTCACTCTCAACATCCACTTCAACTCGATCCGTATCACACTGTTACTCCCAGCTTATCAATAATAAACAATACCTCGGTAGAATAATTTCGGTGTAAGCGGAGCTGAAGGGCATTCAATGGGAGTACTTGTCCACACTGATACTCTCTGTATACTCTCACAGATCAAAATGCATAGTTACTACCATTTTACGCCAGAAAGACCCTTGGTTAATCCAGACCATACGCTATTGTTGCTGCACGTATTACTCCGATATGACACCACCGCTACCACGTTCTTACACCAACGGTACCCTGTTGAATTGCGCGCTCGGCCGCCATCTTTGTGCAGTTTATTTACGCCGGGTGTATAGTAATCATGGGTGGCGTGAACTTCGTCATTGTTTATTGTAATTACTGAGTGTTATTATTTAAATTTTATTCAAGATATTTTCAAACTATCGTGTTCTCTTTTGGGTACTGAAACAAGCCAAATACCTCTCCTGAATGGGCAAGACAGTGTGAATTAAGAGGAAGGCGTGGCAACGTTGCTAAGTCCTCTGTATTAATGCTCTGCTTTGGCATTCTCATATCAATATTTGCATGATAGGGTAAGATAAAATGAAGCAGAAGTCTTAAGACAATAGGTCAGTGTACATTAGGCCATGTCATGATCACCACTTTTTCACAGGATCTTTGATTATCGGGTGTTTTCTAATGTATTGATGGCCGCTGATCACGATTTTCCGGTCGAAAATGTCGAATTCGAAAAATATTTGCCCGCGCAAGCCGTTTGTAATTCTTCCGGTTTGCCAAAATTTCGATGTTTTCATATCTCACGGACAATCAAATGCACCTCATGTATTGAAAAGTCCCCAGAACCTTAAAACCATTGAATCTGAACAATTTGAAACCTTTTTAGACTCTTTGAAATATATATTTACCCGAAAAGTACGTTGGAAAGACGGGGATGTTTGAACTTAAAAGATAATAGATGGCGCGCATGACGCAGCCGTCAACCACTGTCCCGCTACGTCGCTTATGTCAAGAAGCTATTAGCCAAAGGAGCTGGATATAGGATTTGAGCCTATTTTGAATTCGATGAATGAACATTTACCTTCACAAGATGATAGGTAAAGATTTCTCTCGCTTGCAGTTTTAAATATTATTGGTAATGTTGCTTTCAAAGCAGGTCCAATTCAGATCAGTCAGCCATATATAGATTAGGTATCTAAGCATGGAGTCACTGCGGATCAATTTCAAGTATTAAAATGTATGCAAGAGCCAGTCGATTATATCTAGATTAGTCTTCCTATCACTAGCAAAGAGAATACCGCATTTCGGGAAAAATGAAGCTACACCACACCTAGCGCCGCCGTCAAGCCATGCATGCTGCCGCTTAACCAGCTCTCGAATGGGGCTGACGTTGTCGGTCACGTTATGATGCTGCGGTTTGAAGAGATGGAGGCCAGGGAAGTGGACGAATTTCACGTTTCAATAGCTTGAAAATTCGAACTGACCGCTGATGAAGTTACCGAGACTTACAGAAGAGCATCTGTGCCAGCAAGAAACAAGTACAAAGTTCGCTGTGAAATAAGGAAGCATTGTAACCTGAAGGAAGCGACCAGAAGGCGCCTACAAAACATGAAGATATTGTAAGTATGGACGAAGCATGACAACATTGTTTGACATATAAAGCAGAGCTTTACCATCAAAGGCATGGGCAAACAGAATATTTTTGGAAGACCAGCGAGAAGCACAGAGGTTGTATACAGGGGCGCAGCCAGAGCTTTGGTATGGGGGGGCACACCAACTTTGAGGGGCACCCCGGGGAAAAAAGGGCACTTTTTAACGTAACCTAAAAAACTTGCTATATCTTTGTTTATATCCTTTTTGGGCATCTTTGGTTCAATGAAAATGCAAATAAATCATTGACGGAGAGGGAAAATGCCATGAAAACCGAAAAAAGAAAAAAATATCATCAAAATGTCATGGAAGCAGCCAAAACACGACGGTTTTGGATAGATTTAAGGACAAATCAGCCAACTCATGCAAGTACTTAACATCAGAGAAATCAGCGGAGCATGTTATATATGTTACAATGTGCAGGCTAAGGCATATTGGAGTCGAAAATTCCTTTGTTATGCCCACTGGTTTTGTCGCGACGAGTGAGCACTGGCTGAACGCGGATTAAGTTACTTGCCTCCCACAATCGCCGTGGGACGAGGAGTAGCATAGTGTCTTTGGAAGAACACATTTTTACTGCCGGAAAAATTTGGGAGATACCTTTTGAACGCGTTTATTAAGTTCCATATTCTCAAGGATCGGTCCCAGTTAAGAGTAAATAAAAGGTGAACAGGCCGTTGGTTTTGGATGGGGAAGGTGTGACAGGACTGAAAAATTGTGAAAACTAGTTCTTCATTTAAATTAATAAGTAGAATCCTGGTTTAGGGACTGTGCTCTGAGCTCAGGGGCACATGCCCTTTTATCATTTCTTCCCAGAATCCACCAGTATAATAAGCAATTTATATAACCAGGGGTGCCTAGGTACCATAAGCCGTTTTAGAGATTCCTCATTCCTGGTTAGCTCCGTTTTACAAGGGAATTTCCATTGTACTCTTATTCCCCATCTATTCAAGACCAGCTCTGGCGCCCCCAAGTGTGGATCAGAGGCCTCCAGAGCAGCTTCCCCCATCCCCCCAGTTGTGCCTCCAGGGACTAGACTAGCTCAGTGACCCCCGCACCGAGATGACGGGAGTTGGCCTTGTGTTCTTATTATCTGTCTATTCAAGACTACCTCAGGGGCCCCTGATTTAGATCAGGGCCACAGAGCTGATCATGCTTCACCCAGGGACCAGACTAGCTCATTGATCCCAGAGATGAGGTCATCAGACTAGCTCAATGGGCCACAGATGGGCTCATAGGGCCTTAAACCAGTTCAAGAAGCCCCAGAACAGTTTAAGGCGCCAGATCACCTTAGGGGGCCTCAAGCCAACTTAAGGGGCTCTCACAAGCTCAGCGCCCAGACCAGCTCAGGGTACCCTCAGAACCTAGATCCACTCTTGGGCCCCAGATCGGCTCTTGGGGCCCCAGATCAGTTCAGGGGCCTCAAGTCAGGTCAGGGGGCAAGATCAAGTCAGGGCCACTAAATCAGCTCAGGAATCCCTCACCAGCTCGGGGCCCAATCAGCTCAAAAGTCCCAGAGCTGCTCAGGGGACACCAGATTGGCCCATAGGGCACCAGATCAGCCTCGGGGACAAACAATCAGATCAGTGGTCCCCGACCAGCTCGGGGCCCAGATCAGCTCGGGAATACCAGATCAAGTCAGGAGGCACTTAATCAGCTCAGGAGTCCCATACCATCTCAGGGGCCCTCACCAGCCCATGTGGGCCCAGCTCAGCTCAGGGCCTGTGAGCTGCTCAGGAAATCACGTAATCAACCCAGGAGGCCCGAGTCAGCTTAAAGGGCACCATATTAGCCATGGGGCACCAGACTAGCTCAGAGGGAATAAGATGGGCTCAGGAGACACACTGATGACTCAGCAGGCACCAGATCGACACAGTGGGCATTAGTTAAGTTCAGGAAGCAGTATATCTGCTCAGGGTGCACCAGATCGATCACCGCAGGGGTCAAGTTCAAGTCAGGGGCACTAAATCAGCTCAGGGATCCCTCACCAGCTCGGGGCCCAATCAGTTCAAAAGCCCCAGAGCTGCTCAGGGGACACTAGATGCCCATAGGGCACCAGATCAGCTTCGGGGGCAAACAATCAGGATCAGTGGTCCCCGACCAGCTCGGGAATACCAGATCAAGTCAGGAGGCACTTAATCAGCTCAGGAGCCCCATACCATCCCAGGGGCCCTCATCAGCCTCTGTGGGCCCAGCTCAGCTTAGGGCTTTAGAGCTGCTCATGAAAACAAGTAAGGAGGCCCAGTTCAGCTTAAAGGGCACCAGATTAGCTAAGGGGCACCAGATTAGCTCAGGGGCACCAGACTAGCTCAGAGGGCATCAGATGAGCTCAGGAGGCACCAGATCGACTCAGGGGCATTAGTGCAGCTCAGGTGGCACCAGATCGATCCGCTCGGGGGCCAGGTCAGCTCCCAGCCCCCCAGACTATGGCAGGAGCCTAAATAAGCTCAGGGAGCAACATAACAGCTCAAGGACACATGGTGGGCTCAGGGCCCACCAAACCAGCTCAGGGGCACCAGGCCATCTAAGGAGACATCAATAATCAGCTGATGGGGCACCTAATCAGCTGAAGAGGAGAAATAATCAACTTGGGGAGGCATGAGATCAGATTGAGGACCCGAATCAGCTCAAGGGGCACTAAATCGGCTATTAGGGGCACCAAGAGCTCAAAGGCATTAGACTAACTCAGAGGGCATCATATAGGTTCAGGAGGCACAATTATTTGCTCAGTGGGGCACTCGATTGACTCAGGGGCACCAGATCAGCTTAGAGGGCAAGTAATCATCTCAAGGGGCCAAGACCAGCTGAGAGACCACGAGATAAGCTCAAGGAGCACCAGATTAGCTTCACCCGTACGATTATTGGCGACGATGAGGCATTAGGTGGACACATACTAGGTGCCCATACTCTTCCCGGGTGCTTGGAAAGGCGACAGAATGCCCTAACTGACCGAAAAAGGTATTAAGTTGTCCAACAATAGTTTCAATCGGTACATACGGTCCAGTTACATCTAGGTTCAACGGCGTAGGACACTAAATTTCGAGCGGCACGGCCCAAATTGGGTACTCCACCTGGCTATCACCCCAGCAGTGATGGGAGGCACGTCCCCATGTGCCCCCTGAACAGTAGATCAACTCCGGGAGGCATTAAATAAGCCCACGGGGCCCGGATCAGCTCAAGGGGCACTAAAACAGCTAAAAGGACACCAGGCAAGCTCAGAGGCATCAAACTAACTCAGAGAGTATTATATAGGTTCAGAAGGCACACTTATTTTCTCAGGGGGGCACCAGATTGACTACGAGGGCACCAGATCAGCTCCAGAGGGCACATGATCAGCTTCAGGAGGCACCAGATGAGCTCCGCCCGTACGATTATTGGCGATGATGAGGCATTATCTGGAAACGGATTATGTGCCTATACTCTTCCCGGATGCTTGGAAAGGCGACAGAATGCCCTAGCTGACCAAACAGGCACTTAATTGTCAAACAGCAGTTGAAACCGCTAAATGCAGTCTAGTTCCATCTAGGTTCAACGACGTAGGGCACTAAATTTCGAGCGGCACGGCCCAAAGGGGGTACACTACCTGGCAATCAAAAGGGCACCCGGCACCGATGGGGGCACGTGCCCCCTGTGCCCCCCTGGACAGTAGATAAACTCCGGGAGGCATTAAATAAGTTCAGGGGCCCGGATTGATTAAGGGGGGGCACCAGATTGACTACGAGGGCATCATATCAGCTCAGAGGGCACATGATCAGCTCAAGGGGCCAAGACCAGCGCTCAGGGGGCACCAGATTAGCTCCGCCCGTACGATTATTGGCGATGATGAGGCATTATCTGGAAACGGATTACGTGCCTATACTCTTCCCGGGTGCTTGGAAAGGCGACAGAATGCCCTAGCTGATCAAAAAGGCACTTAATTATCAAATAATAGCTTAAATCGCTAAATGCAGTCTAGTTCCATCTAGGTTCAACGGCGTAGGGCACTAAATTTCGAACGGCACGGCCCAAAGAGGGTATACCACCTGGCAATCAAAAAGGGCACCCCGGCACCGATGGGGGGCACGTGCCCCTGTGCCCCCCTGGCTGCGCCCCTGGTTGTATATTGGTGGCTTGGATGCAGTCGTGACAGACCATTGGAGACGGCAGCAGCTGCGGCAAGCCACTGCTGCTGCCGCCAATAAGGCCTGATCGGGAGGCTGGTTCGTCCGTATTTGAGCACAATAATATGACAATCACCCGGACAAGTCCATAAACGACTTCCGTGTAACATTTAGAAATAAGTTTTCTTTCCGAGATTGATTTATACCTGCCAGAGCCTGTTCGCGTGCGGCGTCTGTCAGCAGCTGGTGTGATGTTACAAATAGGAAGCTCGCTGCTGCATATACCACCAGCGGTCGCTGTCAATGGTGCCGTTGCGTTCTGACGCAGCTTCAGCTCCGTCAGAACGCAACATCCGGAGAACTCCTGGTAGCCACAACGACAGCAGCAGTGGCTTACCTCAGCTGCTGCCGTCTCCAATTATCTGTCACGACTGCATCCAAGCCACCAATATACAACCTCTGTGCTCCTCGCTGGTCTTCCAGAAATGTTCTGTTTGCCGATACCTTTGTTGGTAGAGCTCTGTTTGATATTTCAAACAATGTTGTCATTCGTTATCCATGCTGACAATGTCTTCATGTTTTGTAGGCGCCCTCTGATCGCTTCCTTCAAATTATAATGCTTCCTTATTTCACAGCGAACTTTCTACCTGTTTCTTGCTGGCACAGATGCTCTTCTGTAAGTCTCGGTAACTTCATCAGCGGTCAGTTCGAATTTTCAAGCTATTGAAACGTGAAATTCGTCCACTTCCTGGCCTCCATCTCTTCAAGCCGCAGCATCATAATGTGACTGACAACGTCAGCCCCAGTCGAGAGCTGGTTAAGCGGCAGCATGCATGGCTTGACGGCGGCGCTAGGTGTGGTGTAGCTTCATTTTTCCCGAAATGCGGTATTCTCTTTGCTAGTGATAGGAAGACTAATCTAGATATAATCGACTGGCTCTTGCATACATTTGCATAGCAGAGGGGCACGTGCCCCCCGATCGACCCTCAGCGCCCCCTGAAAGGTCGATGGCGCCCCCTGAAATGTCGCTTCCCACCCCCCCCAGGATGCGAAAGTCGGCGCCCACCGATAGGATTTGGCGCCCACCTGATAGCTTTTGCCGGTCATAAGTGGCGCCCCCTGGTCCGGATGGCGCCCCCCCTGGTCCGGATTGCGCCCCCTGGTCCGGATGGCGCCCCCCTGGTCCGGATTGCGCCCCCTGGTCCGGATGGCGCCCCCCGGGAAGGTGCCCCCCGATTGGCAATCCTGGATCCGCCTATGTCATAATGTGACCGACAACGTCAGCCCCAGTCGAGAGGTGATTATGCGGCAGCATACATGGCTTGACGGCAATCTGGGTGTTGTGTAGCTTCATCTTAACCGAAATACGGTATTCTCCTTGCTAGTGATAGCAAGACTAATCTAAATATAATCGACTGGTTCTTGCATACATTTTAATACTTGAAATTGATCTGCAGTGACTACATGCTTAGATACCTAATCTATATATGGCTGGCTGATGCACTTCCCGCTTACGAATTTGTCAGAATATACGGCAATCAAATTTATCCAAAATGTCATTGACCCCGGTCACGCTCACCAGTGGCGCTAGTGTGCCATCCAAGATGGCCGCGAAAGAGGGACTCCGAAAGGTAAACAATGTTAATCGGCCCGGGAATAGCATGGTAAGCGGTGAATTATACGTGTTTTATGCCTGGTATGTGGCAGTGGCTTATAACCAGCCGCTGCAGAAGGCAGTGAGGAGCCAAAATTCGAGGAATTTTTGGTCCCAAGGAGCAGTTTGTAGTCAGGATCAGGTTAAGGTTTGCTGCACCCCCACTTTTTTGCCGGTGGCGACGCTTATGTTTGGAAACGCATTTTCTATCGTACCTTCAAACTGAAATTTCAGACAGCTTGAAACGAATAAAGGCGTATATCTACCGAATTATTTCAAGATGTCAGTTTCCCGGGCTAAAAGGAATACAGCCATAGGCGGATCCAAGGGGACAGCAAAGTGGGCATGTGCCCCATAGGCAGAACCAGGGGCAAAGGGAGTATGTGCCCCCGCCATTGACCCTCGGCGCCCCCTGAAATGGCCACGTCCCCTGAAATTTCGCTTCCCACTCCCCCTCCACCCAAGGATGCGAAAGTCGGCTCCCCACCGATAGGGTTTTGCTCCCATCCGATAGGGTTTCTCGGTCAAGAATGGCGCCTCACCCCCCCCCCGGGAAGGTGCCCCGATCGGCAATCCTGGATCCGCCTTTGATGACGGCCCAAGGATAAAGGCCTACTCCTGCTAGAAGCAGGCTCAAGGGAGTGGAAGGAGGCATAAGCGGAACTGGAGATTGCCCCACAGCCAGTCTGGAAAGTATGGCAGCAGGCCAGACGAGTCGCACCAGCCATCTAAAATTCTCGCACCACCATCCTCCAAAAATTCGCACCAATATGCCACATACCAGGGAAAAAATGCACCCATTCCTACCCCTGCAATGCAATGCTATCTCAATCATTAGTCAGTTAATTAAGGGCTTCTTATAAGGCCCCTCCTGTGTCTTAATAGCCATTCAGCCATTATTTGTTTATTTTAAGTATCACTAACCTTGCAAATTCGCACCAGGTTGATAAAATTCGCACCACTCGGTCCTGTCTCCAAGGGCACTCGCGCCGACGAGATCTCGTCGAAAATGCCATACTTTGTACACTGGCCTCACAGCCGCTTACCAGGTGGATGTCAATGGAAGTCAGATGGCTGAAAATGTCTGCAACAGACAGCAGCATTTGAGCCTATCTTCTTCCCAATTCTCAGTTTCAACCTCCACTGCTTGGACAGCACCTTATCCTGAGGAAACTTGTGAAAGCTGAGACTTCGACACTTTCTTCGGAAGGATACACACTGAGGAACGCAGCATTTCTGATTGGATCTAATGGTTATCCGTCTCTTCTCCATTTTCTTTGAACTTTCCAAGAAAACAAGAAAATAACGCCAGTCTTCAATATTCACGTCCACCCAACGTCACGCATAACCACGCTCTTTCTCAACGAGTTTACCACGACTGAAAATCCGTTACCATAGGAACCGTGCAGGCACCAAAGAGTTGTTTAGAAATGCGCCGGATATGAAGCAGCCGCGCCAGACGTCAGTCCCTCTACTGGCGTTTCCAAAAAAATCCGCCAGGTGCCAACACTTTCGATGACCGAGGCCAATAGATAAGCATTTTATTTTCGATTCTGAGCGTCTTTTTGCAAAAATTTGGATATTAAATCATTTAATTTTCCAATGTTATTTGCTACGAGGTGTGACGTCACATCCAGTGGTCTGCGCTTGCTGTTGGAGGGGCTCGGGGTGCGCCAAGATTGCACCAGGGTGCACGGGTGGTGTTTCCTTTGCTCCGTTTATGGCGTTTCTCGTGGCGAGAGAATTGTTATCTTTTGGATAAAATTGGGCTTTAATTTCTGTCATGGATAATACCACGGTCAAGGTAGGAAGGTCCGGTTGTATCAGAACCTGATTGAAACTGAGGGGCTAATGGTTGAAATATCGATTTTATTAAAGATAAGACTGATAGCAAAGGACAGCAGGAGGAATTCAACCGGGTCCAACAATTTATGTGAAGGAACATTGAAAGGTAGAACTCATCGGAAGGGGAACTAGGTGGTAAGCGTTCCCAAAAATTGTACCATACCCAGCAAAGGGAATGTGGCATTCTCATGCCAGGATTTGAATTGGGATTGTGATAGATTGCATGAGACAATACCTAGGAGGAAAGTGGCATCAGGGCTCATGTTCTGCTGTGTGCTGCACTGAAAAGTTTGTAATGCTTGTATTTGTTTAAACCCACTTGCCAAACATGGCTTTTTTGTTAATTATAAATGTTTTACATAATTCCTTTATATTTATCAGTGTAAAATATGAAATGTGTATGTTTTAAGATATAGAAAATATGAAAAATTTAAAGTCAGTTTGGTTCCTAATGGTAACCTTTTAAAACTAAAAATGGTTTGATATGTATTCATATTGATATTCAGCTTTGGTGCAAATCAAACACGTTCAGCCTGGTACAAAGCATTACTTGCTCATATGCTGATTTGATGTCAGACTAATTTGGAGACTTTTTATTGCTAACAGAGGAAGACAACAGTTGGGGTTTAATAGCACACCAACTGCCCAGTGTGCAAAGTATGAGATTTTTTGAAGAGATCTCGTTGGTGTGAGTGCCCTTGGAGACAGGGAGTGAGTGGTGCAAATTTCATCAACCTGGTGCAAATTTGCCAGACTGGTGCAAGGAAGGTGACACTTAAAGTCAAACATATAATGGTGGAATGGTTATGAAGACACAGGAGGAGACATTATAACAAGTACTTACATAACTAACTAATAAAAGAGGTAGCATTGTATCGTGTGGGTAGGAATGGGTGTGTTTTTCTCCCCGGTATATGATAGCTTGGTGCCAATTTTTGGTGGCTGTCGGTGCAAGAATTTTAGATGGCTGGTGTGACTCGTCTGGCATGCTGCCATACTTTGCAGACTGGCCAATTGCCCAGGTCATATGGCATTGCCAACTCTCACACTGTTGGGAGGTATTTTGGGGATAAGACAAACTTGTTTAGAGGTTCCACCGGGACTTGAATCAGAGACTAGTGGCTTAGAAGACAAAGATGCTTTCCACTAAGCCAGCTATCCCCTAGAGGAAAATTAGAGATAACAAAATATTAGGGTTACTGACAATTTTTTGGTATAAACAAGGAAAATCAATTATTTTCAACATAGATGGCCACTAAAACTACTGCAGTCTGGAACTCCACCAATATCCCAATCCTCTAAAGCAGGCCATTTTTTACATTGGGGTTGGCAGAAATGCCCCCATTGCCTGGGAATTTGCCCACCAGTGAAATAGAAAAGTATTGCTTAAAACTGAATAAGCGCAAACTCACCTTACAAAAATAAGACAGAAAGCCACCCCATAATAATAATTTTGTTCCATTGTTTGTTCCAAATTGGCAATCCACAAAAACTGTGTTTAAAAACTACCATCAGTAGCTGTCCACTCATTGTGCGAAACGAAACAAAGCAAGTAGTTCTGGGAAATCCCGGCTGTAACATCACCATAAATTTAACTAACCAGACCGCTGGAGATAGCCTACAACAAATCAAACATCGATTTCTATCCAACCGGAAGCCCCGCCCCAGCCAGTACTGTGGTGATGCCTGTGTTTTTGTTTTGACGCCCATCTTCCAGCTCCAGCGCTTTCTTTTCAGGTGTTTCGGTAAAAATTTACGTTTTTTTGCCTTCCGGCCAACATTGGTTTGCTTCCATCGTCCGGTCTCTGGCAAAGGCCGAACGATCTCAGGGATGACCGGGCCCTGACCAGTCTCCGATAGGCCGGGCTGCCCAGCATCCAGATGGCCAGAACGACCCATGGACCTAACTACTGCATTGGTGTAGTAAATAATCAGTTTTTTTTACTTGTAACACTATTACAATTGATCCCAAGGGAAGTATTACAATTGCCCCCTTGGCACCTCGCCATATTCAAAACAAACATCTACTTAAAAAAACATCCACTTAATTATTTAATGCAAGTGGCACTCTACTATGCTCATTTTGTAGCTGATTTAGTCAGGGTACTTTAACTACGGGTACAACCAGTTTCCTACTAAATATAGTCCTCCATGATGACGTCCCGCCCTTTCCTACTAAGTTATAGGAGATTCTACTAAGTTTTGGAAGGATCAGCTGAAACATACTAAGTTTGGGCGTATTTGGACCAATCTAGTATAAATCGAATCACTTGTTTACCATTTGACAGTAACCTTGATCTCACGGCGAGCAGCGTATTTTACGTTAATCTAATGAAAATTATAACACTTCAAGAATTTGTTGAAAGGGCATGCATTTATTTGATCAACTCAGGCCTACTTAATAGCCGAGAGAAATAAATTTACCTTCGCTCAAGAGATCACCGATGTTTATTGTTTCTGCTGCAGGTACCACCAACAGCCAATCAGGTCGAAATCAACAGCCAATCAAAATCGGTTAGTTTACTGAAACAGCTGTTAGTGCTGAACCTGTTTATTTTTACGCTCGGAAATTTTTGTAGAAATAATATTCTTCACCGGAGTTTTTGAAAACCTCTGATGGTTTCACAAATAAAAATCTTTTAGCTTCTGTTCAACCATATAGTTCTGTTGATACAGTTCTAAAATAGGTTATTTAGGCTTGAAAAGTGTTCTCCAATGCCCTGCATGTACTGTGTGCCTCGCCATGATGCGATGCTGCCAAAAACGCGGGTCTGATTTAGTCTTCACAGCGCACTCAAGCTATTCGGGCTGTAACTTAAAACATCCGCCAATATGCTAAACATCTTTCAAAATTATGAAATAAAAAAACAGTAAAGAAGACTTGCTAGCAAACTTTGCCCGAATTACCAACCGCACCGAGTCGAAATTAAAAAAGGCATCAGTTGACTGGGCATTTCCGGTACTGTGACTAATCCATTGGTTAATTTGGAATCTTGGCCACTGTTAAAATTTCTCCGTGTTATATCTGACCCCAGTCTAAGTTGTTTCTGAGCGTTTCTCATCGATTCCTTGAAGTTGAACATTGGGAGAGATTATACATTCGGCAAAATCATCAAACTGGCTTCTAAGAAGCACATCCAACAGGGAAAAAGTTGGCGACGCCACACGACCCTGTCATTTGGTGCGTCGATAGATCCCAAAAATAATTAAGTGGTTTTTGCACCACATTCACCAGATTATTTTGACAACAACAGCCTCACACCATAGTATGTATGTACATAAAACTTGTCTCGTCTTAGATTATAAGCCATATGTGTTTGATACTTCGGGAATTTACTTGCCTTGCGAAACTCATAAAGAAAAATAAGAAATAGTTTATTCATTTGACATACATTGCGGCAGCTTCAGGGCTGCCAGCTTGGCCATTTTCTGGCCAAATTTTTTGAATTTAGCCTTTTTTGTCGTGTTTGGCCTGTTTGTTTTTTTCGGTTGTCCCTTATTTGAAATCTGGCTTTTTGGTCCTTTTTCTGGGAGCTGGGACTGAAGCTATTTTTGGTTTGATCGTTGAATAAATATGGCTCTTTTTGGCCTTCTCGGCTCTTAAATAAGAAGTTTTAACACCAAAAAAAGCAGCAGAGCAGCAGAAAAACTGTTATATGGTGGGAGGGATGATCCACGAAAGTGACGGCCACCGAAAACCGGACACGAAGGATGCAATGCTATAGACACCCTTTGGGTGAAAAGTTGATGCCAAAGTGCGCCCTCTGAGGCTACACCATCCCCCTACTTATCAAAATCATACATTTCCCACTGTTCAAGAGCAAGAAATTCACAGTTGGAAAAACAAAAAAATATTAAATGTTAGCGGGGAGTGGTGCGGCGAAGATAATTGATGATGCTGAATTAGGTATAAACAGCGATACGAGTAGATTTTCTGTTGGATTATGACTACTGTTAGGGGTCGTTTTGGCCTTAAATCTGGCTTTTGTGGGCATATTTGATTTACTTATTTGGCCATTTCTGTTAAAAGAATTTTTGACTCTTTTTGTTGATTTTTCTAACTTGGATTTGGCCTTTTGTCGCCGAAAAACCTAGCAGCCCTGAGCAGAATCTATAATTTATGGAATTTGAAAAACAAATTGGGAACCGATTTTGTATTACTAAGTCGTCTATTAACACCCCTTACCTCCTCCAAATGGGGTTTTGATTCCCTGAAAAGACTAAAATGGCCAGCACAAGAAATGCCCCCCCCACTGATATTTCCTTAAAAATATGCCCTGCTTTAATGGAAATGTGGCACCTTTAGAATGTGATTTTAACTGAGATAGCCAAGTTGTAAAACATGCCGTGCAGCCCTGTACTCAATATATGATTTGTCTTTGAACTAAAAATTTCTGTAGAGAAAAAGCTTAAAACCGACCTGAGGTGTACCCAAAATGTACCCAAGGAGCCGGCCGCAGTTGTCAGCTGTTGTCATAACAATATGCTGTTGTCACTGTGAGTAGTCAGCCTATTGAGGCACATTGAACATTATGGTGGTTGCCAGATCATGACGTTATGCACAGGCAGAGGTTTATTTCTTGCCATAGAGGAGCATCTTATAAATAAAAATATTGAGCTTATTGTACATTTCTTTCAGAAAATCATGGACGTTATCATGATTTTCGGCTAACAATGCCTCTTATCAGGGTACGTTAACTACGGGTACAACCAAGTTTCCTACTGATTCTAGTCCTCTCCTGATGACGTCACCAAGCTTTCCTATCAAATTATAGGAGAATCTACCAGGTTATGGGAGGATCAGTTGGAACATACCATATTTTGGCGTAATTTGGCAGCAATCTTGTATAAATCGAAATCGAGTTCCTTCACCCTTTAAACAGTAACCTTGGTCTCAACTGCTAGTGGCGTATTTTACGTGAATCTAAAGAAAATATCAAAACACTTCAAATAATTAGTTGAAAGGGCATGCATTAACCCATGGGAGTGAATCATTAACCCAAGCCCAGTTGTATTTGTGCAGCCATGAACAACTATTTTGACAAACATACCGACACATATAAATCAGCAAAAGAATACAAATGGAAGCAATTTCTAGCTTCTCAATCGCAAACTTGGATACCTTCCATCACGTAAACTCAAATTATCAGCACCCACACGCTGATAATCTGACTAGTTGACTACTTACTAAAAAAATGCAGAATAAGCATCGATAAGGCTGAAGCTGTAAAACACGCGACCATTGGAGTCAAATACCTGAAGCTTGATGTTACGAAAACTCGCTGAAATTTATTATCATGCACGCCTGCATGGAGTAAGAGAAGAACAATAATACTAACGTCAAAATAAAACCTGCAAACTCATTAAAATCCGTCCACTTTTATTAAAAGCTGAGATAAATATGTTTACTTTTGGCCAGGGGTTCCGCTCCGGCTTTTTAGCATAGGCCAAAAATGGCAACCGCAAATCTGGCATTCGCCACCGCGATGACGTCAGCGATCGCCTAGAAATGCCTAGCAACCCATTGCCGCTGTGCATTGTAAAAAACGGGGCTCAGCAGACAGGTTGCGTGTTAGAGGCAATAATACCACTGTTTTGTGGACGTTGGGGTAATGAGTCCTGCGTCTACCCCTCGCCAGATGCATCTTGAAACCGTACGAACATCCCACGATCCGTAGCCGATTTACATTGAATTAATGGGCGGCTCCACCTCGAGAGCAGTTGCTGATGTCACAAACGTAAAATATCTAGAAAAAGAGTTTGCCATTTTTTGAGAGCGGAACGTTCTACCTCTACATTTAAAGGCCTTGCTTTTGGCCACGAGATGAAGCGTTGTTTTTTATCTTCGGAGTTGTCATTGCAACATCGTCAGCAATCAACTGCCAATCAAAACGAGATCAGTCTGTTCAAGTGTTGCTGCAAACAGCTGTTAGTGCTGAAGCTGCTATTATTTTGACACGCTCCAGAAAATTTTTAAACATGATATTTTTTGCCTGAGTTTTTTTGGAAAACACCCAATGTTTACAAAAAATGTTTCAGCTTTCTATTTAACTATATAAATTTTGTTGATCCAGTTCTAAAATTGGCTTTTTAGGGCTTCGAAAAAGTGTAATTTCTCCAATGCCCTGCATAGTAACTGTTGTACTTGTCAAGCCCTGATGACGTAATGCTGCCAAACAACTTGAACGGAGGTGAGCCCCTTATTACTATAAATTCCGGGGTTTGACCAAGGTGCCACATTATCTTTAATGCCGATTGTCCCACTTGAAGGGTTAGTTAATATGTGCATAATCCCCATACACACCCTCCCACCAACTCCCTCAACCTCTAAGGTTATGTAAAGACAGCATATAAATCCGACGCGCGTCGCCACCAGACTCGCAACTCGCCCACCGCGCCTCAACACATGAACTAGCGAGATCACCTCGATGAAATTAATCAGGGTGAACATTAGATCGAACACCATCAGTTGACCCTCTGCTAGTGGCATCTATTTGTCAACCCGACGTGTCAGCCGCAGTATAGGTGGCGCCTTTGAATTTATTTTTCTATGGCTTTTGGGAAGGAACAATCGCCAAATGCAAGAGTAATCACAATAAGCCATGCCTGTTCAATCAGTTTAGTTAACAAAGTCCAATGTATATCTGATTTCGTTCGAAGTGAACATAATTTATGCACTGCGTTTTTTTCTTCAAATCCGGCGTCGCGTCTCATATAGCTGAAGAGTCCCACCCAGAGGCCGAGAGCGCAAGAAGGCTCTGGATACCCTCACCACGCTGCTGCCCCTTAGGCGGATTCAGGAGGGCACGTGCCCCTCCCCCGATCGACCCTCGGTGCCCCCTGAAATGGTCACGGCGCCCTCCTGAAAAGTCGCTTTCCACCCCCCTCCCCCAGGATGCGGAAATCGTCGCACCGGTAGGATTTTGCGCCCACCTGAGGGGTTTTGCCGGTCAAAAGTGGCGCCCCCTTGGTCTGGATGGCACCCCTCCGGAAAGGTACCCCCCCCGATCAGCAATCCTGGATCCGCCTGTGGACTGCCCCTAGGTAGTCCTCAAAACTACCTAAAGAAAAATACAGCAGAAGGTCTACTGAACCATGCAAATAAACTTGTTTCTTTTAGATGATATAAAAATATGACTCTCTTACTAATGATCAGAATGGGTTTCTAGCAACAACTCATTATATTCGAGTGACTTGCAATTATAGATCATATTTGTAATGCCTCTTTTATGCTCGCGATGACCTAGGTTCCCTGGAAAACTTCGATCGCGATCGGATGGTGTATCCCGATTAGTTTGTGATCATAATAGAGCTTTTGGCCACGGAAACAGGGTTTCAATCTGATTCTTGTCGATCCGCATCCAACGATACCTGGCAGTGTGATTGCAAAAGCTTTCCTTACAGTGCAGAGGGGAAGCAGAAAAACTGCAGAGGCTATAGTTTTTTTTGCTCGTCCGGGTGAAGGGAAACGCCAAAGTTGCACCAAAAATATAAGCAAATTCGATATTTAAAAGTTGAAACCGTACATGTTTATTGTTTGCAGATAGGGGAACAGGTAGCACACACATAAACCGATTATTTTCCTTTTATTTTTCCTTGACTTTTTCTTTTTCTGGGCGTTTACCACGAGTCGCTGTTATTCCGTCACCAACTTTTTTCAGATGAAAACTGATATATTGCCCACTCGCGCGACCCGCCTCCGCCTCACAAGTCGGTCTGCCCGGAGTTTTAAAACGGTGTTTCTACTTGTCACCCGTTTTAATCCATTCCTGTGTACATTGGCGGAAGCGGTGGGGGGGGGTGGGGGCATTCCGGCCATACCCCTAAAGCGCCTAGAAGGGAGACCAAACTATCTTTTTCCCCCAAAGGCCGGATAAGTTTGTGAAAAAAGGTGCTTAAACTAGGTCTGTGGAGGAATTAAATATTCGCAATTAAATCTTGGTTTCCATTCCGCCTGTGTTTAGGTTGTTAGGTACTTTTGGGTGGGTATAGAACCAAAACTACCTCTTGAATATCTTGTAAGTGTTTTTTAAGTCTTTGGTTTCGTTTGGTGCGGAACGGGTTCATGAGTTTGTCTGCAGGAAATTCACGTTTTTAACTTGAACCAATATGGTTTATTAGGCCTTAGTCAAATGGACATATGCTAGCCGTATTGGTAGGCTGTGGTAGTCATTCCAAGCGTCAGCACGCTAAGCTTGCTGGCAGAAATGGGTAAGGTGTTGTGGTCCAGTCTGACCTGGCTGGCGGATCTGGGTGGGTGTGCTGGGACTCGCGTTGGTGGCGGCGCAGGCACCCGACCCGCGCAGCGGGTGCTCTAGTGTCCGCGATGCATGACACCTGGATGGTGAGAAAGGCTTCATTAGTGCACTGACAATCGTTAGAGGTGGCACGGAGTTCAATGCAGGCTTGCTAGCAAAGGAAAAACCTAATATTCATCCGGTAAACTGCTCACCTTGTTAGTACTAATCGGTGGACCATTTTGATTGTCTCCCGCAATGAGGTGGAGGACGTCCTCCGTTGGGCACGGTTGTTACGATGTCCACCCCTTAATGAGCCACACCCAAATGGTCATACTAAACTTGTAATCCTTAGTAGCCCATGTGCATTTTCTCTCAAGGTTGGTAGGTCTGTTGAAAGGGACGTTTCTCTTCAGGTGGGAATTATTGGAGGAACGGGTTTCAATGATCCCAAAGTTCTCGGCATCGAAGATCCCAAGAGTGAAGATGTCATCACGCCTTTTGGGAAGCCATCTGGTCCAGTGCTCACTGGTTCTATGCTCAATGTTCCAGTAGCCGTTCTTGCCAGGTAAGTTTGACTGTCATGTCTATGAACCCACGCATATTTCTATTTATAATAAGGATTTTACTGAAGCCTTATCCATTTGTTTCCTGCCGACCCTCATCGAGGTATTCTGGTTTCTGGTGTACTATCTTTCTTTAATGGAACTCCTGCATAATCGAATGTGGATAAGTCCCGGATCCATGACATGCATTTCACGTTTTTTTTAACACCGGCTGTCTACCATTATAATTTATTACAAGCACTTCCACACTCCTACGGAGACTTTTCAAATGTTGTATTGGTATGAGGCTCCTGAAAAGTATGTAGAGAGATGATATGGACGAGAACAGGTGAGAGCCAAGGAAAGTAGGACACTACTTTGAGGGCTCTCTGCTTCGATATATTCATATCTTTTGGTCCCCTTTTCAAGTGGCCGCATGCTAGCCAGTCTTACAGAGTGGGTTGCTCTAGACGATTCGTTATCAGGGCAGTCTTAGAGGTTTCCCAAAACCTTGTGGGTTATTCTAGACGATTCGTTATCAGGGCAGTCTTAGAGGTTTCCCAAAAACTTCTGGAACACAATACTGCATATTCCTCCTTTTGATCGAACCACATAAACACTGTGTTAAGATTGGTGTTTGTTTTTGAGCCGGTGCGATTTCGCCACGATAGCGACTGTGAGGCGGGCCTCGGCAGGCACGGGACCGGCCATCGCCTGATGCCCAGTCTGGTCAACTACCGCGCCAACGTCTGGGCGCTGCGCCAGCTGGGCTGCACCCACCTGCTGGTTACCACCGCCTGCGGCTCGCTCAAGGAGGAGATCCGGCCCGGACAACTAGTCTTTCTGGATCAGTTCATCGACAGGTAGGCGACGGTCAGGGGTTTTGTTCAAGCAGCGGACGACTCGAAGTAAAGTGTTTTTTTTTGTGCAAACTGGCGACCAGTCGCATCCCCATTTCCCATCCCCCATTGATCTCCAGCCCTCCTGGCTTTCTTCCATTGGGGACTTGTGCCCTTCTAGTTTGATCAATAGCTCTGATCCTCGCCCGGCGAAGGCTTTTGTGCCATCCATTGGAGACCAGTATGGTCTTTTAAACAAGTTTATCGGGAGAGTAAGAACACTGGTACTCTTTCGACTGTCGGTATGTATCTTCGTGGAACCCTAGGAGTGCCTCTTTCGTCTTTGGTCATCAATAATAACTTAGGAAAAAGTGCACTGAGGTGTAGTACATTTGCGAATGTTCTGTGAGGGGTCATATCTGGTGGGGGAGGAGGAGGGGGTAAGTCTTGCCCCTGTAACAGATATGTCCCACCGACAGGACCACGAAGCGGGCGCTGACGTTCTTTGACGGGACCAGCGCCGATCTACCGGGAATCTGCCACCTGCCAATGGCGGAGCCGTTTTGCTCGCGCACGCGCCAAATTCTGTCGGAGAGTGCTGCGGAGTTGGGCCTCGCCGTCCACGCCTCAGGCACCGCCGTGTGCATCGAGGGTCCTCGCTTCTCCACGCGGGCTGAGAGTCACCTGTACCGCAGCTGGGGCTGCGATGTCGTCAACATGACCACCGTGCCTGAGGTAGGCTGGCTGGCATTGCCGATGGGAGGACACTTGGGCAGTGTCCAAGCACCCCAGTATATAACTGCTTCAACATGTCATATTCCCTTTAAGAGTCAACGTATACCAAGGTTCAGTATTTATTTTGAAGTATGTTTTCTTAGGATCAAGAACTGAAATAATTATCCTTCACAGTGTGCTCAGTTGAATACATTTTCCCTCTAACAGCTCTGTGCGAGCTTGTATTCTGTATGCGCACACGAGACATTATAACATGAATTTTCCCTTCGCACCAGGTTGTAAACCTTATTTTGGGGCTACGCACATGGGCGGGAGGGGGGCATTTTGTAACTGGGCGCCAGAGTTCTGCGTTTCAGAACTTACTTGAATCGACTCAACTCAACTCATGTGCTGAGAGTGGTCGACTCAACTCATTATCAAGAGTTCAGTGAGTCGACTCGACTACGTTTCAAGGCTTAACCCGCGCCCCACCGGGGGTCCGGCGCCACCTTCGCCCCACCGGGGGGCCATCGATGGCCCCCCTCTAACTCCGAAAATATGGGCGTTAGCGCAAATCTGCAAAGTGCAATAGAAAGCTCGCGTGAATTCAGTAAGAAATTACTTCGCATGTTTTAGTGCTCAGGTCAATGGTTTGACCTCCAGAGGTCAAATTAGGTGAAGATGGGCTATTTTCACTCAAATATGCAATGATGAAGCAAACTGGGCATAACTCTTATGCCATTAGAGCTATTGAGACCTGGTAAAGTACATTTGATAGAAAATTGCCAGTACTTTTTCCGCTATGTGGAACGTAAAGACCTCCCGCCAGTGGTTTGACCGCCAGAGGTCACCTCGTGACCTAATATGACCTGAGGTCACGAAAGGTCAAAAAGTAACCTTGCCGTATATCAAATGAAAGCCAGTGACAAGACAAACACGATGGTGTTTGTTTCACCGCTTTAGCTCAATTAGGTCAAAAGTTATTGTCAAAATACTGTTTTTGACCTCTGGTGACCTTGGATGACCTTGGAAAAGTCAAAGGGCAAATATGACCCCTGGGATCCGTGAAAGGGTGTCCAAAAACGTTGTTCTGAGCAGTCTGAGTATTTGCAATCATTTTTGTGGCTTTTATATCATGAAATAGCTTTTCCCCATGCTTTTCCAATGGGAGAGGTCGCCTCGTGACCTGACCTCAGGGCACGAAATCAAAAAATCCCGGATATACACCTTGTAGACCCTGGAGGGGTCATGAAGTGTAGGAAGTTTCAAATCGATGGACTTTGAAATGTAGCTCTTACAGAGCTCTAAAGTGAAGTGAGGTGACCTTGGTTGACCTCGTCTGGTGACCTGACCTTGGGTGACCCGGGGTAAAAAATTTCAGGGATGATGGGAAAATGATGCAGTGAGAGGTAGAGCCCTCAACCGCGGTGCTGCGCCTCGTCGTTTTTCTGCTATCCCGGAAAAACCTTAGGGGGGCCATCGATGCCCCCCCCGGTGGGGCGAGGGTTAATTCTTCCAACTCAACTCCGACTTAAGTCACGACTGAGATCGACTCAAATTGGGACTCAGTTTCAAAATAAAATAAATAAATGTTAAATACATAAATAATAATAACAAATTAATGAATAAATCATAAAAAGAGCGAAACACAAGCTGTTTAGTAGAAAGTCCTACAGGAAACTGAAGATTAATAGATGCAAAATTAATTAATTGGGCTTCAAACATTGGTTAACAACTAGCCAGCTTCCATGGATAACTTTTTCACTGCCCAATAAAGCTATCACAGCATGTTGCAATAATTTCTTAAATAAACATTGCGTGGTTAACTAGGTACATGGAATCAAAAGGGCCCTAAAAGGGCCCAGGTTACACCAGCATAGGCAAATAATTGAACCTCCATACTATCAGGGAAGGTCCAAGCTAAAAAACATGCTCTGACCTGTATTTGCAGTGATGAGAAAGGTATTACTTTTTGCTGTTAAATAACGATGCTGGGCAATTTTTCTAAATGATTAAGCAATAATTACTAGCGTGCCTAGTTGTAATTGCAAATTCTAACAACTACAGGAAACCCTAGGAAATAGTATACAATATGTAACAAAGGACGATAGAAATGAAAATTTGATCAACGTGTTCCCTTTTAATATATATTCATATTTTTAAACCCAATCCCATTTTCAGCTTGAAAACCTCCAATACAGTACACACCTATCGCTCTTCAAAATGGGAGCACGGTTCCATAGAAAATCGCTAATTTATTGCTTTCCAAATAAAATAGATACGGATGCCAAGCAAGGGTCTTCTCTGATTAGGCAAAACCATCAAAACCAAATAATTCCTCTCATTCTTGCAATAACAATTTCTCAAGATTTTTGTCAAATCAGAGGTCAAACTATTTTATGCTAATAACAATATCTCCTTTTAATAGGCAAAATTAATAAAGCATCTGCAGACGGCGCATTTAAAAAACTACATTGTAGTCAAACAAATATTTGCATTACTTTATGAATTATCACGTGATTTTTACACTTCTTGCATGGAGCAACCTAAGCTTGAGCCTATACTAGGTTTAATTTTACAGACAGCAATGGCGCACACTATTCTCAGACAGCGGCGACTGACAACAACCAGCTACGCGTGGTGTTGCTGCGGTGGTTGAATTAAATAAGTAATGCTAGATATTGAAGCTGGAGAGTTTTTGAGAGATTTGAAATGTATTTTGCCGTCCGTTCCACCACTTCAAATGTTTAAGACAAGGCCAGTGAAAGAGCAAATTTAATTTTTCGAGTACATGTATTATGCGTGCCCAGGGATTTTCTCAGACCGGATCACATAGGCCCTAAATGCCTCCGTCCGTGGCCAATATTACGAAAATGCAACTTTTTCTAAATCATTTCCTGAGCACATATACTGATAGAGAATTCTTCACTGCACTTGAAACAGGCATAGAAAACACAAACCATGCTCTGGAAGTCTTTGTAGAGTTGCTTGAAGTAAGCACTCGGGTGCGCCACCCGCGGACAAGAGATCTGCAGCGAAAACTACGTACATTTCATTATGCTTAAAATCGACCATGAAAGCAAGAACAGGTCAAAGTATGGCAATACCACTGTTGTGTGAGCCCTTTGCAATGGGTTTTGGTATAAAATAATGCAAAAATAGTTTTGACAACTATTTTATAGACCATTCTCTCAGTATACTGCATATCTTAAAACTGTTCGATTTACAAATACAAAGAAAGGGATTTAAAATTTGGCCAGCATCGGCCCAGCATAAGACTACCATCAAACGATTCCCCAGGATGTGCTCTACAAGGGCAAGTCAAAATATCTTGCGTCCACTTGCAGCCCCGTGCTCCAGATGACATATAATAACTCAGGTTGTGGCTCCAACCAGGCCGCTGCGGTGCTAACGCAACGCCGTGGGTTATCGAATAGAGGCATGGACCGGCCAAGAATGAGCAATATGAGTGGACTATCAGAGAACGATGCTATAAGAAATGCCGAGAAGTGCTGAAATTAGTTTATACAATTTCAAAGCACTATAACCGTCTAAATTTGTGTATTGACTGCTGTGTTGACTGTTATCCAAATACCCGGAGGGACTGCCGACAACGAACCATTTATTGCATGAGAAATGGTCCTGTTAGGTATGTCAATCTCGGGATTGGGATCCGGCTATTTTCAAAAAGCCACAATCACGGGATTAAGCCTCTCGTGATCCCGGGATTCAGACATTTATTATAACACCTTCAAGCAATGCCGGGACAGCAAAAAACGATACCTAAGAATCCTGTTTTGCTGCATATCACACGTTACACCACATATGGTGAATACCAGTCATACCTTTTCATCCAAATGAACGGTCGCCGTAACCATCGGAGTTCCGAGGTGTCCTAGGGATCCAATCGGGAATCGAATTTCCTCGCCGTTCCCACTGTCACGAGCTGACGCAAGATGACGCTCGGGCTGCTCAGGTGACCTACGTCCCATAGTTGGCGATACTGCGATATCATATGTAGCGGAGGGTGGGCGGGGGGGAGAGAAACGTACTGACCTTCACGGACTCATATTTTGATATGCCTTGTTGAGGAAACACAAGGTAGGGATATATTCTATCCCTTTCTTCTACTCTACGTGTTAACACGCGCACTGGAGGGCCTCGGATACTCTCCCAACTATTTTTTTCCCGGGATGACCGGAGAACCGCTCGTAGCCAAAACACGGGAATCGGTCGCATTTGAGAAAATTTAACAGCGCGTCGAATAGTGAAGTAATTTTGAAAATTTGTCGAAAATTGTTTGATTTATAGGCTTCTAAAGTCAGACCTACATTTTGAAATCGCCGCGACCGCGCAGTCGAACCGGTTTGCTTGCATTGGAGACCAAGTGGTGACGTCACAGTGTCATATAGACGGGATGATATGTCAAGGTCACCTCACGTGAAGGTCGAGGTCAAAGTTCAGTCATACCAGCAATTTCAAGGTCATTGACCCCGGTGCTTTACGTGTCCCAGTCTGACGTATATTATGCGATGGCGTCATAGTAAAGTTAACCCAGTTGTAAGTTCAAGGTCAAAGGTCAAGGTTAAAGATCATGGGTAAAGGTCAATCCTCCTTTCCAGCACAAGGTTTACTGTATTGCTACTTTAAGTGTGCATAATAGGGAATATACCATATTGTGACGTCATAGGTCGACGACCTTGAATGACCTAGACCTCAAAAATGAAGGAAAGATTCTTTGCGACACAACCTCTATGACCGTGGTCCGGCTTTAGCTTACTCCCGGCTTTTTCCACGCATTATCATGGCATTTCCCAACAGGTCCCAAGCATGGCCAAAATTTGACCTTTATGACCTCGTTTGACCATGACAATATAGACCTAGGTCAAGGAAAATTAGTTATGATGTAGATCACCATAGCCCCCACCCACTCCCCAACCGGCATTTCTTAAGCCTCTAAGTTTCCGATATCTCAGGGGGCTTACCAGCCCCCCATCCTGTGCGCGTTAATGTTGGACCCCTCTCCAGTGTGGTTGTTAATAATCACTCGAATACCGGTTATAATAGAACATTCCCATGCAGAAAAGGTGTTACAATTATACCAAAAAGCTGGCCTAGAAAGAAAAACCAAGCTCAAATACACATTTATGATGCCTCCCGTTTTGTTGTTCGTGGTGACGCTTATGGCCAGTGTCCTGAAATTACTTTTCTGCAGGGTGTGGGATGTCAAAATTCAGGAAAAAAGAGGTCAAAATTAATTGACAGAAAACGGGAAAACAGCAAATGTAGGATCAGAACATCTCGGAAAACAAGTACATGTACTAAAAATACATGTCCTAAAACATCATATGCACATGAAATACAAAAACAAATAAGGGATGACTAATATTAAAACAGAAGTGAAACCACCTTGAGAAACCCACAAATCCAACTTCTGCCGGGTTCAGCATTTTTCCAAAATAAAAGCATCAGAAACGTACAAGGGAATACATTAATAAGCCACAAACCTACAGTATTAAGATATAAGTAGAGCAAAGTCTGGAATACCTACCTACTAAAACAATACCTCGGGTGAGGTAGGCCTTGCTTTAGAACCTTCCACAAGCTGAAATGTCTAAAAGGCAGGGAAAAATCCAAAACTTGTACATTTGAACAAAATATTTTCAAACAAACTTATTTTTGAAATTATATCTACATCAGCGGGATTCACTCCCTCTGTTTTCACTTGCATTCATGGAGAAATTGCAGCATGCAATTACACAATAAAAATACCTAGTCAAATGGCGACCATGAAAATAATAACTTACCTTTACCCATGTGCCTGGATTTCTCAAACTTGAATTATATTACCCTCATTGAAATAAAGAATGAACAACAGGTTGAGGTTCAAAATTAGCCTGCTTAAACCATAAGACATACCAACACTGGCTACTTAAAACTTACCAACTCTCAAACGTACGTATGAGCTTCGACACCCTGCATGCAATCCAGAAACTTACACAAACACTAATCTCAACTGCGGCAAACTCATTTTCACAATGCTCAGAAAGACATCTCACTTCGAATTCAGGCAAGCCTGTCGACACCGGTTGCCAAGTACGGTTTTTCTAATGCAAGTAAACTGACCAGGCAGGCCCCTGAGCGTGAAAAGGATGTCGAAATTCTCCACCTTTAAATCACGCAGAGATTCGGCGTTTGTAAACGAAAAAACTAATTTTACATTAATTTTTTGTTATTTTTCTAAAAGCATCCTGAAATTCATCTAAATATTTTGGCTGCCTTTGGAGATATTCCGAGAAATACATAGAGGTGCAATTTTCATGATCCGTGAAGATTCCCTCTTTAGGTATTATTGCTTTAAAAACTATTGAACAAATATCCAATATTGGGATCGTTTTATCAAACCAAGATAGCAGAATTTTCAATTTTATATATGTTAAACCACAAAAACATCGTATAACTACAGTATTTCTTTTTAAAGTCAAGGATGTCGAAATTATTTAGCAATGCCTGCATTGCTCCACTCAAAATTCCGAGTGACATGGCCCAAAATATGGCTAAACAATATTTTTTTCGAATAGAAAAGATTCTGATTTCATATTCCGGGTACTTTCAATAGGTTCTTTTGCACAGAAACTTCAAAAACAAATGTTATAATTCACCCTCACCCGCGCGATTTCTAAGGATGTCGAAATTCAGTCGTAAAGAGCTGACGTCTTCAAACTATATATTACGTCAGTAGCACTACGTTTCAAGGCCTTGGGCGGTAGAAGCCTCCAAGAATTGTGTGGTGACGATTGCTTGGGTTTCGAGCAATGTGAATGTCATGATGTCTCATACCAGTTTTAGCCTAAGGCAATTTTTACCATCAGTTTCGGCTAGCAAAATTACGAGAAATATTTCAGGTTTTTAATTTGTCCCTGAATTTCAATTGTCCAATGGTTACGCGAGTGAGCGCTGCCGCTAATCATCGCGTTTATTTTGAATCCAGCTATATGTTTAAGACAAAGCGTACATCCCAAGCGTGTGAGGCATGGGGGCTTTTGTTGCTGAAAGAGAAGAGAGAGGGAAAAGAGTGTGGTTTATAAAGTGGGGTATATTATCAGTAGTATTACTTTATTAGTACGCTAAGAGACGTGAGCGGTCGATGGCTGACTTAATTTTTGTTATATGGTTGATTCAGCTTATTGCATCTCCGGTTTAGACAGACATGCTGTCTGACAGGCATTATCTTTCACATTCTGTGAGGCCTCAGTGTGCTTGTGAAGAAGCAATTGTTAGGAATGTTATCATGTACAGGGTTTTGTCCTTCTGAGCATTCATTGTAAAATGTTTGTGCTAGAATCCTTCAGTAATCAAACTTCCTTCTCTCCAAAGATGAATGCTGTGTTCTATTTTGACATGGAATCAGTCCTGACGGGACTGTTTAAAGAATGCTACATTCCATATGAAGGTAATAGGTTCACAAAGCTAATGTTACAGCATCTTTATCGAATGGTATGTTGGCTTCAGTTACTGGTCTGGCGCTGCTTCCATTCCTTAACTTCTGAAACAATGAAACTGATAATGCTGCATTTTTAGTCATTTAGATCCATACATGTATTTGCGACAACAGCAACAAGCAATAAAAGACCATGCCAGTACATGTCAACACAAGGCTAAAAACCAGTAGGAGATGCAAATAAGGGCACACTAAAAAGCTGTCATTGAGGCCACCACCTCGCAAGCCGATGATTCGAATGATTTTGTTTGGGATGTCAAAATTCAAGATTTAGGATGTCAAAATTGATCCAAGTCTGGGTGTGGGTTTCCACGCAAAATTCCCAATTTCAGGACACTGCTTATGGCAGACCAAGATTGCTGTATCGTTGTTCATGGATTACATGCTTATTGTTTGCAGTGTTTCAAACTACGAATCGGTCACAATTCATGGCGCCACGACAACATCTGCAAAATATTTTACGGACACCTTGGGCTGGATTAAGTTGCTTCAAATGCCCCTCTTTTCACTGTCCTGATTACGCCCATGTAAAATAAAACCTATATGTCGAATTCAAGTTTTATGCACTGCTTAATTATCTGTCAAATGAGCTCCTTTGTCCAAAAAACGGGGGAATTCGCGGTATTACGAAGGAATTTTCCACGAAAAGTAATATTGGCCACGGACGGAGGCATTTAGGGCCTATGTGCGGATGGGCCCCTAAAGTAATCAAGTGAACCGTAGAATTGAATTGATATAGTGAAAGAAATTGGAACTTTGATTTAAACAATTGAAAGACTGAAGGGGAAAAGGTATTTAAAGGAGGTTTTAGGAGGTTTGCAAAAGGTAGGCAAATTCAAGCACTTACTTAACATTATGTTTACCTGTTGAGCCAACTTTTCTCGTCAACTCATTTGACACGCTGTCTTCACAACTCAACTCACCTCAACTCATTGACGGGGTGTGAATCGACTCAACTCACCTATCTATTTTTTCGACTCAACTCAACTCAACCCAGAGTGGAATGAGTCGGAATTTGAGTTAAACTCCGACTCCAACTCGCCAGTCGCACAACTCTGCTGGGCACCCTATCCGGGTTACGCTGAATCGTATCACTGAGTGTCGCTGCTTGAATCTGGGGACGCAGTATTTCATAGAGTGCAGTGCGGACTGTGGGCTGCCGTATACTGAAGGGGAAATGGTGTCTGATATGTTGTGCCTCCGCCTCGCTCTGCCTCTCATTAGAATGGGGTGACGTTCTGCAGTATGCATTATTAGGGCACCTTGGAAACTCCAACAACTGCGGCTGAAATATTGTAAAACATGCATCAGGTGATTTACTGCGCGATAGCTGTGAGCTGCTGAATGTTTGATGTGTAAATACGCACGTTGTCTGTTTTAGGACGCGTCCTGTGTTTGTGCAGATGGATTAGCAGTATAATGGCGGCATTATTTAATGAGACACCGTGTTGGCTGTTACCAGCGGGCCTGCTCCGTCTCGGCAGGTAACGCTGGCTGCCGAGGCCGGCCTCTGTTACGCCGCCGTAGCCATGCCTACCGACTACGACTGCTGGCGGCCGGGAGAAGGTGTCAGCGTTGACATGGTGATGGCCACATTCCGCGCCAACGTGCAAAGTGTCACCAGGCTGATTAGGGAGGCCGTGCCGCGCATCGCCAAACAGGACTGGGCCCAGACCCTGCGGGAAAAGCAGGTTAGTGCCGCTGCGGTCGGACGCTGGAACAAGGCTGCCGTGCCTGGGCAAGGTTTGGCGTCACATGTCTTCGCACGCATTTTTTCCTACTGTATTTTTAGGATCATATGTATAAGTTTACAAATTGCGGCGACATATTTTTCCATAGGGTTTAAATTGCTGTGTCACTTTTGTTCTTATTGGATCACCCGGGTGAAAATATTCAACGGTGCCAGATGTAGATGAACCTATAAATCTAAATCAATTTGACATTATCTAAATTAGCTGCCATTGTATGATACTTGAAGTGCGTGCACATGTAAATTCCAATAATGGTGATGGTCTTATGGGCATGAGGTGGCTTAGTGGATGGCACCCTTGTCGTCTAAGCCACTGGTCCCGGGTTCAAGTCCCAGTGGAGCCTCTGAATAAGTCGATCTGACCCCCAAAATCCCTTCCAACATGGTGAGAGTTGGCGACGCCGTATGACTCTGGCAGTTGGTGCGTCGTTAAACCCCAACAATTATTATTATTATTATTATCTTAACCGTCGCCTCGGTGGGGGTGTTTGAACACCCCCCGGGTCTTTCCGGCGGCAGGAAAAAACGGCGGCGCGAAGCGCTGCCGTACTTAGCACACCTTATCCGTGATCATTTCCGCAACTTTTCCCAAATTTTTAAGTTTGAGTCATCTTAGGTCAGTTCATCGGTGCAGGTCAAGTGGCCTCACCTCAAAACATGTTTAAGGTGGCATAAGTAAGAAGGGGGTGAATCTATCGGATTGAAATTTATACCACAAAATGGGCCCACCGAGTGCTACAACATTTATTCCGTTATTTTTCATATCGATGCCGTAAGGTCAAGTACGGCCCATGACCTCTCCATTGGAAATACATGGGAAAACATAAATTTGGCTGCATTTATGTATATACAACTGAGAATACCTTTATATTCTCCAAATCGTAGTGTCCTGGGGTCCTTTCTAGGTTCATGTTGCAATTTTTGACATGTGACCTCTGAGAGGTCATCTGGAGCTATTTAAGCAGCCTTTAGACTTAAGTCAATAGCTTTACATGAAATGATGGTACATCTTTTTTCTGATATAATTGCCTTCAGATAGCTATTATGAGCCTTATGTCTATGAGTCTTATTGATATGTATATTGACTATGCTAGGTTAACAAGGGACCTTGACCTGACCTGAGGTCAGGGCGAAGGTGACTCGGAGGCCCACCGGGGCGCGGGTTAACTAACGTAACTTGATCTTACCTTACCTAACCTTAACTCACCTTACCTCAACCTAGCCTAATATAATCCAGCCTAACTTGCTTAGCCTACCTGACCGATTCTTAACTCTGTCGTGGAAAAGGAAAAAGTACCTCGGCAGCTAATTTGTTGGAGATATGGCAGAGCTAACCTTATCGGAAATTGAAAAAGAACAACACCAAGAGATGGACTGAAGGCAAAATGTCTTCAAAGTAATGCGATGCCAAAATACGATGCTCCCAGAATGTGCGCATATTATGATACTTCTACGATGTGCGCATAAAGATAAAATGAGGGAGAGATGCGACCCTAATGCTGCATAGTCCCCCCTGTTGCGGCTTGTGTTTCGATGATGTTAAAAACCATGTAATCATCAGACGAATATCGCATACGATAGGAACGTTTTACAGAACACTTATCGCTTGGTTGACCCGCAAGATGACTTCAGTTGGGAACAAGTGGCTTGCGTTCGTCGGAGTGCTTTTGATACGAGACTGATGGCGTTGCATCTGGGAAGCAATGCTTCAAGCTGTGCCAGCAGGTGGCGCAGTGTCACAAACTATTCTATCTTCCCCAGCAGAATCACAAATGGTCGACGGTAGAACGGTCACTCACGCTTTTGTCGACATTTTTTTTGCTACTGGAGACCTATGACCGTAACTTCACTATTGAGCACATGCAGACAGTTCCGGTTTTTCGTGGCTCATGTCTCACTTGTAGACATATTTAGATTGTGTGGGAAAAAATCGAATTGCTCTCATCTTTCACATTTTCACACACATGCACATAGTATACCCGGTAACACTAAGGCGACACGTTCCAGGGGCTACATATGTGAGCCTGGAGTCGTCGTTTGACCCTGCTACGGTTCAGGGCCTACACATGTGTCGGAGTTGTCTTTCGACACGGCTTCTGTTCAGGAGCTACAAATGTGCGCCTGGAGTCGTCGTTTGACCCTGCTACTGTTCAGGGCCTACACATATGTCGGAGTTGTCTTTCGACACGGCTACTGTTCAGGGGCTACAAATGTGCGCCTGGAGTCGTCGTTTGACACTGATACGGTTCAGGGTCTACACATATGTCGGAGTTGTCTTTCGACACGGCTACTGTTCAGGGGCTACAAATGTGCGCCTGGAGTCGTCGTTTGACACTGATACGGTTCAGGGCCTACACATATGTCGGAGTTGTCTTTCGACACGGCTACTGTTCAGGGGCTACAAATGTGCGCCTGGAGTCGTCGTTTGACACTGATACGGTTCAGGGCCTACACATGTGTCGGAGTTGTCTTTCGACACGGCTACTGTTCAGGGGCTACAAATGTGCGCCTGGAGTCGTCGTTTGACACTGATACGGTTCAGGGCCTACACATGTGTCGGAGTTGTTTTCGACACGGCTACTGTTCAGGGGCTACAAATGTGCGCCTGGAGTCGTCGTTTGACCCTGCTACTGTTCAGGGGCTACAAATGTATACCCGGAGTCGTCGTTTGACACGGCGCCGCTGGGCTGCTCCAGACAATCTCAGGAAGTCGGATATAGAACTTCAACACACGGCAAAAGAATCTTCTCCTCCCAACTTCAGTTCTTATCGGCGGCAAGTCATAGGTGTCTTCCTGGTAGCTGACGGGTCTGTCTTACATCCTGCCTCTTGGTAGACCTTTGAAAGATGGTGTGAGGTTCACGGATACGCCTCAAATGACATACTGCGTAAAACATGCCGAAACCTCGCCCCGACAGCTATCCAATCCCACTAATATCATTACATATGTGGTCTCTTTTCCTTCTTCCGGAAATGACTCGTACAAAAGTTCAGAATGTTCTTGACACGGGACATCCGATGGATGTAGCTGCTGCCATACCCGCTGCTTCAGTTCTCTTCATGGGATACAACCAGACCGTTAATATCGCTGCTATTAACTGACGTGACAAATAATGTCTGGCATGGCGTAGCCCAGCAAGGGAACGCGTGCATTTGTCCTTAGATGACTTGAATGATATTCGTAGCGTAAATGGTAATCCATGACAAGGCCAGTATTCTTCACACTTTCAGCCCCCCCCGACGACTGTTTCTCGCACTGCTGTGTGATTTTGTTTTGCAGGTTTTCCCAATGTTGGAACCTAAGACGAGAAGCTGTCATTTGCAGTGTTGAGTTTCACATGATTTTAACTGAACCAATGGTGCGTGGTCTACTAAACGGATTCCATGTTCATGTCAACTTTAGAAAGTTGTTTGTCTTGCCAGAAATAAGAATTTGGGTGTCGTCTGCCCATTGGATGATATGAGTGTTGCTTTCGAGATAGAGGCCTGAATCGTTGGAAAATATGTTGCAGAGCGGGAGACCAGGTCATGTTCCGTGGTATAGGGATTGATGGTGTTTGGAAGTCGTCCAGAAAGTTTTGGTGTTGGGATTTGTGACCTGAAAGTGAAACCCTTGTTTTTTTGGAGTTCGTAAGATAATTTTTCCGTGATCAATAACGTCGAAACATTTGCTTAGCTACGCTTGTGTTCGCAAGTCAGAGTACACCATGAGCATCAACGTCAATACCCTGTTTAGGTTTCGGAAAGATAGTCAGAAAACCGTCAGATCCGCAGGAACGGCGATCATTCGTACTCGCCGCAGTAAGGCACAGCTCATCTGGGGTCACTAGCTGCAGGTGGGCACTAACGGCGTTTGGTGGGTATAAGAAGGAACTAAGTACAATTGCCCGGTCTCTGCCCACTTTAACCCGGGCCCAGACTGACTTGAGTGTAGTCAAGTGATCAGAAATATCAGGCTTGTGGAAGGGCAAGTTAAAGAGAATCGCTTGCAAGAATCACCACTCCGCCGTAGCTCCGGCCTCTCGCCCGGCTCGCTCTAACTAACCGATCACTTGGGAACGATACGAGTCCGTTATGTTTACGTGATTTCAGGTGTGTTTCTTGTGTTCTTGCGCCAGCGCTATCCGTTCCTGCGCCGCCTGTGGCATGTGCTGGCTTCGCTTCTGCAACCCTTAGTGGTATGACTCTGAGAAGATCGGGTGTTGTTGTGACGGGGGCAGTCAGGGTCACCCAGGCCATTTTGTAACATGATAACTGGGGGAATGTGCCCCCCGTCGGCCAAAATGCCACCCCAGTGCCCGGAAATTGGCCCCCCAGTGAAATAGGCAAGAGATGACTTAAACTTCAACAAATGCAAACTCACCTAACGAAAATAAGACTGAACACCACACGATAATGATAATCTAGGTTTATTGTTGGTGCCAAATTGGGCAATTCACAAAACTTGTGTTAAAAAATTGCATTCGTGGCTGTCTCCTCCATGGTGCGAAGACGAAACAAAGCGCATAGTTACGGGAAATCCCGGCAAAGCAGCCTCAGCATCAACTAATCACAACACTGGAGGTGAACGCTGGCCTACAACCAATCAAACGTCTTGTTCTATACGACCGGAAGCCCACACCCCAGCCAGTATCGTGAGATTGTATGATGCTCTCATTTCACACGCGGTCATTTGCGAGCTCTTTCATGGATTAGACGGGACACAGTGTAGTCAAAGCGCATAAGGCTGGTTGCTGATATGGCGATGTGAAGTGCTTAGTCTTTTTATTTATTATTGCGGTGGCAGCATACATACCTAAACGTCACTACCGGAAAAAGTGAGGGTGCCAGCGAAACTTCAACCTGATGCTGACAATGAACTTTCCACGTTAGTATAAAAACTGTTCGAATTTATGGTCCTCGTTGGCTTCCGCAGCGGCTGGTTATACAAATTTCCGGTTTTCTCTTAATCAGACTGAGCCAAGAAATTACCGGTCAAAACGTGGGCGGGGGACAGGCCCCCTGGTCCCTCTTTTTCCGACGCTTGTAGCATACGTGAAATTTATAGTGAGATCGCTGCATCAATTTTTTTCTGCAAAGTCGATAAGCTGGCCTTTCTCATAGATTCCTTGATGTTAAAAATTGGAAGAAATTATATATTCGATTACAGCCCTTCGTTAGCCCGAGGAACCCTTCCAACAAGGGAAGAGCTGGCGACGCCATATAACCCTGACAGTTGGTGCGTCGATAAGCCTAAACAATTATTAACCGGTTTTTGTACTACATTCCCTAGATGATTTTGACAGCAACAGCCACACATCATAATAGGTATATATATATATATATATATATATATATATATATATATATATATATATATATATATATATATATATATATATATATGATAACTTATCTAGATTCAGCCGATAAAACACTTGTGTTCGATACCTTAGGAATTTACCTATCTTGTCACACTCCTAAAGAAAAATAAGAAAATAACATTTTTATTTTGTATACATTGCAGCAGCGTCAGTGCTGTCAGGCTAGCCATTTTGTGGCCAAATATCTCGGCTTTGGCCTGTTTGTCGTGTTTGGTCCCGTGATTTTTCGGTTGGCCATTTCTTGGAATCTGGCTTTTTTGTCCCTTTTCTAACTGCTGGCACCTAAGCTATTTCTGGTTTGTTCCTTGTATAAATATAGTTTCTTTTGACCTCTTCCCCTCTTGAATACGATATTCTGAAACTGAAAAAGCAGCAGAGCAGCATAAAAACTGGAATGGTGGTGGGAGGGAGGGACAGAACTTTGTTAAAAACGCAATCCACAAAAAATTATGGCCACCGAAAACCGGACGCGAAGGATGCAATACTATAGGCGCTTTTTGGGTGAAAAGTTGAATGCAAAGTGCGCCCTCTGAGGCCTACTCTCCCCCATTTCCAAAAATCCTAGATCCACCACTGTTCAAGAGAAAAAGGCATAGTTGGCAAATAGAGAAAACATTAAATATAAGCGGGGAGTGGTGCGGCCAAGATGATTAACACGCGCCCCGCTGGGGTCCCTGGCATGACGCGCCCCGCTGGGGGGCGTTTTTCGCCCCCTCCCCTCCGTATCTCATTTCCCACGAAAGCTAAAGAAAAATTAGGGGGGGGTGTTCGAAAGCTCTTGAAAAGACGAAGAGATTTTATACGTAGAATTTTTATGTCAGGTCAATATTGAGGTCAGCATAGGTCAAATAAGGTTCCATAGGCTTACAACAGAATAGTTTACGTTTCTCTCTCTAGATCTGTCCTCAGGGAAGCTAGAGCAAATATTTGTGCATCATTGGATTCCTCTCATTGCGGCAAATCGGATGCTGTATAAGCTAGGTCAAGTGGTGAAAATGACCTGACCTCGAGCTAGGTCAGGGTCACAGAGTGACCTGGTATGGTCATGTTGCATATCAATCGTCACCCCGTGACAATATAGGCACAATGCAAGCAAAATGGGAGCTTTACCTCAACTCATTGAGAAGTCATTGGCAAAACAATCTCTCTATTCTCTTGTGACCTGGCATGACCTTTGAGAGGTCAGATGCTCAAAAACTCAACTTTATGGTCAAGATCGTGGTAAGAATAGACGGTTTGAGCATTTTCAGTTTCATATATCCGGTATTTACTGAAAACGAGCTCATTCTATTTTTTCACCATAGACTTATAATAAGGTGACCAAAAAATTGACCTCACCATAGGTCAACAATATCGAAATTCCGAGATAGCAGATTTGTAGTCCCTAATGAGCTTATCATTTTGTGAAAGTTTCAAACTGATCGGTTGGCTGATGTTTCCTGGGCGCCGTTTAAAACTCGTGATTTTAGGTTTTTAGGTCTGGTTACTTGACCTTGAATAGCTCCTTGACCTGACATGACCTTACCTCAAAAATTTGTTCCGATGTGTAAAATTAAATAGGAATAAGGTACTGTAAGTATCGTTGTTTTGCGTCTCTTCGTTTTTGCGTTATGTGGGAAAAACCAGGAGGGGGCGAATTTCGCCCTCAGCGGGGTGCGTGTTAATGATGCTAACAAATGAACTGGTTATGTAAATAAGATCATTTGATGATAACCCGGGATTGGAAGGGCACCCCTGGCTTCCTGTTAAATTAGTGGTATGCTAAACAAGTATCAAGTAAATATCAAACTGTCAACAATTAGTTTTAAACAGTGATACAAGTCGCTTTTTCTGTGGGCTTATGACTACCGCTAGGGTTTTTTAGACTCAAATCTGGCTTTTGTGATATTTATTTGGTTATTTTAGTGAAAATAGAGTTTTGACCCTTTTTGGCCCTTTTTCTAACTCGGTTTGACCTTTTCTGCCTAAAAAACTTGGCAGCACTGGGCAGCGTCAATAATATGGAATAACATAGAATAACACAAAATCTGAGAAACATTTTATCAACATTAACGCGTCAAGTCTTATCAAACCTCCTCAGAATGGCGTCTTGATCCCTTGAAGACACTATAACGGCCAGCACAAGAAATGCCCCCCCCGACTGACTTCCTTAAAAAATGCCCTGTAGTCACCGGTCATGACATTTGCTCGTGACAAATGGACGAAAGTTGCGGGACGTTCTGTGAGAAGGAGGTGTTTGGTCGGTGCTCACTGTCGTGCGATCGGGGTGAAATGGTCGGGATGGTGGGCAGCGTCGCCGATACTGGATACTTGACTATTGCCAGAGTCAGAAAGTACTAGGCTACGTCACGGTGCATTATTAAAAAGCGGGGATCAGGGGCTCGAGACAAAGAGTAAACTGACACTTAACCTCACAACTCGAACGCTTGAGCACACCTGCAGTTCAAACACTTGCACATTCACAACTGCCACTTGTACGCTGTAACGGCTCTGGTGGGCAGGACTCGGGAGCTCCCGGCAGCACAGCTACTCGCGGGAGCTCCCTTCAATACAGCCACTCGCGGGGGCTCCCTTCAGTACAGCCACTCGCGGGAGCTCCCGGTGGTACAGCCAATCGCGGGGGCTCCCTTCAGTACAGCCACTCGCGGGAGCTCCCGGTGGTACAGCCAATCGCGGGAGCTCCCTTCAGTACAGCCACTCGCGGGAGCTCCCGGCGGTACAGCCACTCGCGGGAGCTCCCTTCAGTACAGCCACTCGCGGGAGCTCCCTTCAGTACAGCCACTCGCGGGGGCTCCCTTCAGTACAGCCACTCGCGGGAGCTCCCGGCAGAACAGTCACTCGCGGGGCTCTCGGGAACACAGCCACTCGCGGGAGCTCCCGGCGGTACAGCCACTCGCGGGAGCTCCCTTCAGTACAGCCACTCGCGGGAGCTCCCTTCAGTACAGCCACTCGCGGGAGCTCCCGGTGGTACAGCCACTCGCGGGAGCTCCCTTCAGTACAGCCACTCGCGGGAGCTCCCTTCAGTACAGCCACTCGCGGGAGCTCCCGGCAGCACAGTCACTCGCGGGAACTCCGGGGAACACAGTCACTCGCGGCAGCTAGCTGCAGCATAGGCGCTCGCGGGCGCAGAGCTCGGGGAAATGGATTGCTTTTACAATATCTATTTTTACTAACCTCTTTGATGCCTGAGTGATTTTGTAGCTTGTCCAACAAGGTGCAAGCATGTGTCTCATCTGAAGACCATTTTTGTCTTTTTCGTCCTTCAGTAAAGTTTCAAATTTGTATCGTCGTCGGACGTTGCCTTTTCAATGACAATATTTACTCTCGATAATGCTCAAGGGATTATCTCCCCCAAAGTGCATAGTTCATGATTTTCCGCTCATATGACCAGTTTACCGAAATTGTCTAGTCGACATGATATCGTCGCCGTCTTGTTCCTTTCTATTTCTACGGCGATTTGTGTGCTCGTTTGCAGAAGGCCGTCTCCGAGAACACCATGCTTCCTGGTCATTAGGCGCAGGCTTCCCTCGGGCGTCAAACATCGCTCCGGTCGGAGCTGAGAGGCAAAAACGGCAGGATGGAGTTTGGCGGCTGTCAGTTCTGGTCATCTCGCTGACGACCGGCCGCTAAAGAGTCGTCCTTTCGTGTTTGACCTGTTAGCCGGATGCCGGGACATGTTAATGGCCTGGCTGTGCCTCTGCTGACCCGCCTTTGTGCGAAGTTAAAGATGTTAATCAGGGATCTGAAGTGTTGGTTGTTTCGTACTACCTTTATTTTGTTCCGGGATACAAGAAAGATTGCGCTTGCACAAATGAAGGGCGCGATTGTTTTTGCGTCGTTTATATTTGTATCTCATGGAATCTACTAGCATAGGCTCTCGAAGTCGGTAAGGTAGTATAGCAACTGTACTAGCTCGTATATACAGTAAACAAACACCAACACTTCTCGCAATAACTATACCATACAATCATTCCTTTGTCAGGTGTGCATTTTGTCTGTGATAAAGAACCACAAAACTGCGGGTCGTCCGGGCCTGTGGGACAGTGGCATTTTTTCGGTGATAGACGAATGTGTGAACTGCCAGTCGCTAGCCTTTGGTGACAAGAGTGCATTGCAAAATTATATATTACCAATGATTCCCTTGTGGACCAATGCACGTTGGGTAGCTCTTTGCCTGTGAGCCATTACGGTACCAGTGTGTGCTTGGCGCGATGCTAGTATCTACCTGTACCCATTTAGTGGATACAGATAATTAAAGACGGACCTAAAAGTTCCCGCAAACACACTTGGTGCTACTGAACTTGAGGGGGCGCTATGTGTTCTTTTCATAAAACTATACTTTTGGCGGGCCCTTTTTCGGGCTCTCTTTTCTGCCATAGTTTTGAGTTCTATCGGAACAACTCGCTTGCGTGTGAGCAAACATGTCGTTTTCCACAGGTGAGGTGGTTCCTCTGAGGCGTGCGGTACATGCACTTGGGGAGTAGGGAACGAATGAAAAAGCGGCCAAACGTCAGGGTAGATAAAAATGTTTTGACGTGCGTCCGTTTACTTGGCCTCTCAGCAAACATCTGGAAACGTCGAGCTCGCTTGTTTTTGCTCTGCTGGCGTAGAATATAGATTCTCCCATCAATACAGAGCGTTTCAAGATAGCAGGAACTGGCGCGTAACCTTGGTTAGAGGACTCGGGCGTGAACTTTGAATTGCTGAAGGCGGCCTCTGGTGAGGACTGCTCTACACACATCGCCAGGGTTCATCGTGCTGTGGCCGAGGTGTATCAATCGCGAAATATGTGTTGCATTAATGTTTTCTGTCCTCAGACTACCTATTGAAATCCGATGGGATGAATCACTTTAATCACGTTAATGTTTACTTGAAGAAATGACGCCAAAAACTGGGCTGGCATGTTTAAGTGGTACACTTTGTTGGACATTTATTTTGTTGTGGTTTTTGGCTAACACCAGTTTCAAGCTCCGTTTTATCAGCTTTAATGCGCCCCGGTGAATATAGTGAAGTTGTTTGGTATTTTGGTCATTAGCACATTTGACTTTTGTCGCTTCCATTTTCTGAGACGTTTCCTTATGCGTGTCTTCCTCCCGCCCTCCCCACGTTATTAAAAATGACACATTTCTAATAACCTTTGAACTGAGATAGCCAGGGGATAGAACCTCCCCTAAAGTCGTTTGTTTAAGATTTCATTCGTCGTAGAACTCACTATTGGCGGAAAACTGGTGTTACGGACGGGGTCCGGTCCCGCCGCCCGCGTCGGCCCCAGTTGTCACCGAACAGCCGCCGCCGGCCGTTAGACTGGTAGGGGAGGCGCGAGATTAGTACGTTCAGAAAGAAATGCGCTCATGATGTGCTGTTTGCCCCTTGAAAGGTGACTTTTGGGAGAAAATATGACTGCAGGAGTTGCTTTCGTTATGCTCTAGGCGATTTCTAGTTCAGTTCATATGTCGTGACGGCGCCATATTCATTCTGCAGGCCACGTGAAGCAAATCTGACACAAGTTCCAGGTACGATCCCTACACAGGGGTCTGAACTTGGTGATCGGGCGCATAGGATTAGATTTACAGATTTCCATATTACTACTTCCCGCAATTGCTGAAGGAAATCTACCGTCTTTTCGGACTCTTCAAAAAGGGTGACGTAGTGACTTCATTGCCTACCTTCAGATTGGGACAGCGTGGATCAACATGGGTAGGTATAATATAATCCTCACGGTGCGAAACCGCCTTCTGTGTCCCATTTGGCCCGTTGGAGAGGATCCTTGAAACCCCATGACATTACTCCCTGTGAATGGGCAAGTGTGCCTGTTGGGATTGGTCCTAATAAGTGCAAAGAAATCGAACGGAGAACGTGGAACAACACTCACAATTATCGGGCAGTTTCGACACAAACGGCAGTGCTGCAACATGGAAAATGATTGTCAGCTGGTAAAATGATATTTGACCCACCTCCTTGGATCCAAATGTATTCGGGGAAATAGACCAAATAGCATGTTACCGACTTTTAGTTTTGAATACTGTTGGCCCGATTGGAGCGTTTCTTTTACTCAGGGCAATAACATGTCGCCTCTTTCATTACGCGTGCATGATATGCGTACGCTGAAACACATCCGTACGACATAAATAATCGAGGCAGTACGCATAATGGACATGGCCCCGACCCTTACGATATAAATAATCGATAGTGTGCGTAATGGACATGGCCCCGTAGGTATGACCTACCGGGCTATGTCTAGTACCAGTAGACTGCAGCGCCCAATGCCTTATAAAAGTCACCGGAATAATGGACACTCGCATCAAACCGTCTGTGCATGTCAAACTACCTATCGAGCTGTCGAGGCTGTCGTTTAGTTCAGATGCAGTTGGGACAATCGGATCATCTTTGTGGACACTAGGAATTCATCAGATTCGCAGTAGGCCGAATGATACCACACAATCCTCTATTGCTGACGAGTTTGAAAACTGGTTCCAAGGAGTATTGTCGCCGGGGCTGGTCTGGCAGAGATGTAATCTGGGCGCCGCGGTGTCACGGCCGACCACGGGCTGACGGGCGCCGGCGACGGACCGTCTGAAACCGGCCGCCCACGGTTTTATCGGCCCGGCGCCACCTGTGGTCGGGTGCCCGCCAATCACCACTGTGGTCATCTGTTCGCTGCGGGTCATGGCGATTCGCCGCTGTAGAGAGCTCTCATTTCAAAGTAAAGTTCAGCAATGCGTCCTCCTGCGCCGCCCACAAAAGCGTTGCAGGAGGTGCATTTAGCTCTAAGATCGATATTTCACTCGAGTCGGTCCGAAAGTTGGTGCGCCGGCCTCGCCCCCGTCACGGAGCCGGCTGTGTAGATGGTTTTCTTTCGCGACCGAGCACGGCGCGGTGAATATGTGTCAAATAGACAGCTCTGAGGACGGTTCCTCCGAGGCGTTGGCCTATCCTGGGGAAAGACCCTTCACTATATCTGTTCAATTTCAAATTAGAATAAGGCGATTTGAAATTTAAACAAGTTCAGCGCAGAATATGTGGGAAATGCGAAGGACACAGTAATGAATAATAATAAGTACCAGTAACGGTAATAGAAGGAGGCATGACCTTATCCTCGCTACTGAAAAATTGAAAGACGTTTTTGATGATGAATATTTATGACACGATCTCAAGATAAGATAACAACAATGACACAAGCGTTACCCTTTCCTTTTTGGTATCGATGATGAGGCTATCCAACTTACTAGTACTAGAGTAATTCCACCATAAATCGACCAAAAATTTCGTAAAATAAAACCCTTCTATTTTTGATCTCTCCGAAATTGGTGTCAAGGGGGGTTTCAAAGGTGTAGAATCTAACCATGGCGCCCAAAAATTATTTGAAAATTTGGTATGGCAGATATAGCCTCCGGCATTTTTCGAGGATCACCATGTTGGCATTATTTTGAAAGCCTATAGTTCTGCCATTTTTTAATGATTGTAACGATGTTTTACATTTTTGTTAACCATTTAGCATATTTGAATTTGGCTATCTTAGATTTTTATTTTTCGGCAAAATTGTCATCATGACCCGCGTGATCTAGTTTTTGATCGGTGACCTTGACGCGCAGTACGGTGAAATGTATAAATTTGTGTAAAAGCATTTTTGCCTTTGGAAATACTATTTTAGGTAAAGTAATAAAAATATGGCTTTAGCACTAAATATACTACTTCTTACTTCCGAAACATGACACTAGGTGTCACTATGGAGTTGTACCATCGTAACTCACGGTATGGTTAATGCCAGTGACGACGGAACGTCCGAATTTAAGAGAAGCGCCATAGACTTTTCGACCAATTTCTTTCCCGTCAACGCCATAGGGGCTGTTAACCCTTACACGTACATGGGGGGGTGTTGCAACCCCCTCAGGTTTTCAAGAATTGAAAACGAGCTTCTTAAGTTAGAGTCTTGAAATGTTGTATAGCCTCTTACGCATTCATTGCGGACATCTTGCAAATAATTGTTCCTACCCTTCAAAGTCACGGAGTTGTGACCTCAAGAGTGGAGGCATGTTGGGGTCATTTCGACGCCTGTACCCGTTTTCACGTGAATGCTCCAGACTCTTATCGTTCTTTTGCATTATTTTCTCATGAACTGTCCCAGAATATTTTCTTCCAGCCTTTGAGGTTCTGTTATCAGGTTACACCTTTTATGACCTTTTTTGACATTCAATGACCTTTATTTGACCTGGCGTGACCTCAATGATAACTCTGTGTCGAATAACGACTACAGATGCGTGTTTCAATTCGGTATTTCTAAATGAGATGAACACCGAATTATTCGACTTGCGTCCGATACGGGCTTAACATTTTTCGACCTGTGACCTTTTTTACCTTGAAAGGGGGTAAGCAATAGCAATTTAAGAAGCGAACTTACTTGGAGTAAATGATGTAGAATGATTTATAAATAGTCAATTTGAATGGTATGGACACTAAACTAGTTGGTTGGCATATTATATGGACTTGAAATTTTTCGAAATTTGACCTTATTTGACCTTGAAGGAGGTGTAAGCAATAGCACATGATGAAGCAGGCACTTGGCGTAACTGACGCACAATTTCTTATGAATAGTCAAATTGCGTGAAAAGGACACTGAACAAGACGTTTTTCTTCCAAAACGGACTTGAACCTTTTTCAACCTTTGAACTAATTTGACCTTGAAAGGGGTATAAACAGTGACAGATTATTAGAAACTCACTAAATTGGCGTAAATGATTCAGAATGGCTTGTGAATAGTCCATTTAAATGATGTGGACTCTGAACTAGTTACTTTCACTTCTAAGGACTACTTTTGAGCTCTGAACCAGTCCCATTCAATGCAATGCACCACTAAAAGTCATCAATGATTTGTTTTTAGTGCCTAAAACTTCTTCATTATAAAAGAGCTAAAATAATGAGCATGCTGAGAAAAATTCACTACGAGATTACCATAGGTCAAGTTTAAACACGTTTGAAAATGCCACAAGAGATTACCAAAGGCTATAAAAGCCGAACTGAGGTCATAAACAAGTTTTAAATTCAAGCTACGTCCGAGGGAAGGCGACACAAGCCTCAAAATCCCAAAATCTTCCTTAACCCTCACCCCACCTAGAATAATGAAATCGATGGTCCCCTAAGGTTTTTTTCGGAACAACAGAAAAATAACGAGGAGAAGTACCGCGGTTGAGGGTTCTACCTCTTACCTCATTATTTTCCCATCATCTCTGAAATTTATTACCCCGGGTCAAGCTAGGTCAGGTCACCAGGCGATGTCAACCAAGGTCACCTCACTTTAACTTTTGAGCTCTACCATAGCTACATTTCTAAGCCGATCGATTTAAGACTTTCGACACTTCATGACCCTCCGGAGTCTACAAAATTTATCTTCGGGATTTTTTCGATTTGGTGACCTAAGGTCAGGCCACCAGGTAACTTCTTCCTTAGAAAAGCATGGGAAAAGCTCTCTTATGAGCTAAAAGTCACAAAATAATCGTAAATGTTAAATTTGCTCAGACAAGTGTTCTTGGACACCCTTTCATGGATCCCAGGGGCGATATTGCTCTTTGGACTATCTGAGATCATTAGAGGTCAGCAGAGGTCAAAAACAGCATTTTGACGACAACTTTTGACCTAATTAAGCTACAGCACTGAAAGGCCATCGTGTGTATCTCGTTACTAGTTTTCATTTGATATACAACACGGTCACTTTCTTACCTTTCGAGACCTCAGGTCATATTAAGTCACGGGGTACCCTCTGGAGGTCAAACCACTGGCGGGAGGCCGTTCCACATAGCGGAGAAAGTCCTGGCATTTTCCTATCGAACGATTTTTGCTAGATCTCAATAGCTCTAATGGCGTGAGAGCTATGCTCAGGTTTCTTAAGGATTGCATGTTTTACTTGAAATAGCCTATCGTGACATAACTTGACCTCGTGGAGGTCAAAACATAGACCTGAGCGCTTAAAAGTGTCAGTAAAATCTTACTGAATTCACATGAGCTTTCTAATGCTTTTTGCAGCTTTGCGCTAATTTCCATATTTTCGGAATTAGGGGGCATTGATGGCCCCCAGTGGGGCGAAGGTGGCGCCGGACCCCGGTGGGGCGCGGGTTAAATGCTTCTGGAAATGACATCATAGTTCGGTCATTCAATGTGACGGGAACACATTTATTTTCAAAAGATGTACGATGATCCAAACTACCATACATGCCATTTACAACAGCTAAGTTCATTCCCAAAGGGACAATAATGTGAATTCAAAATAAGGGAGGGTAGCCCCATATTCCTGTGCTTGTGTTAAAATGCTTCAACTCTAGGTTGACTGCTCGATTTTAATTCTTCAAATGTTTTTATTGTAATGTTGCAAGTCAATTAAAACATGAGTTACGATAGCATAGCTCCACAGTGACACCTAATATTATATATATGAAGCTAAAAGTAGTATATGCATTTCGAAAACCATTTTTTTCTTTATTGGATATGAAAGACTACTACCATATGTCAAAACGCTTTCAAGAGAATTTTTGAATTTCACTGTACTACGGGTCAAGGTCACCGTTATAAAACTAGGTCATGAGGTCACCAAACATTTTTTGCTTAAATTTAAAAATTGAAGATAGCCCAAATGCTTCCCGTAGAATTTACATACTAAAACTATAAAATTTTTAGAAATCACTTGAAAAGTTTTGGAGCTATAGGCATTCTAATCAATGTCTGTATAATGACCTTCAGAAATTTCCGGAGGCCATTTCTTTCAAACCAATTTTTAAATAATTTTTGGGGTGCCATGGGTGGATTTTACGCCATTGTGAGTCCCCATATACCAATTTTGGAGGAAATCAAAAATAGTAGGGTTTTATGCCTTGGTCGATTTATGGTGGAATGAATGACCCACTATCAGTGAAGAGTGGGCGAATCTCAATGTGAACTAGGGCATTTCCAAATAAAACATTACCTGCATCAAACTAGAATTAGTCAAAACCGAGCTGAAAAACATGGTGACTGTTACATTAATCCACTCCCATCGATGCGAAATGTGTTACATGCATTATCTCTCCACTGGCTGAAAAGGGCAGGCAGATGCAAAAAAAATGCGACAGGCATCCTGTTCATTATCACGCGCCCCGCTGGGGTCCCTTGCATGACGCGCCCCGCTGGGGGCGTTTTTCGCCACCCCCTCCGTATCTCGTTCCCCACGAAAGCTAGAGGAAAATTATTGGCGGCGTTCGAAAGCTCTTGACAAGACGAAGATAATTTATACGAGTAATTTTTATGTCAGGTCAATATTGAGGTCAGCATGGGTCAAAGAATGCTCCATAGGCTTACAACAGAGCAGTGTACGTTTTCCTCTCTAGATCTGCCCTCAGGGAGCTAGAGCAAATCTTTATGCATCATTGGACTCCTCTCATTGCGGCGAATCGAATGATGTATAATATGACCTTTCTAGGACAAATAGTCAAAATGACCTGACCTCGACCTGTCCACAGAGTGACCTGGTATGGTCGTGTTGCATATCAACCGACTCCCCGTGACAATATAAACACAATGCAAGCAGAATGGGAGCTTTGTCTCAATTCAGTGAGAAGTTATTGGCAAAATAATCACTCTCTGCTCCCGTGACCTGATATGACCTTTGAGAGGTCAGATGCTCAAAAACTCAAGTTTATGGTCAAGATCATGGTAAGAATAGACATTTTTAGGATTTTCAGCCTTATCTATCCAGTATTTACTGAAAACGAGTCAGTTCTATTTTTCACCGTAGACTTAATAATGGGGTAACCAAAAAATTGACCCCACCTTAGGTCACCAATATCAAAATTCCGAGATAGCAGATTTTTAGACCATAATAACCTTATCATATTGTGGAAGTTTCAAACTGATCGGTTTGCTAATGTTCCCTGGGCGCTGCTTCAAACTCGTAATTTTAGGTTTTGAGGTCGGGTCACTTGGCCCTGAATAGCTCCTTGGCCTGACTTGACCTTAACTGAAAAATTTGTTCAGATGTGTAAAATTAATCAGGGATAAGATACCGTAAGCTGCGTTGTCCTGCGTCTCTTCGTTTTTAAACTATCTGGGAAAAACCGGGAGGGGGCGAATTTCGCCCCCCAGCGGGGCGCGTGTTATACAACGATATCTTCCATTTGGAGTTTATAGCTTATGCATTTTACTTTTCTGAATTGGTCATGAAGCAAATGTCGGTCAGCTGAAATTAATGTTTAAATTTTGGTTGGCTTCTTTGAAACAAAAGTTGATTAGAGCTTATTTTTATTTTTGCCTATTATGATTTGAACTGAAACAGCTGTCCAACTTTTGGTCACTCCTTGAGCTCTGAAAATCGGAACCTCTCATATGAATAATAGTTAAGTTATAGTTAAGGCATGGAACATTACATATGTTTTCCTTTGAGAAAATTCCTCATTTTTGGGAGACCAATATTGTATTCTCAAGCTGTTCCTAACGTAAACAGTACCTACATATTCGTTTCCTTCTGTTTGCTGTAGGTGAGGATGGGGTCATATGATACAGTTTTCACGGCATGAGCTGTACCTTCCAAATTATCACTACGATATGAATAAAGCGAGTGTCGTTCGATAGCTTATTCATTTCTTTATCAGATGTTACCAGTTATTTTCTTTACTTTGTCAAGAAAACCCTAAATCAATTGAAAACTTGAACCAAAGTCAAAATTTTCAACATGCCCCCACTACGGGGTAATTTGTTACTGGTCACGGGGCAAGTTGTTACGCACAAATATTGTCTTATAAACTAACCAAAAAACATGTGCGAAACTTCAGAAATATTTATTCCTTACATTTAGACCAAGCGGCGCTAAAGTCGCAGAAGAATTTCCTACTTTTTCTGCATCAGTGCATGTTTTTTATTTATTGAATGAAATGAAATTAATTTTTAATCAATTACAATAAAAAACAAATGGGTGTCAGGCATTCTCAGCTCGTTCTTTGCAGCGAATTGATGCGCCGATTTTCGAGTTGCGACTGTTGACAATCCATGGTTTATTTTGCATGCATGTGGAAGATGTTCTGCCAGTTGAGGCTCCATCTCATCTGAAAAAATACAAACATTGTTTATATCCAAACGTCTCGTAGCCATCTTGACTGCCAGCATGACAGTGCCGCCGGAGTGTCACAAATTGAATCCCGCAACTGTTTGCTACCCTCATTATCGAGGTACCGATCTGGACCTGCTCTGCAGCGGCATCTAAACCGCCGACCGGAGGGGCTCGTACGGTTGTCTCTCGGACAAATGTCCGCACCATCTAACAAAAGGAAAGGATGGTGTTGGGAAATTGGATGTAAGATGTAGGTAAAACACAAATAAATTAATTCATAATCATACATTATTCAATATTATTGGACCTTTTCAGTGTTTGAATTTCTTTGGGATGGATTCGAATGTTCTTAAATCATTTACGTAAAGCTGGCGGAAGTTTCGGTAAAACTGACGATGTATTTGTCTGCATGTAATAGCCCATTTCGATAGGTTTACGGAATCAGAACTTGTGACAACATAGGTAAAAATAAATTAAGTACAGTTGCATACACATTTTTCAACATTATTAATTAGCTGTGTTAACGTGATAAACCGTTGGGGCAGGTTGATACAGCTCGGGGTAAGTTGATACAGCCAGTAACAACGTGCCCCAGGGGCCAAAGAATTGTTCAGTGTGTCACCATCGAAAATGTCAAACCATAAATGTGTCACCAGCCCAGGATGCAAAATGTGGCACGTTTTGCGTTAGTATGGTACCAATGGATACTCCTGGACCATCCTAGTTGTTGAAAACATTGCGAGTTTGAATAACAGGTGCCAATTTCGGCGATTTGTTCCGCTATTGGTCTGGAGGAAACATGTCGGTAAATTTTTGTCACCTTGCCCATCTTGGGTTGTCACCATTTAGAATGCCAAAATGGGAAGTTTTTCGACCCTTGACGTGCCCCATCCATATTTTACCAGAAGTGCATTTCATAAAACCAGTATGACGACGATGCTTTCAAATCCTCAGCGAATTTAAAGTTATCACCTGAAACATCGATATCGTTGCTTTCTTACAAAGGCTCTGCTACAGCAATTGATACAGGTGTAAATTCTGCAAACATAACATCGCTGAAAATTTACTTTTGACCAAAAAAATGCACATTGTCCGCAGCACCGTAGGCGGCTGACTGACACAGCTGCTGAAGGGACTGTCGCTGGCTTCCGGTATCAGCTAATCATTGCCAGAGCAGAAAGGCATCTAGTGTCATGGTTCGGGAGCTATCGGCGTTGTATCAATTTGCCCCTGTAACAAAACTCCCCTCCTCACCTACCTCGCACTGAAGTATCGCACATCTTTCCAAAATTCGGCGAATATAAAAAAATGGCCCCGATGAAGGTCCCAAAACGCGCTTTCAAATCAGTCGCGTTTGAAATAAGCAAAGACTCCAGAAGCGGGGATTTTGTATACAAGAACACAAGTGCCCGAGCAAGGTTCAATGCGATATGGAAATCCGCCGAAACGAAGCATGCTGTTAGTGAATCAGAAGTGCAGTGCGAAATATAGAAAACAAATTAAACCCGAGAAACCGGGAGGTGATACGGAAATTTCCCTCCCACGTCACGCGCTGGTCTTTTGGGGGCTTGTACGTCCAATTATTGGTGGCTTCTTTTAGCGTTTTAACACGCGCATTGACGGGAGTCTGAGCCACCTTCGCTTTGACGGGGAGGGGCAGGTACCCGCCTCCCCCTAAGATCTCGAGAACCACGGTAGGTAGCAAAAAACGGTAAAGGCGTTAGGTAGCCCATCCACTTCTCCATCGAACATATCTGAACAATTTTTTGTCAAGTCATATTTAAGGTCACGAGAGGTCAAAACATGCCGTCATATGGATAACATGTAAATGAAGGTTTTCGGTCATTACATCTGAACAAGTAAAGATAGAGCAAAACGAGTTAAACTACATGAATCCTCGCAGCAAGCCGAATCGAATGATATAAAATTTGACCTTGCTAGGCCAAATCAAGGATTTGACCTGACCTGAGGTCAGGCCAAGGTCAAATGATATAAAATACATATCATTAGAACTGCAAAGACAAGGCGAGTCTAATGCAGCTAAAATAAACACTGTCACCATCCGTTACTGAGTTATTCAGTAAAAGACATTTTCCCATGTATTTCCAATGGAGAGATCATGCCTCGTACCTGACCTTAGGTTATCGATATAAAAAATACCGGAACATATTTTAGAGGACTTGGTGGGTCCATTATGTGATATGAGTTTCAATCGAATAAGTTTACCCTGCTCCGACTTATTCTGTCTTAAACTTTTTTTAGGTCAGTTCACTCGACCTGTACTGGTGACCTGACCTGAGATGACCTAACCTTAAAATTTTGACAGAAGTTGTAAAAATGATGTGGGAAAAGGTATGCCAAGGACGGCGGCGCGTACGCGCCGCCGTTTGTGTGTTGTCTCCGAAAAACTCGAGGGGGCGGCGGGTACCCGCCCCCGTCAATGCGCGTTTTAATTTCGTCACACCGTGTTAAGTAAGCATAAATGAATTTGATAATTAAAGAAAAGATCAAATGCATTAGATATCTCCGATCGCTGGATCGTTTAGCGTCTTCCCCTTTTGAGCAATAACTTTATTCTGCTCAGCCCATTCTTATAGCGCCCTGCTTTCAGAAAGTCTACCGGGAACCGATCCTTTTCACAGTTAGATTGAAGGAGTGCAAAAATTGCGCTGCCTTGGCAGAATATTAAAACCTCACCCTTATCTGCATGCTGTACGGGATCTGTTAGGCCCTCAAAATGTGTGCATGCGAAAAGTATGGCATACTAGTCATGCGCAGGCTAAAAGCCTTATTTCCGATTTGGTATTGCGGACGACACAGCCGCCCGCCCTCCACGAGGCCTCGTGCAGCCAATCATTGTTTAGTGGAAGGGCTTGCGTGCGGAGGAGGTTGAAATTCTGACGTGAACATGTTGTTTGACAGTTGCGGACAGCAGATGCTACCGTACGTTTCCTTTACAGGGACTTGTTCCGAGGGCGTGCCTGTTGAACGTCACAAGTCTTTGGTCCGGCAAGGGCGTATACCGACTGTTGATACATTCCAGTCGAATTAATTTATAGATGGTTACACAAGGCATCGCATGCTAAAGGTCGGCGGAAGCGAGTTTGGCTTGCACGCACGACACGGTGACTTCGAGACGTGCCTTCACCCCACAGCTTTGTCTATGGCGATCACACTGGCGCAGCAGGGGCTCTCATTTCAAAGTTGAGGTGTGCTTTACATTTGGGGACGGATATTTCGGCCTGTGCGCTCTGAGCTTGACTGTTGATGGCCTGGATTTCTAAAGTGAAATTGCTTCTCAGAAGTCGGAAGGAGTGTCTAAGTGTCACCAAACGGCTTCCAAACTCAACTTATGGAACCAAATATGTCCGAGGATTGTTGGTCAGACCCCCTGAGCCGTTCTTAATTTTTAAGAGCATCTTGACAGACTGAGGGTCCACCTCTCACGCTAATGTGAGCACACAGTAGCCTATTTGGTCACCGAGGCACTGCGCTGCTCCCAGGATCGCCGCATCTGATCAGGGCTATGCTCGCCATCTTGACATAGTAACTCATTCTTCTCGATGCTTGCTTGTCTCAACGATAAACAAGTGTCGTCTTCCTTACAAGTGTATTTTTGATATCGAAAAAGCTATTAAATGAGTCGAATATTTCCTTTTTCTCCAAGTGTTAGCGCTGAGCCTTTCTGATTTCCGAGCTGCTTATCAGCTATGCGCTCATTCCTCACTAGCCGCTCAATTCCTCTCTACAGCGCTGTTGAAATCCAGTGGCGGCGCTTAAACATTATGACAGCCTAGGCTTTTTACCTGATATTAGACAGGGGCGATTCCAGCAGGTCGGCTGGAGAAGGGGCAAGCTCATGTCGATGAGCAAAAATAATATTTATGTTTAAATGTTCAATATCATACAAATTGAAAAAAACATATCGGTGGATTGCGGAAACGGTTATGCGGCAGTATATGAAGGTACTAGGCAAAATTCAAGGATAAGTAGGTAGGTAAGTAAGCCGGGACGGACAACGTACACACGAGATCTTCCCATTTCAAGGCTTCGGCACTTCATTCCCAGCTTCGGCACTTCATTGTTTATGACGTCCAATTTCCCGCTGTACGATCGATTTGTGAACTTTTTTTTGAGTGGCTTCAAAGACTCGCCAAGCGATGAAAGTCAATGTCCACGTGCCGACTGCAGCTCGGTACTCCCCGCCGGGGGAAAAGGTTTCGGACCTAAGAACAGGGGGATGATCTAGTTGTGATAGGAAAAAGGCCAGACATGTAGAGCACCCAAGGAAAAACGCCCGAGTGAAGGGCGCCCTGTGAAGATGTCACGGCGTTCTACACCCGGGGTTTTCAGGGGGTCCTCCAGAAGCAGACCCTAATCCAACTCCAGCTAGCACCTCTCCCGTTATAAGGACCGGGACCAAGACCCACCGGACACCGAACACCGAGCAACAGACGCCCCGCGGACATTGACGGCGAGACAAGGCCGGCCGTCTTCCACCTCGCGGCGAGAGAAAACATTTTGGAGCTAGGTTATTCATGAGTGAATTTAAGTGAACGACTGGAAGGTCCAGACAGGGGAGAGGAAGAGGATTTAGGCCAATGGAAGATTTATAATAATAAAATAGTTCGGATCGATTTAAAGAAAAGAAGACCCCGCGATGGAAGACGCTCGGCCTAACACAGTTAAGAGCGGGGGCCAGGAAATACCGCTCGCAAAGGGTAACACTGGCTGATCCTAAATAGTTCCAGTGGCCACATTTTTCCCTACAGTATGTAAGCACTGCTTATATGCGGAAGGCGGGGAAAACCTTTCACATGCGTAAGCCCAGAAAGATTTCGAGATGGCGATTTTTCTGAGATAGAGAAAGCTTCATGTGAATGAAGACTTGCCAGACGCGGGGTTTAGTAGGAGGTTGCGAGGAAGGAGACAGGTTTTTGGGCTGTCATGCTCCAGGAAAAAACCCCGATTATATTTTGTTTGTTAATTGGGCATTTTCAAGGAAGATTAGTGTCAAACTCACCATTTCCGGATTATCTTCGCCGAGTAAATTGGGGAGAGTCGGCTCTAGTTCACGTTTCCGCAGGCATGTCAGAATATCCTGCCGTTCTAATTGATACACGCTACAGGAGAGTAGAATGTGTTCCACGGTTAATTTGGTTCTACACGTTGGACATTCTGGTGGCGCGGAGTTTTCAAAAATGTGACCGTGAGTCAAGCGGGTGTGTCCCAATCTCAGGCGGGCGAGTAAGACTTCGCGCTCCCGGTTTTCCCTCGAGCTTGTGTGCCAAATTCCCAACCTTGGTTTGATTTGGAATAAGTGTTTGTCATGTTGGCTTTGCCACTTGGTCTGTAAGTATTCTTTGAAACATATATTTAAGAGACATAGAGTATCAGCGAGCGCAATGGGGCTCATGCCTTGGCTCGGCAGCTCGGATGCTTCGTTCGCTAGCTTATCTGCTTGGATATTCCCATAAATTGAGGAGTGTCCAGGGATCCAGAGAAGTATGGCATGCTGTTGCGGCGATAAATTAGTCAACGTTGTCACGATTTCATAAACATCGGGGTGCCTTATTTCTTCTAACCTCATTATCGCTTGTAAGGCTGCTTTAGAATCGGAGCATATCACAGCTTTGGGAACGCGTTTCCGTTTGACGTGCAAGAGTGCAGCTTTAATTGCATAAATTTCTGCAGAAAATACGGTAGACCAATCTGGAAGGCGTACTTTGAAAGTAAAGTCTTTGCTGTATACAGCGGCACCAACATGTCTACCATGACCGGAGCCATCTGTATAGAAAAATGTATAGCTTTTATGGTCGTTTTTATATTCCCCGAAAGTAGATATTATTTCCGCTTGGGTTGTATTCATCTTCGTGCTAGTCAATAAGCTGTGCACGGAGAAAGGGTGGTGAACCCAAAATGGGGATGGGGGTGGGCTTATTTTGGGAGCTAGCACCATAAACTTTAATGTTTTTGCAGCATTATCCAAGCACCTCCCTAGGCTTGGTAGCGGTCGCCTGAAACGAGTATGATTGCGGTTTGCCGGGAAAGCAATGCAAGCGGCTAGTGGGTGCTGTGGCGTACTAGCAGCTTGTAGGTACAATCGTAGTAAGAGAAGCATGCGGCGGTCCGTAAGGGATGATATATTGGTATTGGCTCTGCAGAGCCAAGGCCTTTGAGAGGAGGTACAGTCATTAGGGCATATGACCGATTTCGATGACGTCATTAGTGAACTCACTGAAAAGTTCCGCTTGAAGACAATAGAAATTGACTGTTTTTACTCCTCATTTAGAGGTCTATATACCCAATTTACAGTAACAACTTATACATCATATGAAAGCCTATTGAATTTTCTATTGAGTGTTTCTTTACCAATTAGTCGTCAAATGCCTCCTTAGCCCCCTAAAAGTAGGATCAAAAACTTGCCTCCAGGAAGGTTAACTTCGGCCGTATACCTTGCGGTCACGATAGTGTAGTGGATAACACGGCTGTCTTCCACGCGGTAGACTCGAGTTCGAATCTCACTAGGGACATAAATCTGTTTGTTTGTTCTTGCCCATTTCGATGTATTCTTCAGTATCAAAAGGGTTTTATTGACAATTATATCCTAACACAGGCTTAATAAAAACTATTTTTTAGGATAGGCAGTGGCGGATCTAGGACGTTATTTGGGGAGGGCTATGGGCGAGGTGGGAGCGGATTTTTCTTTTGCATCGCAGACCTAGTGTAAACTTTTTGTACGGGGCAAAACTTTTCACCCGAAAGGCGGATGATCATTTCATCCCTGGGGAGGGAGGGGGCAAAACTGGATCCAGCCCGACGGTATGGGCGGGGGGGAGGGAGGGTCAACAGAGCCTAAATTACTGAAAACATGTTTTTCTAATCTATGGGCAAAGGGGAAACAGCAGGTTGGAGGGGGCAAATATATATTTCCCCTCCCCTGGATCCGCCCCTATGTGGGAACGGTGAATGATTTGCTTTGCAGACCTAGTGTAACCTATTTTCGAGGAGCGGCACGTTACGTTTGGGAGGGGTGGGGGGGCAGGCTTCCTCCCTAAGGTGCGCTACTGGCGAAAGGGTTGAAACCTCCCCAGCTGTTACTGACCTACTGACCGAGGGGATTCACCCCTCTCCCGCCCCAGCTAACTCAGCTTCTTCAAAAAAGGAAAAATTGAATAACGTTGCATTTTATTAAACACTGGGTGGTCAGTAGACTCTCTGGCTGCACTGGCCCTTCAGCTGAGGGGAAGTCAAAGTCAAGTTCAATGATATTTACTGCAAAGCTTATCAATATGCGCTTACAGGCATTTGCAATTAGCTGGTTGTACTTCGCCTTTTCCCAATCGCGATTTTAAATGGGAAAAGGCATAGGAAAGTAAACTGAATTACTACGCCACCCCTTCCCTTCCCGAAGTGTCCACGTAAGTGAGGTAAATTAACACAGTAGAGTTGAATGAGTTTGCTGAGCTCAACTCATCAGTATGCAAGCAGGCTGTGATAACGCGTGATTGGATGAAAATACGGTTCCTAGGAAAAGGCAAGGGGGATGGAGTTTCCAAAGGTAAAGTAAGTGGCGTAGCCAGAAAGGGCGCTATGAGGTCTGTCCTGCAAAACGATTGCTTATCGCCTTAATCGAATACTGGCTACGCCACTGAGCAGAGAGTGGCATGCACACTCCATACCGGTTGCATCAAGTACCAGTGAGGGATTCGAACCCACGTGAGCAATGCCATACTCTCTAGGAAAGAAGAGGCATGTGAGGAGAAGGCAAATACATGAAAAGGAGTTGGAGGACGAACATAGGAGTCGTGGGACGAATGAAAATTTAACCATGTTCCTATAACTGAATTTGACCACATTTTTTTACGAAAAATTGGATCTATGAAATGTATACCAAATAAGCAAATGCAAACGCCAGAAAACCTTATCCGGATACTAACCTTCGTATCGCAATAGTCATACCGTGCACTGAAAATCATGGTCAGAGAACAAGAGATAGTATTATCAACATCATCCTATTTTTCATTTCCTTTTTACGTAATAACTGGTCAACAGAAACAAAAATAACAATAAGACTGCGCAAAAATCAGCATGGCAAAACGGAACTATAAAATTAGTTAGACAAAATTTCAGAAGCAAGAAGCACAAATAATCAATCAACGCCAAACAAATGAATCAAGTAGGGGGAGACGCCCCCTCCGCTTTCGACGCCCATGGCTATGGGAAAATATAAGCGTAAACTACTAGGGACGACAGCATGATATGTCCGTACTTATAGCGTGACATAATTATTAACATATTGTACAATGCATTATTTACTTCGTCCATGTACCTGTAACAAGATATAAGTACAAACTATCCAAGATACCATCCGCCTGTCAGGAGAGACAAATTAACTAAGGTTTAAATCATAGTCACTCTCCGAGTTCTAAGTGACTTTTGCTGAAACATTGGCTTGCCCACCTAAAAGGTGGACGACTGCTCTTTCTTTCAGCCTTTGCACAAAACATTTCTGCGTGGGACTGCCACGAGACACTATCGCCGACATAGTTCGGTTAACACGTGCCCCGCTGGGCATAGGCGGATCCAGGATTGCCGATCGGAGGGGGCACCTTCCCGGGGGGGCGCCATCCGGACCAGGGGGCGCCACTTATGACCGGCAAAACCTATCAGGTGGGCGCCAAATCCTATCAGTGGGCGCCGACTTTCGCATCCTGGGGGGGAGTGGGAAGCGACATTTCAGGGGGCGCCATCGACCTTTCAGGGGGGCGCCGAGGGTCGATCGTGGGGGGGGCACGTGCCCCCATTGCCCCCCTGGATCCGCCTATGCCGCTGGGGGGGGAATTCGCCCCTCCTGGTTTTTTCCAGATAGCTAAAAAAACGAAGAGACGCAGAACAACGAAACTTAAGGTAGCTTATTCCTGATCAATTATACACATCTGGCCAAATTTTTGAGTTAAAGGGAATGTGGCACCTTCACAACGTGATTTTAACTGAGATAGCCAAGTTGTAAAGCAAGTCGGAAAACCCGGTAATCCATATTTCATTTGTCTTGGAACTCGATATTTCCGTAGAAAAAAACTAAAACTTACCTGACACCAGCCCCCCCATCAGCCCGTCGCCGGGCGGCCATTGTTGTGAGCTACTGGTGTGACGACATATGCTGACGTCACGATGAACATCAGCCAATCGAAGCCCTTGAAGGGTTTCAAGTATGGTAGTGGTTGCCAGATCGTGACATAATCTACAGGCTGATATTCATTGCTTTTTCTAGAGGAGTATTTTTAAAAACAAAATATTGAGCTTATTGAACATTTTTCAGAGAAATCATGAGTGGTTTCATTATTTTTGGCTAAAAGTACGCCTAATTTCACTAAATTCCAAGATTCCACCAAGGTGCTACATTCCCTTTAAGGTCATGTCAGGTCAAGGAGCTATTCAGGGTCGAGTGACCCGACCTCAAAACCCAAAATTACGAGTTTGAAGCAGCGCCCAGGGAATATTATAAACCGATCAGTTTGAAACTTCCACAATATGATAAGGTCATAAGGGTCTACAAATCTGCTATCTCGGAATTTTGATATTGGTGACCTAAGGTGGGGTCAATTTTTTGGTCAACCCCATTATAAGACTATGGTGAAAAATAGAATGGACTCGTTTTCAGGAAATACTGGATAGATAAGGCTGAACATCCTGAAACTGTTTATTCATACCACGATCTGGACCATAAAGTTGAGTTTTGAGCATCTGACCCTTCAAAGGTCTTATTAGGTCAAGGGAGCAGAGAGTGATTGTTTTGCCAATAACTTCTCACTGAATTGAGTTAAGCTCCCATTTTGCTTGCATTGTGTTTATATTGTCACGGGGAGTCGATTGATATGCAACATGACCATACCAGGTCACTCTGTGACCCTGACCTTGGTTGGGGTCAGGTTATTTTGACTTTTTGACCTAGCAAGGTCATATTATACATCATTCGATTCAGAGAAATCCAATGATGCATAAAGATTTGCTCTAGCTCCCCTGGGGGCAGATCTAGAGAGGGAAATGCACACTGCTCTGTTGTAAGCCTATGGCGCATTCTTTGACCTATGCTGACCTCAATATTGACCTGAAACAAAAATTCTCCCTATAAATTCTCTTCGTCTTGTCAAGAGCTTCCAAACGCCGCCCGTAATTTTCCTTTAGCTTCTTTGGGGAACGAGATACGGATCGGGTGAAAAACGCCCCCAGCGGGGCGCGTCATGCAAGGGACCCCAGCGGGGCGCGTTCAGAGACGTGGAGCATACCACGGTTCCTAGGAGCAGACAGCCAGGCCAAATTTATGGCTCCAGGCATTTGTGGTATGCAGTATGCTTTCCTACTGAGCCATATTCCATTCCTCACCCCAGATGACGCTGAAAAGTTGGAAGGCCTTCCCTGTATGAGGATGCATTCTATGCATTCTATGTAGTTCCTCTGTTTCTGATTAGCAGCACTAGCACCAGCTCTGGACCTCTCAGGAAAATTCAGTGCTATGGACCTCTCACTAAAATGCAGTGCTTTCATGAAGTTGCAGCAGGAATCCCCAAGGAAGCACTGAAGTCAATGTGCAACTACCTTAGTAAATGATTCCAGCAACACTTCTCTGTCCCGCTGATGAAAAACATGATGCTGAAGGCAGGGATGCAGTGGTACAAAAATTGTCCGAAACGGTAATACCATCCACCAGTAATCCCATCGTACAGTCTCCAGCTCCAACAGTGTCCAGCTATGAATTTACTATAAGCACCACAACATTCGGTGGGGGACTTAGGCCCCCTGGTCATCCTTGTATACACCACTGGGTACGGCTATATTGATAACCCAAAAAATCTATAATCTTCACACAGAAGGGATGGACAGTGACAATTCAGTGCAATTGTTCTGGGACATACAGAGCATGTAAAATTTTGGTTCTTCCAAATATATTGACCAGAAACAGTTCGTGCAAATTGCTTAATGAAAGAGAAATACAAATTCAGATTCTGAATAAAGATTACAATCCAGAGCATGATGAAACAAAGGTTCAATACATCTGGATGAGTGATATTTTCTTCATAAAATATATGTGTTAAACAATTAATAATTCACATCTCATTTGAGGCTGATAGGTAGGCAGAATCATCCATTATGCTTCTGCATGTGAGTGATCAGCATCTCAGATTCTTGGCTGAGATGTTCAAACTAAGACAAAATAGCTCAGATTTTTTCCACTGTCTCTCCACAGTCTCTCCGGCCTGCCACCCAGCGGGAAGACTAGCCTACTATGCATGCATAGTGGAAGCAATCTGAGCTATTTGGTCTCAGTTAGAACGTCCTAGCTCAGAATCTCGAGTTGCCAATAACCCCCCTTGCTGTACATGCACCAAAAGTCTGCATCCCCTCTACAAAATTCCAACACTGAACCTTATTTAATTTAGACGGTTCAAATATTCTGTATTCCCATCCCCCCTTCTGACTCCAACTTTTGGGAGCCCCTGCATTAATACATCAGAGGTAGTATTGATACCAGTTAACCACACCAGCTTTAAATACCACTCATTGAGTCAAAGTTGTTTACTAACCTTTCTGTCAGCACCTGGTCAACCAGCTGGTGGTCTCATCTTCTCTGGTTCCGTGCACACCTCTCAGAAGCAGGCGCACATACACTCCTGAAAAGCAATGGATCAATTTTTATATGCTTTGAATGCAAACAAAAAGCTTGGTCTTTCAAAGCATTTCAGCATTTTTAAAGCTTTTGATGGGGCAGAAATAATTACTTGGGGTAGCTTTTTCCCCTTTTTGGAGTCAGTGAGGAAAACTTCACTGACCCCAATAGCCACAGAGATACCCCAAAATAAGGCTAAAGAAGCAACTAGTACCATTTTTAAGTGGAGTTTGTAGAGTTCATCGCGACAAATTTTGCCCTAGTGAAGAAAAAGTCTGTCTAATTGAGGCAGGATTTGAGCGCCCACCCACCTCCCTCAACAAGAAGTAAGAACCCAAGCACATTCTGAATACTAGGGAACAGTGTTTCAATGTACATGGAAAATCTTAATAATTTTCCATGTAGTTGAGTTTCTCACCTGGACAAACGAGCTGGAAGGTGCAAGGATGGCAAGACACCTGGCTTTAGACACGGCTTGGCATAAAATCCCATGGCCATCTTGCACACATATGAGGTGTTTAGGTCAGTTTCCGAAAAGTGCAGGGAGCAAATGCGCGCATATTTCACATTAAATCTATCCTCCCTTGCACACCTGTGTCTCCACTCCTCACACTGCTCTATGTCTTTGGTTGGAAACGAAAAATAGGATAAGTTCGCACATTCTGGTTTTCTTGGGCACGAGGAGCACCCCGCAACAGCACAAATAACCATGGTTTAGTTCATAGTATTCCCATCACAATCATCATAAGGCAAAAGAGACACTGGGAAAATAGAATTAAAAGAACAAGCACCACATTCTTGATCACACTGGCTCAACTTTCTTGTAATCAAATATCTCAACTATCCGGATTGTTTTTCTGGTACTTGAATTGTTGCGCTTCTATTAGGCGCCGCAATAGCCGCAGATGCGCAGATCCCGCGCAGAGGCGTGACGTCAACAGTGAACAAGATGGCGCCGGGTGACACACAGGGAGATAGGCAATGACATACCCCTGTGCAGAGCGACGACAGGGGTGGTTCGGAGAGCTCCTGAGATAATTCGGAGACATGAAGATTGAATCGATTCCAATCTTTGGCATGATGTTTGACATGCCAGAGAAAAAACAAAGCAGTTATAGTCGAGAACTGACCTAATGGACCAAAATATAGTGTTGAGAGGGTCCTTCGATCGGCTCCCCAATTTCTACCGCAGATGCACTTCAAAACGTTCATTCTCTGCAGACAACGGTTGCGAACGTCTTCTATGTGAGCACGGAAAGTCAATCGGGTATCGAGTGTGACTCCTAAGAACTTTTTTGAAGTAACGACAGGGACGGGTTGTTTATTCATTTGTAGATAGGGGTTGATCGGTATAGGCCATCGTTTAAAGATCATAGCTGCTGATTTTGGTGCTGAGAAAAAGAAACCCCAAGCTTTACACCACTCTGATGTTTCGTTCAGTGCTTTCTGCATTGTGGAGCATGCCTGATGTATAGTGGGTCATGTGCACCAAATGGCTAGATCATCAGCATACAAGGAGAAGTGAACGGGGGGTATTGTCAAATATAGGTGTTTACCGATGTCATTTATGGCTATCAAGAACAAGACAGGCGAGAGAACACTTCCTTGTGGGAGACCGTGTTCAAGTTTGTGTATATCTGACATCGTCGAGAGGCATTTTATTCTAAAGGGTCTAGGTTTTAGGAAACTCTTAATGAATTCAGCCATGTGGCCACGGATTCCTAAGTCATGCAGCTTAAGCAGGACGGTGCTACGATGGACTTTGTTGAAGGCCGAAATTAAGTCCAGGAACACAGCGAGTGTAGGGTCTCTGTTTTCAAAACCCTTGTGCGCAGAAGATATCATTCTCATGATGCTGGGGGCTGTGTTTCGGGATGCTCTAAAGGCGGTTTGAAATGGGCAGAGCAGTTTGTTTGTTTCTAGGCAATATAGTAGTCGCCTATTAATCATTCGTTCCATTATTTTGCAGGCGTTACTTGTTAAGGTTATCGGGCGGTAAGAGCTAGGGTTCAAGGGGTCCTTTTTAGGCTTTAAGATGGGGATAATGGTGCTATCCCGCCACTTGTCGGGAAAAAGATGGTGGTTTTCCCACAGATTATTCAGTGCTGCTAGAAATGCGCACAAGTTCCTCTCGGAGAGGTTTCTAAAGAAATCATATGGCATATTATCGGGTCCACATGATTTTTTATTAGATCTGGCCAAGGCGAGTTTGAGTTCTTGTAAAGTAAAGGGCTCGTTATAGGTTTCCGAGACTGCAGATCTAAAATCTAGTTTCTGTGCTTTCAGCTCAAGACACTCATTCGTTTTTGGAGGGTAAATGTTGGACGCAGATATGGAAGAAAAATATCGCGCGAAACTATTTGCAACGTCGGATGGCTCAGAGATGAGGACATTGTTTTCACTGAGCTGTGGAAAGCACTTTGGACGAGAGTCACGAGATTTGAAACATCGCACTTTGTGCCAAACCATAGACATGGGTGTGAATCGGTTACAGGATGTTCCAAATTCTTCGATGAACATTCTTTTTCTTGTTTTATAACTTCCTCAAAAGTTTCAGTCGCTTCTCGGTGTAATATTTCATGTGGCTTGCAGAGGCATTTTTGGAGGGCCCTGAACGCTCTTTTTCTTTTGGCTTTGGCCTCCTCACAGCGGGCATTCCACCAAACTGCGTTTCTTTTCTTTAAAGCAATTGTCGGTTTATTTTCATAGTGCCTAATAGAGGTAGATGCCGCTTCCGCAACGGCCTCAAGACAATTCTGAATGGTTATTTCAGAGTGATGTTTTTTTATAAATACTGTGCTATGGTGTGATTGTACAATGGCCCAGTTAGCCTTGTTTAAGTTCCATTTGTTTGAGCTATTTAGAGGAAGTAGGGAAGGGGATTCAGATAACCATATCTTTATAGGGAAGTGGTCGGAGAAGTATGGCTCATTGTGCACTGTCCAATGGAGAAGCGGCGCAATGCACGGGGAAGCCAAAGAGAGGTCAATGGCAGAGTATGAAAGGTGGCTGTGACTGAAAAATGTTGATGAGCCATCGTTAAGGAAGGCAAGGTCATGTTTATCTAAAAGTTCCTCCACGGCATGACCGCGAGGTGATATTTTACGACTGCCCCATATGGGGTGGTGCGCATTGAAATCGCCTAGTATTAGGCATGGTCTCGGGACTTGTCGGATAAGGTCGTCTAGATTTGTCTGAGTTACTAGTGGTGAGTTTGGTGGGCAATAAATAGAGAGTGCAGCGATTTCTCTCGAACACAGGCGAACTTTTATTCCAACGGCGTTAAGAGGGGTGTTGAGTTTTAGGGGTGAATGAAGTAAGCTATTTGATACATGTAAACAAACGCCACCTTGTCTGTGTTCTGCGTTGATGTTGTTTCGATAAGAAGAGTAGCCCTGGACATCAAAGTTGTAGGGGTCTGTGTCCCGTAAATGGGTTTCCTGAATCGCTGCCAAAATGGGGGCTTCTTTAAGTAAAATTTGTTTGAACTCGCCACAGTGAGACAAAAGACCTCCGACATTCCACGGTAGGATACTCATGTTCAAACTTGAGAGAGGCGGGAGCTACGCCGCAGCATAGGTGTTTGGCCGTCTTGGGAAAAGCCCTCGATTTCAGAACTAGAGTCAGAACTGTAGTTCGACAGGTTCGCATGAAGGGAAGAGGCCGGTTCTATGGCAGGAGAGGTTGGTTCTGGCATGTGCCAAGCCAGTTTCCTGGCGGGTAGAGCTGTCTGCTGGTTAGCAGTGGGGACTGGCCAAGTTGCTTTCTCATAGTAGCGGTTGCCAGTTCGAGTATCAGTGACTGATTCTGGAGATGTGCTGGGGCTGGTACTGGTATTATCGGCCCTAGATTTCACAGAGTCAGCTACTTCTATCACTACATCGGACCGCGCAGCGGTGAGTTTGGTTTGGCTCGGCTTGGCTCCGTATCCGGCCTTCGTAACGGCAGGTAGAGGGGCTGTCTGCCGGACTACTGTGGGAAGTGGTCCGACCGGAAGGCCAGTTGGTGCCTCAGAAACTGATGCGGGGGTGTGCTGGAGCTGGGGAAATCAGTCATGAGTTTCGCACAGACGGCCAGCTTTGCTACCTCATCGATCGGCGCAATGGCAGATGGAGGAACCCGCCCAGAGATTTTGAGCGCGCCATCAAATGGGGTCTCAGAGGCTTCCGCTGGGACGGAGGATACGGGGGGAACCTGGTTGTGTTCGGCGGCTGCCTCCACGTGATGTGGGACTGCGGAGCCGGAAGTGTGGCCGTCCAGATGGCTCGGACCGAGCGGGGACCTGCGAGAGGTGCGCTTTGAGCGTCTGGGTGCACTGCGTTGTGGCGCAGGCAGCGGTTGGTGTTCCAGGGGAGGCCAGGCCTCCGGGACATCCCACACCGTATCGTATTTGGGGGCCTTTGTCCCTTCGAGCTTGCACGCATTGGTCCAGGAGGGACAGTTACGGTCGTTGGCGGGGTGTGGCCCTCCGCATGAAGCGCACTTTGGAGGAGCTGTACATCCTTCAGACGGGTGGAGACCTGCGCACTGGCCACACCTCTCTCTTCGAGCCCTACACTTTTTTGGTGTGGCCGTATGCCTGGCAACGTACACAACGAGCTGGGAGGTTGGTGTACGGCTGCACCTGGTACCGCATGTAGCCGGCCCAGAAATGCTCGGGGATGGTAGTTCTGTTGTACGTTATTTTCAGGAGTGGGCTCGGTCTTCCCGACTTGGCCGGTTTTTGGAATCGGGACACAGCGACCACCCCCTGATCCATACTTTCTTCGAGGATTTTCTCAGGTGTTTCCCCAGACAGCTCGGGAGCGAACACTGTGCCTGATGCCTGGTTCAGGCGATCAGCCATCTCGACAGTGATTTCCTTGCCTCGCATTTCTGCCGTGTTCAGAAGAGAGAGTGCTTGGTGTGGGTTACGTACTTTCACCAGCAGTGCCCCACTACGGATGGCCTTTGCCTCATACACCATCCCACCCGCAGCAGCTTCTATTTCGTCGCGAATGTTGTACGGGCTGACATTCTTAAAAGAGCCACCATCTTTTCTCTTAATTACAATGAAAGATGGACCTACTGGGATGAAAGGGGAGTCCATCATGATTGGTTTAAATTTTTGTAGGTTTTGAGTTGGTTAGGTACAAAGGGGACGTCCCCTCCTAGAAGCCTAGTTGTCCTTCCTAAGCCCTGTACCTTTGTGCAGCTTGTTCAACAAATTAATGCTATATTTTTTGTTGTTGTTTAACTTATATTATGTTTGTATATTTGTGTTTATTTGTTTGTGTTTTTGTTATAGTGTGTTTGTTTGTTTTTGTTTTTTTGTTTTTTTCAGTAGCCTGCTCTTCCTGCTCTGGGAAGAGGGATACTATTTTTTATTTTCTTAAAGCTCTCACAACACCTCCCAACTTATTGCTAGTGGAACCAAATCAACTTTGAGGGCAATTTCACCCCCTCAAGACTTTGGCAGAAGAAATCACCAGCCTAGGGGCATCCGATGAGGTAAACTGCATACAGCAGGGTATATTGTGAGGGCCTCCAACAATAAAGAAAGCACACTTGGTCTAGCTGAGAGATAACCAGCCTCAAGATCTTAGTTATGACCCAGAAAACCCTCTGTTTCCTGATGTCTACATTGCATTCATAGGAAAGCCAAAGGAGACAACGAGGGAAAGGGCTAGGAGGACTGGACACCAAACAACACCACACAGCATCCAACACTAAGTAGGAGTTAGACCACTGCACTTAAAGTTGCCTGTGATGACCTCATGTGTCAGTTTTTGGCCAAGGACCGAGTCCAACAGCACTGACAGTATTTTTACCAGTTGACTGGGACTCAGGATAAGGGACGAGGAGACACAGGTATTGAGGCGCTGTACTAGCAGCTTCTGCAACACCCAGTACTGACCCTTCAAACTGCCCTCATGCTAATCTGTCAAGAAAAGTCCTCTCTGGCTGGTTATATCTAGGGAGAAACAGTACAGGGAACAAATATACCAGCTCCTACCACTGATAGGTCTTCTGCCAGCCTTTAGCTACCTGCTATTGCAGTAGGGCTGTTCTTCACTTGAGACTTCTGCATTTAGCTCAAAACTTTCCCACTTCTCCCTAAATCTCGCGTGAGTGGGATTGAGACTAGCTCAATCCAATTTATTTTTGTTTTGTTTTTTATTTTCTTTCAAGATGAGTAGAGAATCCTTAAATATCAGACATCTCAGAAGACACAAAAAGACAGCAGTAGTACGGTTATACGGCAGAGATTTTAGACTTGAAGTAAACCAAAGAAAGTAATAATGGGCCGAACTTATACACTGATCACCTAACGTTTGCGGGATAAGCCAGAAAGGGCTTGTGTTCAATTTTCAAAAGGAAGACTTTAGACTCAAAAGTGGCGCACAACGTAGTATTCTACAGCACCTATTTGCGTACTTCCCGTAACAGATCAGAAGGATGGGGGGAACAACAAGTTATCCCAGTGAAACCGGAAAAGTTTTGTATCCTGTAGACCAATTTTTTCCCAGATATACTTCACAAGATAAGATATATTCGCCCCGGGGACCCTTACGCGAGTTCACTCACCGAGCTCAGCTCATGGAGGATTTGTGAACGATTTTTTTAAATATTATCCGCCAGATGTTGTGCCATGACTCGCGTTCTTCATAAGGGTTTCACAAACTAAATATCGCTAATAACTGCCAAACAGCTGTACTGCACCAGAGAAGACTAAACATCCGCGCATATAACTGTCAATAAACGAATTCGCTGTAATAAAGGTCCTAAGACGCGGCATCGCACGTGCTAGCTTGTTAGGCAAGCCTAGCAGGCTGATTTAATAACTGGGTTGCGGACCAAAGTACGTAAGGAAGAAGTTCGTATGCCTAAAGTACGTACGCAAAAGTACGTATGGCTAATGTACGTATAGATAAAGTACGTACGTGGATAATAATCGTAATGGAAAAAGTTTGTATGGAAAAAGTTCGTACGGTTTAAAGTACGTAGGGGTAAAATGTTCGTAATGTAAAAAAGTTCGTATGGATAAAGTTCGTACGGTTTAAAGTACGTAGGGGTAAAATGTTCGCGATGTAAAAAGTTCGTATGGAAAAGTTCGTACGGGATAAAGTACGTAGGATCAAAATGTTCGTAAGGATAACATGTTTCGTAATGACACAAATTCGTATGAGTAAAGCTAATGGAGGTAGAATATTCGCCATGAAAAAATCGCATGGAAAATTACATGGCACGAAGTACAGAGGTAATCATCACCTGCCCACATCTCGCCGGGCTTTCAAATAGCTTGAGCGCAGTGGCGGATATCTATGACCACTGGCCAGGGGCGTCGCCACCGGGGGCCTCGGGGACCGGACCCTCCCGCTCTTGGAAAGTGGCGGGGAGGGGCCAGTCCCCCGCTTTTGGTTGGAAATACTATTGAAAATGCCACGTTAGAGTGAACATAGGGATTCATCACGAGCCCCAGCCCCCCGCCCCCTCCCCGGCGCCGGCCCTCCCACCCGAAAATCTGTGGCGACGCCCCTGTCTATGGCTGCATTTCAGGTGGCCTAGGGGGCTTGAGCCTCCCCCTTTTATGCATTTATTATGTATGTACATCTGCTTACTTATTTTTACATACGTACTTTTGCGTACGTGTTTTTGGCTTACGAGTTTTAAACCCTACGTAAATTTGCTTACGAACTTTTGCGTATGTACTTTTGCATACGTTCTTTTGGCAAACGATTTTTATACCCTACGTACATTCGCTTACGAACTTTTGTGTACTTATTTTTGCGTACGTACTTTTGGCATACGAGTTTTATACCCTACGTACATTTGCTTACGAACTTTTGCGTACGTATTTTTGCGCACGTACTTTTGGCATACGAGTTTTATACCCTATGTACATTTGCTTACGAACTTTTGCGTACGTCCTTTTGCGTGCGTACTTTTGGCATACGAGTTTTATACCCTACGTACATTTGCTTACGAACTTTTGCGTACGAAGTTTATCTATACGTACTTTAGCCATACGAACTTTGGTCCGTAAATCGATTTAACTCGCGTCCGAATGAATAAGGTATTAGAGATGTCAATCAAAAAGCACACGTTAGGTTTGCCACGGTGTTAGGCATATTCAGCGAAATCGCAAAGTGCTTAAGATCACAATTGTTGACGGTAAGAGCTGTGGACGTCCATTTTCAGACTTGCAAATTATCGGCTCTTTGACCCAGTGATCCGAAAAAGGCATATTTGCTGTAACTTAAACATCGAGTCAAATTATATTTATTCCACTTAAATACATAACTACTTCGACATTTAAAAGTGGCTTGACAGTGCCTAATGTGCCTCTATGGCAGCGCCGCCACTGTTGAAATCTCACAGTGTTACGGCGGCACTTACCACTTTTTACGGTCCGCCGGGTGCTTGTTCACTGGGTACCTACTGCAACCGATTCCAAGAATACTTAATTCACCTAGAGTACCAATTCCTTTCTAGTTGCATAACTGTATGAGCTCAGATCACTGAGGTGTCCAAAAAGCTGGCTCTTATTGGAAGTTCTACAGCCCCTGGGATATCGGTCATAAAGGCCAAGGCATGAAAATAAGGGAATAGGAGCACACTGGGTGTGCTTCATGAAGACGTGCGGTACAATTTCGCCAGCTTATAGACTGGCGGTACCGATTTGACTGCATACTACTTTGTGCATTTTTCTGCGACGACGGAATCGTACAACGGAAAGAGAGGAATGGGGAGGGGTTAATGTTACTTTACGTGTTGCTTCCATAGGTGAAAAGAGGAGGCGTACAAGTCCTCGGCCTTAAGCGGGCTGGAGCTGGTTAGATGTGGAAAACTTTCCCTGGATCAGCGGTGCTCCGTGCTTAATGTGCCATTAACTGGCTTCAGGACTGGTTTGCTGACCGCTAACCGCAGCCACAGCAAGGCAAGATTTATTACTAGATCTTGAGATATGAATGCAGTAGCTTTGGACCCTGCAATGATACTTTTATCGTGGAAGACGGTGCGAGTGGGGATTGTTGATAAGCAATAGTTGTTTTTATTGAGAGCAAGCTAACTGAGAGTAATCTTAGTAAGCTAGAGAGTAAGCTTATTGAGAGTAAGTAAGCTTTGAGCATTTATTACGAACAAGACTAGATCAGTACTCTTGCATTAACACGCACATTGACGGCGGGCGGGGAACCGCCCCCTCGGGTTTTTCGGAAATAACATAAAAATGGCGGGGCGTAGCGCCGCCGTACTTGGCATACCGTTTCCTTCCTCATTTTTACAACTTTTGTCAAAATTTTAAGTTTAGGTCATCTTAGTTCAGGTCATCAGTACAGGTCAAGTGACCTGACCTAAAAAAAGTTTGAGATAGCATAAGTCGGAACAGGATAAACTTATCCGATTGAAACTCACCTCACACAATGACCCCACCGAGTTTTCTAAAATATGTTCCGGTATTTTTTATATCGATCACCTAAGGTCAGGTACGAGCCATGACCTCTCCATTGGAAATACATGGGAAAATGGTTTTAACTGAATAACTCAGTAATGAATAGAGATAGAGCGTTTATTTTAACTGCATTAGATTTGCCTCGTCATTACAGTTCTAATGATATGCATTTTGCCCACTTTGACCTTGACCTGACCTCAGGTCAGGTCAAATCCTTGATTTGACCTAGCAAGGTCATATTACATATCATTCGATTTGGCTTGTTGCAAGGATTCATATAGTTAAAATCGTTTTGCTCTATCTTTACTTGTTCAGATGTAATGGCCGAAAAACTTCATTTACATGTTATCCCTATGACGGCATGTTTGACCTCTAGTGACCTTGAATGTGACCTGACAAAAAAATAGTACAAATATTTTCGATGGAGAAGTGGAGGGGCTATCCAACGCCGTTTACCGTTTTTCGCTACCTGGCGCGGTTCTCGAGATCTTAGGGGGGTGGGTACCCGCCCCCCAATCAAAGCAAAGGTGGCTCAGACGGCCCTGTCAATGCGCGTGTTAATTAAGTGCGTTCTTTAACATACGTTTTCTCTTCGATACTGTTTATGTTATGCACATGCATTTCGGCTCTGGTCACAGCGAATCGATACTTGGTGATTGGTGTTCGGATTATGTACCTATAAAACTGTTTCGTAGGAGCACAAAAGAGAAAAGCTTCACAGCGTTGACACCGTTGCATCTAGATCACAGCGTTGCAGGCTTCTAAACTTGTCAGCTCTACATTCCTCATCTATTGAGCTTCCCTGCTCGGCCTGGTGGAGGACGAGACCAGTGAGTAACATCATCGGCTACAGCCGTAGAGCGACAACCGCGCTATGTTAGCGGACGCCAGTTCCTTGTTTCTGGAAACCGAGGATATAGTGCCCCCAAAACATGGCTCTCGAATCCTTGAACCAATCCGTGATCCACGTACTACCATGGGTACCAAATTCTCGTTTTCGGCCAACGTCTCGTGCGTTGTCAGTCAAGCAATCCGGGTACTGGGTTGCTTGATTCTGATATTTCATACAAACTAAAAGTAATTAATTTTAACGAAACCCGTCTCTCCTAACGGCATACTACGTCAATTTTCAGTTTTTGCGGGAGTGCAATGGTGTTATCTGGACAGGTACTGGCAAGGTCCAAGAAAGGGGCGGACGCAGACCCGAGTTTCGGGGGGAGGGCAAACCCATTTCTACCTCTCCTCCTAAGGGGTGGGGGGGTGGGAACTAATATTATTTGCTCGATAGCCCTTGTGTAAACACCTTTTTCAAAAATTTATCCGGCCTTTGGGGGTCCAAAAGATAGTTTGGTCCCCCTCCAGCGCTTTGAGGAGGGGCCATGGCCGGAATGCCCCCCCCGCGCGTCCGCCAATGGACCCAGACAGTACGGGCTGATCGAGTGCAGCACACATTTTAATTTAGTTAAATTATCACAGTGGCCGATCCAAGGGCAAGGACCTTTCCACTCCCCCAAAAAATCGGTGCAAAACTATGTTTTTGCCCCCCTCCTGAAGCCTTTTGCCTCGGCTCCGTTTTAGTTTAGGTATAAGCAAGGTTTTGGTGTTTCAACTGAACCAGTCAGCTTAAAAAAATAACCAATCAATTTCAGCGGTAAACATTGGACTCTGGTTTTCCTGATATTTAAAATCGTTTTTGATTGAATGATCATTGGAAAGCAAAAACAAGCATCTTATGGCCACATCTTTCACCCCGTGACGTTTTTTGGGGCCCTTTCTACTTGGGCTTACCCCAAACCTACCGGCTTCTCAAAGTGTGGCCAAATATTTCGTTTTGCTGTTGTTGTTTTTTGACTCCCTCCAAGTCTACCGGCTAGATCTGCCACTCAATTGTCATATTACTATATCGTGTCTTTCTTTGTCTTACGAACAGGCATCAGAAAAATCATACAAAAATGGTTTAATCAAAATCTACAATCCTCTAACCAATATTGATTTGATCCCAATCCTAAATCTTGCTTTGTAAAAATATTTTAAATCCGATCCGCAATCCTCAATATAGGTATGACGATATTTTTAACAGCTGAAAGTGGGTGTGAAGTACCAGTCCCAAGCAGTTTTTAGTAAAACATTTTTTCTGCTCTATCGCTGTGTTAAATGGGAAACAGATAAGGACAGGGAGCTGCTCGCACGCCCCACCATCCCCCAAATTTTTCCTAAGAAATCCCGATCTCAGCCCCTTTGGGTGGAAATCCGAAAATTGTATACCCAGCCAGTGCAGAGGGCAGCGAGGAGCTTCAATCCGGTAAGTTTTTTTTGCCTTAGCGTGGAAAGGTTCTTGTCAGCAGTAAGTTGAAAATTTTTTTCTCCCTCAATTTTTGCCAGTGGCGACGCTTATGCTGCCATCTAAGCAAATGTGGAGATAGAGATCAAGAGAAATGGTTTTCTCCCCGATAAAACAAGCAGATTGGATTACAGTTTTGCGGGTCGGTTTATTTCCACACTTCATAATGAAAGGGAAAATGTTCTGTGCAATAGACAAAACAGTAGCTTTCCTTACACCATATAAAGAGAGCAATAAAAACCATTTTTAATAGCACTTAGCAACGTTTCTTTTACAAAAATAGCGGTAGCAGTTAGCGGTATTGTAATTTTCCAAAAGAAGCACTAGAATCAGTGTCAGTTTCAGGTAAACGAGGTAGCGGAAATAGCGGTTACGGTTTTAAAACATTGATATCGGTGCTCAGGGACGTGGGAATCGGTGGGCTGTGGGGGAAGCTGCCCCCTCCCCAACTTTATAGACGTTTCAGTTTATTCGGGTACAACCTCAATAAAATGAGGTTTTTCATGCTGCCACGTCAAAGCACTGTGGATAATAGTTAAAAAAGGAGCTGACGTCCAAATCGCCTATAGCTACTCATACATAATAATCGCATAATGCCACTCCACCATACACAGCATACACATTTTGGTGAGTCATTATCACCAGCATGCATATTTTGGTGATATCATTTTGATGATAGTGTAAATCCTCAGCCCTCGCCACGTAAAACATCCAGCAACGCACGTTTGAAGAGGCTCTAAATCTCGAATTTCGAATGATGGGGTGTTATACTTTGTAGAGACAACGCTAGCAAGTCTGAGCTTTCCTGCATTGGTGCAGACGCGGGGAATCTGAAGCTGCCCTATTTGCCTGGTATCATGAGAATGGTTGGACGGATTCGGACATTGCATTTGAGTCGGATGCCGGACGTGTAAGAAGCACAAATTAGCTAAACATACATGGTAAGAAGTCAAGCTGGATGCAGATAGAAAGCCAAAGCGCCGAACATCTTGTGATTTGTGCTCTGTCCTTTTTTGCCAGTGATAATCCTAGCGAAAAAATTGATGAGTTTCTGCACCCGATGCAGTTGTATTGGGCAGCACGTGCCGTATTTGGACATGCAGTATTGGATTAAAGATATGACCAACGTGTTGATGGCAGGTTTAAAAACGGGTTGAGGTAGAACATGGCTAGAATTTCTCAGTCCAATTAACATACCTCAGCATTTAGCAACTAAGTGGTCGGTGTGTGGTCGGTATGTCAAAGATCTGTCCAAGTAAACCCAAGGTTTTTACTTCCCTACTCTCGGTCACGACAACATGGCCTACTCGAATGCTAGTGTTTGGTAGATCGTTCAGCATATATGGGGCGAATGGGGACATTTTCCTAAATCCGTGAAGTTGGATGTAATTTCTCCTTTTTCGGGTAGAAGAAAGTTTGGAACAAGCACCCCACGGAGACCGAATTCAAATATTTTAGAACAATTTTAATACATTTTCGTGCAGTTTCCGTGCATCGAATCCCTTAGAATTAAATGCATTCTAAATTGAACATATGACCCTGAGAGGCAATCTTGGATCAAATAAGCAGACTTTCATACTTAAGTCAATAACTGCACGAAATCTGTAAAGAACTTCAGCAGATATGTACATACATACAGTTTTAGTGAATTGCTAGGAATGATGAAAGTGCCAGATTGCAAGGTATGTGGAGATCACCGTGGAGCAAGCAAATCCTAATCGCAACCGCTACCCACCCCCTAAGGGCGGATTCAGGGGTAATCTAGCCATGCACCCAAATCGAAAAGGAGAGGAAGGGACAAAGTCTCTTTTGCGCCCTCCATAGCAAATTAGGTTTGTATTAAAAAGAACTGGGGAGAGCGTGTCCATACGGAAAAAGTTTCAGAATTTTCTATGTTCGAAGAACACTTTTTGAACGTGAATGTTTTCTTTTGCCGTACAATGTTTTTGATCAACTTAGACCCTTAATCAACCGGCTGAATTCCCCTAGACCCGACAATGCTAAGAGGTCCACGAATGGATTCTGGAAAGTCTGTCAGTGTATGATTGAAGTGCTTGAAAGTGTCATTGAATCATATAGTCTGATATTGTAGTTGTCTGTGTTTACTGTACCGTAATAGCAATGGTAGGACCGCTGTTATGTTGCCCTGTATACATTCTGTGTCTGAATATTTGGATGTGGTGCGACCTTACACCCGAGACCTTTATGACCATTCCCAGTTATTATACGTAACGCAATTGGGGATGGGAAAGGAAGTCAGCCTCAGCATTATCTACCATTACACATGGGGAGGAAGGCTAACGCGCCAAAAACGTTACATGGGGGAAGGAGGAAGTAGCAAATCTGACAGTATGCGGTATGTAACTTATGGACATCCCCTTAGGATTACCCTCCTCGGTGGTACCCCGGGCCAAACTGGACTTAGGTGCAGTGCCAGCGATGTGTAGACCGTTCAGATCCGCGCCCGATGAGAAGAGGGGTGCGTGGAAGCAGGGATGCGGAGCCGAGAAAGTTTTGGACGGCTCCGGCTCCGATCCGGGGTTATGATTTCGGCTCCGGCTCCGGCTCCGGGTTCAAGTGTCCTAACGGCTTCGGCTCCGGCTCCGGCAATGTACCTATATCCAAAATGTGATCGACACGTTCTCAAGGGCGTGAAAGTCCATCAGATACAAAGTGATTATGTATTTGTACGAATGAAAAATGGTGACTGGATGAACGAACGCTCTTGACCAGATGCCAAAGGCCAGTGAACTTCAAAACTGTACCAACCTACACTGCAGTGTATTCGTATGGCAAACTGCACTGCACTGTTTTGGCAAACAGAAATATGGGTCAGAAATATGCCCGGAAACCCACATAAAGAAATCAAATTTACAACGATCAAGTAAAGCTTGGACGGCCCGCAAATAAAAATTTCAATGAGCTAACAGTGTTCAACATCAAAAAACACATCAGATAGGCTGATGGCCAAATTCCTTTTCGAGAAAAATCGAAACCAACCACCCTACTGACCAGTGCCCAGGGCCTAGCAGCTGGTTCGCTCACTACACCACTCAATCGCAATTGGAGCGGAGCAGCAACATTGCCTCCAATATGTCTGCTCTTAGTCTGGACCTGTAAGCAGTACTTCATCGCAAAACATGACAACACTATTTACACGGCCGTTGCTACGGCGTCGCTGATGATGTCACTGCAGCCATGTGCGTGACAACTCGCCTCCAAAATGAACGGAAAATTAGGGATGTTGATTTTCTAACGGATGTGCTGGGTAAGTTTGAGGCACGGTTGCAATGAAATTTGGGTTTTTGGATAGATAAGTGTTTGGATAATAATTCAAGAAACAAAAAACATACTTTTTCATAATCAAGGGCGGATGCAGAAACTAGTTTGGGGGGGCAAACCCAAATCTGCCTCTCCCCCTTTCGAGGGGGGGCGGAACGTGCGATTTCGGTTCTCGACAGACTTAGTATAAACTACTTCTCCGAGTACATCATGGGGGGAGAGCAAAGATTTTATTGCTCGACAGACCTAGTGTAAACACCTTTTTCAAAAAATTTCTTCGGCCTTTGGAGGGCCAAAAGATAGTCTGCCTCCCCTTCCAGGGCTTTGGGAGGCCATGACCAGAATGGCCTCCCCCTGTGTCTGCCAACAGGGGCAAATGCCTTTCCCCCATGGATCGGCCAGTGTCCGCCAATGCTTTCATTTGTTGCCAATCTCTGCCCATGCTAAATGGCCGGAACGCATCCCCTGCCCGAGAGTGAGACCGTCTACGGAATACCCTAGTTGCAATATTTCACTAACCTCGATATACGTAACATACTGAGAAAATGTAGTATTTCAGGCAAATAAATGTGTTTCCATGCGACATCTCACGGGGTAAAATGTGACCATTTCACGTTTGATTTTTGGTAATTTTAGAGCTCTTTGGGGGCCGGAGCCGGACCCTTTCTGACGGCTCCGGCTCCGGCTCAGATCAAAAGTGTTTCGGCGGCTCCGGTTTCGGGCAGAATGGTCGGCTCCGACCGGCTCCGGTTCCGGCTCCGCATCTCTGATTGGAAGGAATGCGGCACCATACACCCCGCCGACAACGGCTACATCGTGTCTGTCTCATAGCAAATGCCAGATGCCAATTTCACAACCGCCACCAGTGACTGGTACAGAACTGGATGAGTCGGTGCGGCAGAACCTGGCCGATTGTGTCGGGACGCATGCAGAACCAGTGGTGACGGAAACTGTTTTTGGTAGGGCAGGGAAGCAACCGTTTTTCTGGGTCCCCGCCTATGGGTATGGAAGTCTAAACAAGTAATTTTACGGGATTCTCTGTCTCATGTACTTCCAGCTCAAATCCCATAATAAAAGTGACATATTTTCTTTAACCTATAGGATAAAGTGTCAAAATGAATTATTTCTTACACATATATATATATATATATATATATATATATATATATATATATATATATATATATATATAACTTTGCGATCCATTGGGAAATGGATCGCAAAGTTTTGCCACAAGTATTATCAGATTTTTTCATGTCATGCTTGATTCGCCAACACGTTCGTGTCAAATAGTTCTTTTTCTATATATATATATATATATATATATATATATATATATATATATATATATATATATATATGTAAGAAAGAACTTATTTTGACACGAACGTGTTGGCAAGGAATCAAGCATGACGACGATGGAAAAAATGCTGATGAATAGCTTGTGGCAGAGTAACTTTGCGATCCATTTCCCGCCCAAAGACGACGCCCTGGCCCAGATCGCTGTAATATTGTGCCTCTACAACAAAGCAAGTCAAGTCAAAGACGCGATAATTCTTTTGATGTGCTTTGTAGGACAGATTGGAGGAAATCGCCACTGTTCTTGATGCCATTATTTCGTTGTACATATTCGCCTCCACTCTCATCTGATGCTTTTCTGGCTCATCCTCAGGATTGTTTCACCGTGAACAAAGACCTCTCATTGAAAATATATCATTGTATTTGCTACATGAAAGGCACAAAAGAGGGCGCCAGGTATCAAAGACTTAATGAGACTCACTACCAGAATAGAAATAAACCTAGATTGAATACACTTAAAAAACGCTGGGTCAGAACCATGGATCAGTAAAAGTGATGACATTCAACCATACATCGACTGCTAGAGACAAAAGAAAAAAATAAATAAAAGACTATTCCGCAATCATTCAGGTTTCGTTCCTGAGTAAAGCTGTCCCTGTTTGAAAAAGGTAAATGCCACTATCTATAACACTGTGAAATACCTATTTCTTGGTCATTTCCTCTTTTTTACGCACTTAATTAGGACTTTGCTTCAGCGTTTAGATAAGGTTGCCCAAATCACCTTGGGGAGGTGCTCAGTACCTACATCATTAGGGGTGCCGGGGCACCCCCAAAGAAATACAAATTCCACCCCTGCCACTTGGTCTGCAATTCAGATGAACAGATGTGATCGCTCGATTCCCATGCGCCGCCTGCTTAGTTCAGTTGGTAGAGCTTTGAGACCAGGCCTACCGCTCCGGAAACCGTGCAGCGGCAGTGCACAACTTTCTCGTTAGGAATGCGCTATTTATGTATTTATAAAAATACCTTAGGGCTTGTTCCAGCGCCTCCTTAGAAAAAGATGAGAGTAGCTTGGAGTAAGTCAGAGCAGGCGCAAAAACCGGTGTCCGCTGGACCGATTTCGGATGAGATTGGATGAGATATCAGCTGATTGCGCCTCATCAGCGCCAATATAGCGAGCATGGCGCAGCTAAGAAACTAATCGAATTTGATTAAGGCCTCTGATACTCATTTAATGTATTTTAGTGAAATTGGAATACAGAAAAACAACGTAATCAAAACCTTTAGCTGCCCACAAACGTCGTTTCTCACTGTAAAACAACTTATTTTAGTTTCTCAATTGAAATTCGTGCGCCACAATTGAGCTCCTCCAACCTCCTCTGAAAAACCACCTTTCGTTTGAGAGGAGGTCGGATTAGATTTGAGATGAGCTTTGGCGAGCTTGGAGGAAGTTTAAGGAGGCACTGAACCGGGCGAGAGGAGGTTGGAGAAGCTTTGAGGAGGTTGGAGCAGGTTTGAGGAGGCGCTGGAACAGGCCCTTACACACAGAGAATTTTTTAGTACCTTCTGTACTACTTGAACTCTTCTTTTATAACTCAGTAGCCTGGGGCTGCTAAGCTAAGTCTTAATCCGGGAGTGAAATCGGACACACCAAATAAAGTGATTCACCAAAGTACATTTTACAGTGTCAATGTATTTGTCATGTTTTTCACTCTCCAATCGATACTGCATGGACTCCATGGCTGTATTAGATTAGAGTACTAACAACATGCAAGCAAGAGGTAAGATAACCGTTATCTTAGATCAGTACCCTGGTGGCTCTTCATCCAGTACCTAATTGGAAAAATGAGAGTTTCCTAACACCAGGTGGTACTACATTCAACATCCAAGTTGGTGTAAGTAACCCCTGATCAAAATTGTGGGTACTTAATCTAGTACCTATTTTGGAAAAGGAGAGTTTTCTAACACCAGGTGGTACTGCATGGAGTATTAATTCGATATGTTCAATCCCCTTTAGAATACTTCGGTGTGAAGACAGAAAAATGGCGCCAACTTTAGTGCAATAAAGGTGGTAGGTTACCCTCTATTGAGTTCTTTCTTTGAACCAAGCGACTTTTTGCATCTTCCAGCGCCATTTTCCTGCAGTGACTGGCAGACGGAAGCTCAGCCCGTGGAAAATTTGGCAAAAGGTGAGAGCTGGCATCTGTTTTGTGATTGAACAGGGTTAGGTGCATTAGGTACCAGTTATCTCTTGACATCCTTTGTGTATGGCATCTTCATCATTAGACTAGCCAAATTATAACCGGCGTAATTGTGTATACAAGCACGTCCATAAATCCTAAACTGAAAACATGGTAATGCTTCAAAGATTATGGTTAGGTAATGCATTTGACTGATTTGCCTGCTTCTGGATTGAATGCAAAATCTGAAGCCCACGTAACTTCAATTAATGAGTTTTTAAAGGTCTACATGAAACCATTTCTAGGTAGGTGCTCGGTAACTACAAATAATGTTGAAACTCCAACAATATTAAAACTTCCCACGGGGCAGAGATGATGATTCTATTTCTGTAGGGGCATTCTAAAATCACCCAGCATTTGTTATTTTAAGATCACATGCTTCTATTTGGCTTCCTGATTCTAAGAAGGGCGTGTTTATTTAGAAAACAGTTAATGGTACAAGAAAATTATGTTAAACTGTCAGAGTACCCTTTTTCTAAGTCGAGCACCACCGAATAAAAAAACCCTACCCTTGCTTGTAGCTAGACTCATAAGCGTAGGTACATACGTCCAAAACATTGGGGATGAAGTCTTATCTTAGAGATATTTATTTTCAGTCAACGCTGTTTATCTAATAATTAAACATAATTTATATTGGGGACATGGCCCCTTTAGGCTTCTCTACTCTTACGACTATAGGTAAACTAGGAAATGTCGCTATGTTATCTTTGTAGCTCTTGGTATTGTTTAAATTTGGGCACCCCCAATTATTAACCCGCGCCCCGGTGGGCCTCCGAATCACGTTCTCCTGGTGATTATGGGGGTTTATGTTATGGGGGCAGAGCTGGTCTTGAATTTTTGTAAGGCCCCAAGAGTTTGTCTAAGGATGCTCTAAAAAGTTATTGGTGGCCGCCAGAACTGGTCTGGGGAGCCTTTAAGAGCTTGTCCCGGAGGGGGGCAGAGTTTATTTCGGAGGGCCAAAGGTTGTTTTGGGAGTCCCCAGATTCGGCCTCGGAGTCCTCCACGAGTTGGTCTCGGGGGCCCGAAGGCTTGATATCGGGGCCCAAAAGTTTTTCTCGGGCGTGGGGCAAGGTTTTTCCTCAAGGGGCCAAACAATTTTTCTCAGGAGGCCCCCGAATTGGTTTCGAGAGGGGGGCAAAGTGCTTATCTCGAAGGCACCCAGGAGATGGTTCCCGTGTCACAAGGAAAATAATAAATGGATAACACGTGTTATTTAGCTAAATAGACCTTGAAAAAAACAAAAAATAGGTGAAAACAGCCAATATAAGTCATGTAAAGTTACGTCGTACGTTATATTTATTTGTCTTGTCTTAAACCACAAATTTTTCTCTCCATGCATGATGTTGTCAGGTCACTAATACGCCGCGGTGCTAAGTTAGTCTTATTTTGCGCCACTATAAGGAACGGTTATAGTGCCACGTGGTGACAAGTGCCGGTGCAAAGGCTAATCTCTAGCAGCAAATAGCCGACTGTTTGCCTTGCGCGCAGGGCCCAGACGTCGAATCATTTGAAGGATGCTCACACAGAATCCTGAGGAAGCGGAAAGATTTAAGGACGGCTGATTGGTTCTTGACAGAATTAACTCTCTTTTAATATCCATCGACAATATGCAAGCAGCGAGGTCAGCTCAGCTCAACTGGGGTGTCTTTTGTAATCTGCAAGATTAAAAATGCCTAGAAAAGACCAGCAGAAACGAATATGAAGCTCATAGTTTTAGAACCAGCTTAGTTTCAATTTCAGTGCCATGTATATGTTGTCCCTTGAAACGACAAAGCTGTTCCAGTGAGCCGTGGCTGTTTTTTTGTATTGTGCTCTATATGATTAAAGCTGTGCAGTGTTACCTTGATCGAATTATCGAATCACCTTAAATATACTTCTTCAAGTACCTCTTTGTTTCACGAAGGAGAGTAGGTATTGGATTGTATTGATTGAGTACATTTTAAGCACTACTTTCAGTGCCCTTCAGACACCTTCGTAGGGTACTAGCGTTAGTACCTAAAATGGAAGTACCCTAGGAGGCCTCATTTTTGGCACGGAACCAAACGGGGGTACTAATCGCAAAAGTACCCATTTTGGTGTAACTGCAAAAGGGTACTACGGGAAGTACAACCAGCTGTAACAAAAGAGGCGTAGTAAAAGTACTCATGTTATCTGACGAGTACCAAAATGTCCGAAAAGCGTTCATTGTATACTGAATTAAGTATCCAGAGAATACTGATTTTTGGCACGAGCAAAGTGTTCTGTGGGGTGTAAATTTTTCTCTGTGTGTAGTTTCGAGGTCCCGGGATATTCTGGGATTGGATTTTTTCAATATCGAAATCCCGGTTGTCCCGGGACCCAACTGATCCCGCTATGGGCGTCAATATTTGTGTGCTCTATATTCGCCTAATCTTTGACGTTAATTTCTGTCCAAGCGACATGTTAGAATGTTTACAGAGCATTTAGCCTGACAGATCAAGGTAAACAGCGGGGCACAGTGCACCTCAGATTGGTGGAATAATGTATCCTTAGGGTTTTCTGTTTGAAAGAAGCTTCCGTTGAAAGAGAAAAGGGATTTGATCGGTCTAATTTGATGGGTCTCCCCAATAGACTAAAAATCCCTGCGCCAGTCGCGGTGAGATGCCCACCCGAGAAACGCACGAGTCGTGAAGAGGGTTCAAGCCACCGGCCCTTCGTCTTACTGCATCGCAATGGTCGCTCGCTTACCGAGGGACAAAGATTTGGAATAAGTTGCCACCTGCCGCCGTAAATGCCACATCATTGGCCAGCTTTAGGAAAGTGATCAGAGAATCCCGAGCTGCATTAGCTATGCATAACGAGTGTCTTAGTTTCGTGCCTGTATGCTAGTTATTGTGCTGTGGGGTGAAATTTGGATGGAATCGGATACACAAAAAAATTACATAATTGTATAGTTCTTACGAATTCGGTAAGGCAATCATACCAACCATTTCATATATCCCTCGCGGAGTGTGTGATATGATATGAAACACCATGCTTTTCATAATTTTGCATGGGTCTGGCCCACGCCCAACCCTATCCCCTGGAAGATCCGCGTTTATAATGTATTCCTCCTTAAATATATCCAGTTCGGTAAATATTTTAAACATGATTGCGTCACCATCTGCTGTTGATTGTGCTATTGTACTGTTTTCATTTTTCCTCTTTATTTGGTCCCATCTGTTCCTCCCTGTGAACAGGGGCGGGTCCAGGACATGCTTAAGGGGGCGAGTCCTGACAGAAGGGCCCTGCCTCCTCCAAGGAAGCCTGAAATAGTTTTGGGTGGTGCGACCGTGCAAGGTATATATTTTCGTAAAAAAGTGTACGCATAAAACATGATGGCGAGTAAAAAAAACGCAAGCGGAGAAAATCGCACTTCATTTTTCTTTCTCCTCAGGTGAAGTATTAGTTTGCTTGGGTGGGGGAGAGTTTGGCCGCTCTATTTCCCTTTGGGGAGGCATGCTCTGAATGGTCCTCCTGGATCCGCCCCTGCACATATTCATATATCAACTACTGAGGAAGGATAAAGGCCGGTATTCCACCATATGTGGTTTCATCACAAGCGTTACCATAATTGCTACGTGTTGTGGGGACGGAATAAAGAGTAGATATATGTCAGCTCCATGCCATAATGAAAGTATATTATCGCTGAGAGTGTCGCCTCATCTCTGGTACTTCCCGCACTTTTTGTGCATGTTGATATGCAGAGTGTGTGTACGTTATCCAAGACAACAGAGGTGGCTCTATTGTTGTGAACGGGTGCCCCCTGTTGACGGCCCCGACGCGCTGCGATGCTAATATGGCCAGTTTTACCGAGACGGCGGAGGTGGCTGCATTGTTGTGATCGGGCACCGCCAGTTGGCGGTTGGTGGCAAGTGGCGGCGCGCCTCTTTCAAAGCCGCGTGCCATCACGGCACCAGACGGCTCATAAATGAGCTCTCTTGTTGGCGGAGAAAGGAATCCTTTCATCGCCGCGCCAGACGGATTTAATAAATTTTGATTTGAAATTCCTCAGGCAGTGGTCTCGAGTTGCAGCTAAGCGAGTTGCTTTCAGCATCAGATATAAAATATTGATGACATGATAGCTCCCTGGCTATATAAAATCAGCTCCCCCACGGTATACAATGTGGCAGTGTATCATTTCTTACCTGAGGTTCACTGGTGGTTGTTGCAACAAACGTCCGACAAACCATTTTATAGGCGCATGAAGAGTGCGGAGCAATAACCTCAACAGCTCGTTGAAGTTTTGAGCCTTTGCAAATTAGAATGGTCTGGGAGTGCCTTCGTTTTATAAAACTATAGTTTTGATTGTTCTTACATGAATATGCTCCTCAAGATGTCATTGTTGTGATTTGAGTATAACCTATGTAGGGCAAACGTTCCATGTTTTTATTTCTTAGGTTTTTGTGAGCTGTTTCATTGATCAGGTTTTGCCTGCTAATGCTACATTAAAACTACATTAAAGATCAATATTTCTCATATCAAAGATTGCTTGTATACATCAGAGAATAATTCAAGACGCATTATTTGAATACCCTCAAGAACGGTACTTTTAACACAGCAAGCAGATGAACGCGTTTGGACAAAAAATTGTCTTCTTCAGCATGTATGGTAGGAGGGATAAAGAACCCGTCATCAACAGCCCCCGTTCAAGTTGCCTGGCATTTTGCGGCGGTGACGTCATCGCCGCGATGCCACAGGCGTTTTGCGGCTTGAAGTATCGGCAAACTGGGTATATTTGACGTGGTCAGTAAAGCTTGCAAATGACTGAAAGACTTCAAAATGGCTTAGTTGACAAGTTTGCTCATATTTCTAGCCATTACAGGGTTTCTGCAGCCCTAAGACCGGCCTGCTGGGACTTCAGGGGCTTTTCTCGCAGTGATGTTCCGTTGCTCTTAAGAGTCATTATCAGTGTAATAGCATTGCAATTTCATCCTTCACGTCATCGTTGCTTAGATGAAAATACGAAGTACGGGTTTTTCCAATGGAGGTTTTTAGCGAGACGAACAAGTTTTTGAGGTACCGCGTGGTCGCGGGTCCAGGACTTATTTTGGGGAGGCTAGAAAACTCTGGCGGATACAAGGGGACTAGGGCTCGAGCCCCCCCCCCAATGTTAGTGTCTAGTAAATGCATAGGCCGATGCTGATGTGAGGCAATGGTGAGGAGGCTCGAACCCCCTTGCCCATACCCCAAAAGTCCTGTACCCGCCACTGTCCCCCGCCATAGCCTCCGAACAGCCTTTGCTTATACAGATATTAGTAGACATCTCGGAGGGGTCCCCTCGAAATTTAGGAGGCTCGTGAGCCCCATAACCTCCTTATATCCGCCACTGGTACTACAGGCGGATCCAGGGGACAAAGCCCGGGCGGGTGTCCTCCGATGTGCCCTCGAGGTCACACCTGAAATGGTCACAGCGCCTCCTGAAAGGTCGATGGAGCCACCTGAAATGTCGCTTCCCACCCCCCTCCCTCCCCTCCACAGGATGCGGAAAGCTGCGCCCGCTGATAGGATTTGGCGCCCACCTGATAGGTTTTGCCAGCCAAAAATGGGGCCCCCTGGTCCGAATGAAGCCCCCTGGTCTGGATGAAATCCCCTCCCGGGAAGAATGCCCCCCCTCCCGTCTGGTAATCCTGGATCCGCCTATGACTAGTGCCCTGTATATATAAACAGCCCAATTAAAATAACTTAGGGTAAAATTTAATCACATTTACGGGTTTTAATGGGGGAGTCAGAGGCGTAGCCAGGGAATTTTTTACGGGGGGGGACAGGAGTGGTCCGGCAATGATGACAAGGGGGAAAATTGGCACTTGGCGGATGTAGGAGACAAGAAGGCACTTGGTCCTCCAATAGCCAATGAGGAGCACATTCCACGTCCATGCTGCTTTCGACGCCCATGACTGCAACTGTTAGAGCGATCGGCGCGTGTTGCATTTAGGCCTTGAGCAGCGGCTATAATCGGGCTGTGAGGTGCGATATTTCCTACTATCGTTACGGTTTCCGTATTTGCCCAAACCCAATCCTTTCACCCCGTATGTCGTTTCATTGGTTTTTATTCTCGCTCGGTCCTGTCATGTTTCTCTTTTACAGTATTGCGGATCAGTAAAAACCGTAGAATTTATTTGACATACACAGCATCTCCACTATTCATGTGGCTATTCTGACGCCGGTCGTAATGAAGGTGAGGGACATAAATGACAACTTAAGCAAAAACACACTGTAGGATAAGGATAAGGATAGGACGAGAAGGATTGCCAGACTAGTATACTTTTAGTATAACATACCAAATGCTACTAGGTTTGTCAACATATTTCACTTTGCAGACATTAAAGTGCAAAAAAGTCTATTCAATGGCTCTTTTCTTAAATTTTTAAACTTTATTTATCCACAAAGCTTAAATTTTAACCCTCAAAATAAGGAGATGTTTCCTTTCTTAGTAGATACCAAGAAAACAACCAAAATTTTACTAGTAGAAAACTTGAACCAACCTGGGATTCTAGGGCCTTGGTCATCAAGACATGCAGCAGTCTCATCGTTTAGATTTTTGTGCAAAATTATCGTGCGACAGAACTATAAAGGCACCGTTTTTGAGGATATTCCAATAAAGCTTCTTGAATTATTCTATAATGTATACAAGCAAACTTCGAGACATTCTAGACCTATCACTGTTGGTTAAGCAAAGAGAGAGAAATAATAATAGTTTATGAGATAATAAGAACAATAATGATGAAAAGAAAAAAAGAAAAATTGAACATTATTTAGAACAGTGATAGGTCTAGAATGTCTCGAAGTTTGCTTGTATACATTATAGAATAATTCAAGAAGCGTTATTGGAATATCCTCAAAAAACGGCGCCTTTATAGTTCTGTCGCACGATAATTTTGCACAAAAATCCAAACGATGAAACTGCTGCATGTCTTGATGACGGGTACTTTATCCCTCCTACCATAGATGCTGAAGAAGACAATTTTTGTCGAATCGCGTTCATCTGCCTGCTGTGTTGGTTTAAGTGTTAATATCTGTCAACAACTCTTATACAACGGTGCTTTTATAGTTCTGTCGCATGCTAATTTTGCACAAAAAATTCAAACGGTGAAACTACAGCATGTCTTGGTGCCAAGTTCCTAATCCCTCATGCTGTAGATGTTGAAAAAGACTGTTTGTCGAAACGCGTTAATCTGCTGTGTTGGTTTAAGTGATATTACATTAAAGTCAGCTCTTTTATCTTTCACCGCCTGAGGGCTCCGATCGGCCCCCTCCGTTTTTCGCAAATGACTCTGAGCCGATTGATATGAGATGCCCGATATCATATCGAGATGAGATGCCCGATGTCATATCGAGATGAGATGCCCGATATTATATCGAGATGAGATGCCCGATGCCTGGTGTAACCTGACCATGAAGTAGCCAAACCTTTAAAATAGCCAAGAAAGGCCCATTGAGTCTTGGATTTCAAGAGAGTTTTAAAGTAATTTTTCATTTTTGGAGCCCACTGCTCGGCCTTTTTCGGCCTAGAAATCTGACAGCCTAGCCTCAAGTTTTTCAAGGAGGACGTGGAACAACCCATAGGTAGTGTAGCTGATTACGGCACATGCTATTTGAGAGCTCGCGCTTTCTAAGTTCAAGGGATCATATGTGCATAGGGGCTGTTTTGGCACCTGTCCCGGTGGGAGGTCACTAACCTGTCATGAATTTGTCACCAAGCTATGCCATGCAGTGGCGGATCTAGCCGGTCGTTTTGGGAGGGGCAAAGCAAATTCAAAAGTCGAAAAAACGTCGCGCCGTGAAAGCTGCGCTACAATATCACTTGCCGGTAGAATTTTGGGTATTTGAGGCGAAAAGCAAAAAAAACGTCACAGGATGAAAATATGGGCTCGAGATACTTTTTCCCCTCCAAGGCCCAATATTTACACTGAACTTAACTGGTTCTGTTTGAAGTTGAGAGTTGAAGCACCAAAATCTTGCTTGTAAACTAAAAATCAGTCGGGGAAAAAAGGAGGTCGATCACTTGGGGGGGGGGCAAAAACATAGTTTTGCCCCGAGCTTTTTCTTTTGGGGGGCAAATGCCTTTTTGCTCCCCCTTGAATCCATCACTTCTGCCATGCAGTGTCTCAATTTATTTTGAAGCCATACAACAAGGCAACTCGTGTAATTTTCGTCAGATGATGGTATGTTACGGTATAGTATAATAGAATCGTGATAAAGTATACGTTACCAGTAACTCTGTCTTTTCACGACATTCGAATGATGTCCGTAGAAACCGGAAGCCTTTTGGGCGAAATAAGCCTGTACACAGCGGATAATGTGTTTAAAGGGAATGTGGCACCTTCATAACGAGATTTTAACTGGGATAGCCAAGTTGTAAAGCAAGTCGGAAAACCCGGTACTCAATATATCATTTTTCTGGAAACTCGATATTTCCGTAGAAAAAAACTAAAACCTACCTAATATGTACCCCTCATGTACCCTTATCAGCAGGCCACAGTTCTCATGGCTGTTGGTGTGGCGACATATGCTGACGTCGCGGTGAGTATCAGTCAATCGAAGCCCTGGAAGCGTATCGAGTATGTTAGTGGTTGCCAGATCATGACATCATCCACCGGCAGATATTTATGTCTTTCCCTAGAGGAGCATTCTAAAAATCAAAATACTGAGCTTATAGTACAATTTCAGAGAAATCATGAGTGGTTTCATTATTTTCGGCTAAAAGTACGCCCCAATTACACTGAATTCCAGGATTCGACCAAGCTGCCAAATTCCCTTTAAACTCGATAATATGTGTCAAGGTCAGAGCGGCCAGCATGTGTCCTCTGCCGGAACATCCCGAGAGCGGAGGTGCCTTGTTCATTCATTCTGAAGATATCAGCGCGTGAACATTCGGACGTCCCCTGATGCCAGCGTGCGGGCCTTTGCCTTCCTGTCGTCATCTAACGTTTAAACATTTTTCAGAAGCGGTCGACGAAATAAGAAAACTTGCAATCCAACAATATCTGCCGGCCTCGTTGTAGGAGCTTCTGTCTTTGAAATCAGAGGTGTAGATTTCTATCTCTTTGGGGGTGCCGAGGCATCCCCAATGATGTGCTGGGCACCCCAATGGTGATTTGGGCACCCCCACTAAAAGGTGAAGCAAAGTCCTTAAAAAAGTGCGTGAATAGAGGAAATTATCAACAAGCACAGTGGTGGACGCTGGAGCGCTGTTTGGGGGGGCAACTCTGGAAAAATCGTGAAAGCAGTGTTTTTTTTAATCGGTCTAAGTTGTTCCATTTTGGCAGGACCATGGCCCTTGCCTCCCCCTCTGGATCCGCTGGTGAAGGAAAACTTGTTCCACAGCGTTATAGTGGCATTCTGCATCTGACCTACAACTTAATATTTTTATCAAACGACAGAAAGCCTCAGAAGTAATGGACATTAACCCGTGCCCCACCGGGGTCCGGCGCCACCTTCGCCACACCGGAGGGGGCCATCGATGGCCCCCTCTAACTCCGAAAATATGGGCGTTAGCGCAAATCTGCAAAGTGCAATAGAAAGCTCGCGTGAATTCAGTAAGAAATTACTTCGCATGTTTTAGTGCTCAGGTCAATGGTTTGACCTCCAGAGGTCAAATTAGGTCAAGATCGGCTATTTTCACTCAAATATGCAATGATTAAGCAAACTGGGCATAACTCTTATGTCATTAGAGCTATTGAGGCCTGGTAAAGTACATTTGATAGCAAATTGCCAGTACTTTTTCCGCTATGTGGAACGTAAAGACCTCCCGCCAGTGGTTTGACCTCCAGAGGTCACCTCGTGACCTAATATGACCTGAGGTCACGAAAAGTCAAAAAGTGACCTTGCCGTATATCAAATGAAAGCCAGTGACAAGACAAACACGATGGTGTTTGTTTCACCGCTCTAGCTTAATTAGGTGAAAAGTTATTGTCAAAATACTGTTTTTGACCTCTGGTGACCTTGGATGACCTTGGAAAAGTCAAAGGGCAAATATGACCCCTGGGATCCGTGAAAGGGTGTCCAAAAACGTTGTTCTGAGCAGTCTGAGTATTTTCAATCATTTTTGTGGCTTTTATATCATGAAACAACTTTTCCCATGCTTTTCCAATGGGAGAGGTCGCCTCGTGACCTGACCTCAGGGCACGAAATCGAAAAATCCCGGATATACACCTTGTAGACCCTGGAGGGGTTATGAAGTGTAGGAAGTTTCAAATCGATCGACTTTGAAATGTAGCTCTTACAGAGCTCTAAAGTTGAAGTGAGGTGACCTTGGTTGACCTCGTCTGGTGACCTGACCTTGGGTGACCCGGGGTAAAAATTTCAGGGATGATGGGAAAATGATGCAGTGAGAGGTAGAGCCCTCAACCGCGGTGCTGCGCCTCGTCGTTTTTCTGCTATCCCGGAAAACCTTAGGGGGCCATCGATGGCCCCCGGTGGGGCGAGGGTTAAACATCGATGATGTCTTGAGTCCCGAGTTGGATTTTGTGCCTTTCCACCATCCATCACGAAGCAAAGCAGCACGTGTTTCCCTCTTCTGGTGTATTATCTGGTTGTACTTCGGCAGTCTCCCTATTAGTCCTCATTCTCTATAACTCTTCCGACGGTTAAGTTTTGGAATTATGAACGTCTCTCTTCTCCTTCCGTCGGTTAGCTTGGGACTGGGCCCCAATTCTTCCCACTCGGCAGAAACCCATCGCGACACTCAGGGGCGTAGCTAGGATTTCGGTCACGGGGGGGGAGTGGGGTCGGCGCCCCAAAATGGCCCCTGTGACAGCGCCAAAAGGGCCCTGATGGGTAAAAAGAGCCCTGCTTATTACAGAATAGAGTGCTGAAGAGGGCTTAAGATGGCCCTGTCTGGTATGAAATTTCAAATTTGGCCACCGAGCATAGTGCAGGTGGGTCGCGCTTCGCTCCGCCCGTGTCCTCAGGGGGCCCTTCGCGCCCTCAGGGGGGGCGGCTGTCCCTACCCTCCCCCTTGGCTACGCCCCTGGCGACACTCCCGACATCAGCGAACTCGGCCGCCGACTAGCCTGTGCTGACTGCCGCCGCCTCGCCTGTACCAAAGAGCAGCCTCGGATGGTGTGGCAAATAATCAAGCTAACAGAGAGCAGCGTATGGCTAGAAATGTTTGAAAAACATAATGTTTATACATCTCATGATTCATGGTTTAATGTTCTATCATTTTTGTGGGAAAATTTATGCTGAATTTCGCACAATACAAGTGAACGCACCTCCACCAATCAGCGGCCCCCATCCGCCGGCAGCCGCGATTGCCTGCGGACACAGAGGTTACAGAGGTCACGCTGGTCGCCGCTGACGCCAAGTTTAAGCCTCGGTGGGGAGGGGTCGCGGGCGGATTGTAGTACCTACATGTGTGGTGTTGAAAATGGTGGTCTTTGTGCCTGGTGTCAGACTGATGGAGGGGGACCGATATAGGAGACATTTTGTGCACGTGCGTGGATATAAAGTTTAGGTGATTGGGCAATGTGCAGTGCCAATCACACTGGAAAAACATGAATGCGAGATCATTAAACGAGTACGGTATATGAGTATACTTGGCGGACAAAATTGCAGGCACCAATTTCGAATCTATTACATTTTTCGGTATCAGAGTAGATGATGCAGCTTTTCAAGACTTTTGAAATTGTCACACTTATTAGTAATATAACACACACAGTGTTTGTGACATACACGCCTATCTGATATTTCATGCGTATGGAACACTAGAAGAAGTTTAAAATACTAAAATGGCAATTTGAGGCGGAGAGATAAGTAGTTCTGATCATGTAAACAAGGAGGGTCAAGGCAAAGGACAAGATGCACGAGGGAATTAAACGATACGTATGTATATTTTAATGGCATAAACATCACTACTTTTATTTAGCATACGTCATTCTCATTCCAGTTACCACATCCTTTCGATGTCGCCGCCACTCGGCCTCCAGGCAGCCAGAAGTCACTGCACGGCCGCCTCACCGTGATTGTCCGACCTTTTATCTTTAGACCTATAAAAATTGGTTTGTTTACTATAATACTCCGCTATTAATCTCCCGGGTGACGGCACTGTTCCTAGTTAGTTATTGTTTGTTATTATCATTAATCGTGAAAAGTTATGTATGTACCATTGTTGGATCAAGACGTTCAACTCTCAGCGTTCGTATTATGCTTAACTTAGTGGAATCGAGGCAACAGGTAACCTCATAAGTAGCGTCAAGAATTGAAAGGGCGAATCCTAGCGAATGAAATTCTTTTGATGGTAGATGTTGATTTTTCTGGCCAAAGTTTTCGTACTGACGGAAAAAATACAGAGTACTAAAATTTTGATACGAGGATGGGAGAGGACAATAATGAAACATCTAGCAACGTTAATTGAATTCTTTCGAGCGGTGACAGTTTTTTAACAGCCGCTTTCTGCATATTCAAAATGTTTTAAAAAATGTTCATGTTTAAAAGTACGGCACATGTCAGTGGAAACGGTAGCTGAACGATCTCTAAATAAGGCAGTAGTGGGTTGTTGCATGAAATTTAATGAGCGGTACCGTGTAGGGCTGTATAGTTATATCTCTAAGGGCTGTCCGTCCACCCGGGATGAAATATCGAGTTAGTGTTAAAATACAGTACGTTTTATTGTCCATCATTTTAGGGTTCAAAAGGACTGTGTTATGGCAAAAACAAAGATAATATTGTGCTATCTCCTCTGATATGGTGGTCATTAAAGTTTCCTTCCTCGTCCTTGGGCACCCCCAATGATGTTCGCAAACCCACACCCCTGTTTGAAATTATGCGTTTAGCATTATTTGCATGTGGTTTTAGAAGGTGATAGTATTTAACATATTATGTGCAATACTGCTTTAATTTGGGACTATTCTATGGTGCAATGAAGAGTAATATGAGTGTGTTATGTTGACTGCAAAATATTCCTTTTTAAGTATGGCTAGGAAAAAAATCCATGTGGTGGCTTGGTCTACACCGTCTTGGCTGGGGCTCAGCAGGAACGCTATCAGCTAACCTCTTACTCCCTCTCCAGCGGCTTGTGGCTGCAGTTGTGGGTGCTTCCTAAACCTCTGAATAAAAAACCTGGCTGGACAACTCCTGTCACCGCCCACGGCAGCCTTTCGCAAAGGAAAATAAACAGCGGGCTACCGCGACGGCCTGCCTGAGTTTTGTCATACGCACGTCCTTATCGTTTCAACTGGTATTATTTCAGTCAGTGCGGCTGCCTAGTGCCTGTGTGTCCTGCGACTCCAACCTGCTCATCCACACGAACGCTTGTGCAGCCCGGGGTTAGCAGAACAATAGCTCTCTAATTTGGACACTTGGTCACGATCCTGGTCAGATGAAAGCATCCGGTGGTGAGGATTGGTATGGCGGTTCCGCCAGTTCGTCCCGCAAGTTTGGAGACTTCAAGCGCGTCCAGGCGGAATGATATAGGCTCCACGGCCAAAACCAGTGTGCGGCAAGAGGCAGGCGGCACGCGCCTCGTGAGCCCTGTTGCGTCGCTCGGTGGCAGCTGGCCGAGTCGACGGCGCCGGGCCACCGCGAGCCGGTCGGACGCCAGTGCAGGACGGCGCGTCACTGCGGGCAGCCGCCTGCCCAGGTGCTCCCCATGAACCGCTCTTCATGACACTGGCTGTACCTGTGAGATAACTTATCTCGCTGGGTTTGGAGTGGTGGACCTCGGAGTGCTGTCGTGTGTTCTGTTATTTCAGCTGCTGGATTGAGCGTGCCGCGTGCTGCCGGTGACACGAAACGGGAGTGACTTTGTGACCCGGCTTCACGTTATAGCAGCGAGCGCTAGTTCAGACATTGCCGATACTTTGTTTGTGACATCTGTCCTGGTTCCCCGCACCAGTAGATCTTCATCTCCACGATGTCGAACATGACAGAAACTCTGACCACTGCGACCTCGAACACTACAGACAATCTAGTCGGCGACCCCGAGACAGCGGCGATGTACGGCACCGTCCGCTTCAGCGTCCACTTCATCCTGACGCCGTCGGTGGTGGTCATCGGCGTGGTGGGCAACATCATCAGCATGATCGTGCTGACCCGCCGCCGGATGCGCAGCTCCACCAACTCCTACCTGACGGCGCTGGCAGTCTCGGACACGTTGTACCTGCTGCTGACGTTCACGTTGTCGCTGCGGCACATCGTGGCGGGCCTCTCGCACCCCGACCACCGACTCTACTGGCACTTCTGGAGATACGCTCTCTGGCTGCTGGATGCTTCCAGTGAGTACCCGTGCTCTGCCATTACGGCGAAAGCGGCTCCGCGTTCTTTTTTGTTAGTGTTAATGGGTGTTGTGCTGTTGTTGTTAAAACAAAAAGAAAATAAAGGGGAACTATGGCCTAAAAGATATTCCTACGACTGGTATCAATGGGTTGGTTTTGCCTGGGTCTCCCATCTCCAGGTGGTTGGCAGCACTTCCTGTCTGCTACACTTCTCAGACTCTTGTCTGGCGCATGTTTACTCGATCTCTCGGTGTCAATCATAGCTCAGCTCTTGCTGGAATTGAATCATGCCAATTTTACCGTTCAAATGAATCTCAGACAGATTGAGCGCGAAATTGGAGCGACTCAGCGCTAATTGGCCTCTCGTTACTGCTCCCCGCTGCCGGTTATGTCATGTCGGCTAATCGGCCCGACATTGGCACGCATGTTGGACGCCACGCACGATGCAGTCGACGACAAACAGCGGCAGGAGCGAGTGGATTCAGTAACTCGGCATTAGACCACTCAGTTCAATCAATTCTTACCAGCCAATGCGGTTATAAGTGAGAACATAAAATGAAACACCGATATTTTAGTATTGCTAGGTAGTCCGGGCTGCCTTCCGTGCAAGGGTAAATCCCTTTCCTTGACCGAATTTCAATGCTCAAGTATGTGTACAGGCACCCAAGCACACATCAGAATCGGGGCTTTGCTTTCGCAGTTTATAAGGAATGTGTACTGTGTAGCTCCTTTGTCCTGCGGGCCGTACGTCCCGCGCCTGCGGTGCCGATCCCATAACTATTAATTCCAGGCCACCCAGTCCCTTGACTATTATTGCCAGTGCGTTTCATCTTTGACTTCACCAATGCCATTTTAATAACCAATTACAACCATACCAACAGGTCTGTCCTTCAATTATACTGGAGCAGACTAAATAAACTGTCGATACTCTTCTCACGCGACAAAACCTTTCCTTTTCCGGCACATGTGTCACGGAGAAGAGGAGGATGCCGTGCGCCGCTGGCTGCATGTGGACCTGCAGTTACCCACCCATAAGTACGTAATCTATAACGCCATCCACGTACAGCGCATGCTCCCGCTGCAAATACGATTTTTCTCATGCATTCTTTTCGTAGACTGTTGCCAATATCAGCGGCTTTGGTGAAGTGGCAAAATGTGAGATTCAGTGTTTAGCAACGTTATCGCCTATACAATTATACCTTTTGTGTACCTAGAGACATCTGTCCAGCTATGAGCCTGAAGTAGTGCCAGTGCGAGATGAAGCCGGTGATGAAAAGTACTGCCGCTCAAGGAAGTGCAAATTTTTTGATATGATCCCAATCGTCCGTCTAAAAGAGTACCAACGCGTCGTGCAGCTTCCAAAGGGCTGTGGGAAACGTATCTGCAAACGATGTTTTCTCCCGACTTGGATCTCCAAGATCCATTTGTACCTGCCTTCAGAAACTGTAGTTATCGGATTAGAACCGACAGGGCTGCATGTCACTAGAACTGTGTAAGGAACGTGATCCATCATGATCAAAATCAGCAGAGGACTCGAGCAGTGACAGAAATATTCACCCGAGCCATGAGGCTATTTAAAGAAGCGGCTGAGTGAACCACGATGGTTATCCCCGATTATAGGCAATAACTCCACCTCGATAGGGGAGCTGCCAACACCCATGCGTTGAATCTCGCCGAATGGCTGGCTGAATGTGTGTTGCGTCACCCGCTACCGGAGAAAAAGGGATTATTAGCCGTTTATGCATCTGCGGGGTCGCCGACTGCCATAGCAGTGGGTTTGAACAAGCTAGCACTAGGCTAGGAACTATCGATGCGTACACTGCGAAGAAATATTAAGAAAATAATCGTGAAAATGACAATTTTTTGGGAGGAATGAATACTTGACTCGGAAAACCCAACAATCATGATGCAAAAGGAATACATATTTGGAACCAGCTTTACAACTGTTATTACCACTGTACAAGATGATTAAGAACTTCAGATAAAAAATAGCAGAGATTGCAGGCTACCATTGGATCTTCGGACCACCCGCAGTGATACAGGAATTAACACCTTAATAGCAAATAGATGAATGATGAGCAAATTGGAAAGTAAGACCAAACTTCTCACGGGCGATCCGGAGTTATCTCTGCGGTCCCCTGCACGCCTCCATCCAAAGCACGTGTTGGTACTATAGGCGGATCCTAGACTGCTGACCGGAGGAAGGTGCCTGGTCGGAGGATACATGGTCGGAGGAGGTTGCCATCCGGACCAGGGGGGCACAACTTTTGGACCGAAAAACCTATCAAGTGAGCGTCAGATCCTAGCATAGTCGTGCTGATATTCGTTCTCTGGGGAGGGCGGGGGGGTGGTGGTGGGGGGTGGCATGACTATTTTAGAGGGCGCTGAGTACAGGTCTTGGATCGGCTGAATGTTAGTTGATTAATTTTCCATGACAAATTTTCGGAGTTATCTTCGCACAGATTGTGTCCTTGAAAGCCAAGTGAGTGTTGTGGTCGCTAACTCAGTCCTGCATTTTCCGCATGCATCTGTGTTCTAGGTGGAGGCCACCTATGCATCTGCCCTGCTGTACATTTGCATATATTCAACCCGATTTCTCGGCTATACATTTAGCAGCCATGATATCACCAACCAATTCCAGCTATCTCCATTTCTCTCCTGTTGGCGAAACTATCAGTTTCGTTCCTTGGAGGAACTGCGCGGTTTTTAGGCTGGTTAGGAGGCTGACCAGATACTATATAGTTTTGCTGGGAAGGTGGTGCCATACAGAGTTGATCCTCAGTCCAGCCTGTGACGTCCTCTCTGAGGTGCCCTCAGAAACTAGGCAGGGTCTATACTAGAAACTTTGACCATCAGTGCACTTCTGTACTCTCGCCTTCTTTTGTATTGTTTCCCTGTTCTTTGGTTATATCGTGATCTTCGGTGCCCTGCTTTTCCTCTCATTCAAGCACAAATAAACGCAGTGTATAACAAAGGCGGGTGATGGACTGGCGGTTGCGCCCCATTACCGTTATCACCATCATTTATTCTTATGACTTTCACATATCATGACTTTCCCGGCTAAGTGCACAGGCATACGAAGGAGATAATAATTAGAATTGGAAGGACGCAATAACAAAGCAGACCTCGCTAGCCTGCGACCCTAGCCTGCCTTTTTGGTTCAGTGCCGATATACCGCAGCATCACTGTCTTGGACGTAGCTAGAACTCGGCGTAATTCCAGTGGCTGAAAGTAAATGTAGGAAACTGAGACATACGAATACTGGTAGGGTGACGTAAGACCCTCGCATACCATTCAGGGCTATGACTGACTTATGCAGCATTCATGAGTATTGCATGGTGATGGAGTCGAAATGCACAACAGTCTGGAAGTGACCCTGTACCATATGCAGGATTGCAGGATACTGTTTTGAACTGATACGATCACTGGTATTCTGTAGGACGGATACGCTTTTGGGGTAAATACTTCGCATTGGAGCGTCGGTCATCGCATACTTTCGTTGCGGGGCTTACCTATGGGTCAGGTGGATATGTAAATCCAACTAATTTTCGCCTAACTCGGCGGAGACGAGATGGAAGGTCATCCTTACGGTGGTAGAGCGATACTGCCACACTTTCACCGTTGCAGTGCAGTACTGCCACACTGTCACCGTTGCAGTGCGGTACTGCCACACTGTCACCGTAGCAGTGCGGTACCGCCACACTCTCACCGTTGCAGTGCGGTACTGCCACACTGTCACCGTAGCAGTGCGGTACTGCCACACTGTCACCGTAGCAGTGCGGTACTGCCACACTGTCACCGTTGCAGTGCGATACTGCCACACTGTCATCGTTGTAGTGCGGTACTGCCGCACTGTCACCGTTGCAGTGCGATACTGCCACACTGTCACCGTTGCAGTGCGGTACCGCCATACTGTCACCGTTGCAGTGCGGTACTGCCACTCTGTCACCGTTGCAGTGTAGTACCGCCACACTGTCACCGTTGCAGTGCGATACTGCCACACTGTCATCGTTGTAGTGCGGTACTGCCGCACTGTCACCGGTGCAGTGCGATACTGCCACACTGTCACCGTTGCAGTGCAGTACCGCCATACTGTCACCGTTGCAGTGTAGTACCGCCACACTGTCACCGTTGCAGTGCGGTACTGCCACACTGTCACCGTTGCAGTGCGATACTGCCACACTGTCACCGTTGCAGTGCAGTACCGCCATACTGTCACCGTTGCAGTGCGGTACTGCCACTCTGTCACCGTTGCAGTGCGGTACTGCCGCACTGTCACCGTTGCAGTGCAGTACTGCCATTTTGTCGCCGTTGCTGTGCGGTACTGCCACACTGTCTTCGTTGCAGTGCGGTACTGCCACACTTCACTGTCACCGTAGCAGTGCGGTACTGCCACACTGTCACCGTAGCAGTGCGGTACTGCCACACTGTCACCGTTGCAGTGCGATACTGCCACACTGTCATCGTTGCAGTGCGGTACCGCCACACTCTCACCGTTGCAGTGCGGTACTGCCACACTGTCACCGTAGCAGTGCGGTACTGCCACACTGTCACCGTAGCAGTGCGGTACTGCCACACTGTCACCGTTGCAGTGCGATACTGCCACACTGTCATCGTTGCAGTGCGGTACTGCCACACTGTCACCGGTGCAGCGCGGTACCGCCACACTGTCACCGTTGCAGTGTAGTACCGCCACACTGTCACCGTTGCAGTGCGGTACTGCCACACTGTCACCGTTGCAGTGCGATACTGCCACACTGTCACCGTTGCAGTGCAGTACCGCCATACTGTCACCGTTGCAGTGCAGTACCGCCATACTGTCACCGTTGCAGTGCGGTACTGCCACTCTGTCACCGTTGCAGTGCGGTACTGCCGCACTGTCACCGTTGCAGTGCAGTACTGCCATTTTGTCGCCGTTGCAGTGCGGTACTGCCACACTGTCACCGTTGCTGTGCGGTACTGCCACACTGTCTTCGTTGCAGTGCGGTACTGCCACACTGTCACCGTTGCAGTGCGGTACCGCCACACTGTCACCGTTGCAGTGCGGTACTGCCACACCGTCGGACTGTTACACATATCAGGCTGTACCAGCGTGGTCTTGCCACGAATGTTGCACCATGTATTTGTTTTTCTACATTATATTTCGATCACTTTTCTTGTGCAAGAACTAAAACTGTGTTTTGAAGCATGGTGCCTTTAAGGAATTTCCTATAATAAATGTTGGTATAATAAAACGGCTAATTTAGAAGCAGCATATCGGGATCTCGATCAATTCGATTCGGGTCGCTGTACGCTCTTTACACGGAGGTGATGAATTCGGAATCTGTTCCACTTCATTGATATATTTATTCTCAAACATTCCCGGTCGTTCAAACTCGCACAAGTATGTGGGAAAAACAAACGCCGTCTCACATAAGTTTCAGCAATATTGGGAGCTTGAAAGACTGGTGTTTGTCTGCTAGTAGGTTTCCCGCAGATAAACACGCTTAAAACTTGCGGCATTCAGTTTTTCACTGTGCGCCTTCTGGGATTATAAGGTGTTATCGGTTTCGAAGGAAAGCACAGTGAGTCGATAAGGTGTTTAATGATCTACCTTCTCAAATCCTGGATGCAAAATGGAGCTAATACCGTGAGAATATATTCGGGCACAGCCCTTCATCAGAATACTCATAATACAATAGATAAAACATACATTCTTGGTTATAGCTGAGCAAGGCCCAAGATACCTTTACTTAAAGGTACGTTCGAGAGGGATTCCTCCACGCCCGAGTGACGTCACATGGGCGTGAAGGAATTCCTTCACCAATGAGCCGTGTGTCAAACTGCTGCTAATGGCACTGCTCGCTTACAAATTTGTGAGAATACACGATGATCAAGTTATCCAAAATGCAATAGATAAGCATTTTGTCTTCGATTCTGGGTCTCTTTTTGCACAAATTTGGATATACATTCGTTTGATTTTCCCATGTAATATGCTACGAGGTGTGACGTCACATCCGGTATCTGCGCTGGCTGTTGGAGGGGGCTGAGCAAGGCCTCCCCGCATGTACGGCGACTCCAAGAACAGCGGCAAGGAGTGCGGGTCGCCGCCAGTGCCGGCGGTGACGCCATGCACCACACCCGCCGCTGCAGCCCTCGGTCCGCGCTGGAAGCGTGATGCACGCGCCGATGCCAATGAAAGCGGAAAAGGCCTCATAATCCTTAGTATGTATATTTTATAATGCCTACAGTCTCGGAAATATCTTGGTATGAGCAAGGCCTTGATTTGAGTTTCATTCAAATGTCTTTTAAAATGAATTCTAAAAAACTGGAGGTCGTGACAATAACGCTCTGGGTACTTCTAACCTGCTTTTAACCCACGGTTGTGTCTCCAATGCGACAAAGCTAGTACAGTAGTCTTATGACAGACTTTCCATTCATTTCAGCCACTCACTGCTTTTCTTAACAGTACTTTGCTGGATTATTTTGATTGGTTAATTATTAATTCCTCATTATGTTGAGTGCAGCTAAAATTGTAACAATAGTCACTCCTTTATTACTAGCATATGTAAAGCTAGAACAGTACAACGATTGCAAATGTTCTCATTTATTTCAGTCTTATCTAATTCCATTAGATTTAGGTACTGTGCTCGAATTAGTTCATTAATGTTGATAAAACTTTTATAAATGCTGGCTTCAAATAGCATATCTGTGTAGATACCCCTATCGTTGAATCAGCCCCCTCCAACAGCAGCGCAGACCACCGGATGTGACGTAACTCATCGTAGCATATAACATGGGAAAATTAAATCATTAAATATTAAAATTTTTGCAAAAGAGGCCCAGAATCGAAAGAAAATGTTTATCTATGGCATTTGGGATAAACTTGATTGCCGTGTATTCTCACAAATTCGCAAGCGGGAAGTGTCATTAGCAGCAGTTTTAAAACACGGCTCAATGGTGAAGGAATTCCTCCACGCCCGTGTGACGTCTCGGGCGTGGAATTCCTTGAACGTACCTTTAAGTAAAGGTATCTTGTCGTTGAATCACTATCGCAGTGATTATTCAGCGAGAAAGGCACAGTAAAATGAACTGCATTAATTTAGGTCGTCATGGGAGAAAAACGATTGCTTGCTATTTACAGTCGGTGTCATCAGAAATGGGACAATTGGGAGAGTCTTTGTCATACATTTAACTCACTGTTTATTCCATGCATCCTGACCTAGCCGATTTGGTACGGTATCTGATGTCCAACAATAGAAATAATTGGTTTCAAATGATCTTTTATGCCGTTGTTTACTGCTTAAGATGGGATGCGCCCGCTCCCTGGCCCCAGTCAGTGTACAACATTTTGGTCAGAGTTCTCCCACTGAATGGATTCAGTTTACGAACACATGGGCACAGAGGCCCGGACTTGACAGATTGAGACTCCAGACTCATTGCTTAAAGCTATACCTGCGGAACTAATATTGTGAATTATTTTATAATTGCTTATTTTCTATGACACCGCATGTGGGCGGAATTACAGATAGTGACAAAGAGTGACCCGGTATATGTAATGTTAATATGTGTGAATAACTTTGTTTCTGACATGCAAATGAATTATTCATTCATGTACCTACTCATGCATAAGCAGGCATTTGTCAACCCACCGTCGAGATTTCTTGTGAACCTAGCGAACGACCGATGCAGCCGGCAGCAACAGCTCGGCTTTGCCCCACAGCCCCTTTTGGTTCCGGTGACATTGTCTTTATTAGCTTGCCGCAGTACAACCACCCTCATTTCTGTATAAGCGTACCGTGGTTGTGAGGCAAAGCAGAGTACTGCTGTTGCCGACTGAGCCGGTCGTTTGCTGGGTTCTCAAGATAACTCGGCGGGGTGTCCACGCATGCCTAGACGTGCATGCGTGCATACATGGGTAGAAAGGCAAAATAATGCAGAAACACAATTATTCATGTATATGTAGCATTGTATATACACCGGATTAGTTTTGTTACGTCCTATTATTGAGTACATATTTTCCATAGACATGAGCAATTGTAAATTATTCAAGGTATTTGTTCTGCGGATACAGCCTCGAGCAATGATTTCCGAGCTTCTATCTGTCAAGTCCGGAGTCTCTATGCTCATGTGTAAACTGAAGTCATTCAGTGGGAGAGCTCTGCCCAGTGGCGGATTCAGACTCTCACTTCTGGGGGAGGGGAGAGGCTTAGGGGGCTTAACCCTACCCTATCCGACCTCGAATAACATATTAGTGTGGATTGTTATGGGTATTTATAATTTTGTTGGGAGGAGGGCTTGAGCCCCTAGCCCTCCTTGTACCCACCCACCTTTTTATCTGTTGACTAGATAAAAACTCCCCCGATTATATCATTCCCGATGACACCGACTAATAATAGCAAACAATCTTCTTCCTCCCATGACGACCTAATTGAAGACTGCTCTTTCCACTGTAATTTTCTTCGACATGGATACCTAATACTCCATTGGCCCATCGGGTGCAAAGTGAAAAACTCAAGGACGCACTTGGAAAGCCTGTTTATGAGGGGAAATTGCTAATAGACAAACAACAGTCTTTCAAGCGCCCGACGTGTGCTAAAATGTAAGTGAGGCGGTGATTGAAGTTTCCAAATAGTTTCGTGAGTTTGAATGATCAGAAAAATGTTTGAGGATAAATGTATAAATGAAGCGGAGCAGATTCTGATTTCATCACCGCTGTGTAAAGAGCGTACAGCGACATATTTGAAATGTCATGTAGGAAAAACAACCAAACAAATGAATGCTACGACATTCGTGGCAATGCCTGATGTAGTCTGATGTATGTACCAGTCCGACGGTGTGGCAGTACCGCATTGTTACGGTAACAGTGTGGCAGTACCGCATATGCGGGACTATGCGGTACTGCCACACTGTCCACAGGTCCAATATTGGACCTGTTCGGATGAGCTTTCTTTCAGCCTCCACTGAGCGGTGTGCAAATATACTGGACATACGTATCCAGCTGACCCAGAGGTAGGGCCCGCAAAGGAAGCATGCGATGACCACCGCTCCAATGCGAATCCTTTTCCCTCAAAGTGTATCTGTCCCACAGCACTCCAGTGATCCTATCAGTTCAAAACAGTAGTAGACCCTGTGTTCGATATCGTCTCACTTCCAAACCGTTATGCATCTCGAATCCATCACCATTCGATGCTCATAAATGCACCATAAGCGAGTCATAAGCCTGGATGGATTGCGGTGATCTTACCGCACCATGCCAGTATTCTTGTGGCTCAGTTTCGTACTTTTGTTTTCAACCGCTAGAATATTACATCGAGTTCTGGAGCTATGTTAAAGAAGTGATGCTGCAGCGTGTCGTTACTGAGCCCCGAACCCTCGGTCGCAGGCTAGCGAGCCCTGCTTTTTTATTGCTCCCTTCTTATTCTAATCCTTATCCCCGTCGCATACCTGTGCACTTAGGCCGGGATAGTCATGATATGTGAACGTCATAAGGATAAATGATGGCGATAACGGTAATGGGGCGCAACCGCCACCCCATCATCCACCTCCGTTATACACTACCTTCACTGGTGCTTGAGTGAGAGGAAAAGCAGGGCACCGAAAGTCACTATATAGCCAAGGAACAGGGGATAACGATACAAAAGAAGGTGAGAGAGAGGAGTGGTTAACGTTTCCAGTACAGACCCTGGCTAGTATCTGAGGGCACTTCAGAGAGGACGTGTTAGTGACCACAACACACATTTGCTTTCAAGGACATGTTATGTGCGAAGATATCTCTGATGATTTTTCATAGGAAATCCAACACTTGCAATCGGTTAAAAACCGGTACCAACACATCCTTTGGATGAAGATGTGCAAATGACCACCAATGAGTGTTGAAGCATCTGTGATAATTGTGATTTTTTCCGAATCTGCTCATCACTTATCTACTTGCTAGTAAGGCGTTGATTTCTGTATCACTGCGGGTGGTCCGGAGGTCCCATGGTAGCCTGCGATCTCTGCTGTTTTCGTTTTATCTGAAGTTGTTTTCCTGTGCAGCGGCCATAAGTGTTCAGCGGTCATAAGGATACAGCATGGTCATAAGGGTACATAGGTCTTAACAGTTTGAAAACCAATTCCAAATACATATTCGCTTTATATAGTGATTATACTTTTTTAGTTCAGTTTGACCATTTGTGATTGATTTTACTCGTTTCTTTGCCGTGTGTAGGCCTTCATAGTAACCTGGCTCAACCAGAGCCTGTCCAGATCCACTGCTATGGCAATTGGTGACCCTGCAGATACATAAACGAAGCGCTCGTAATCACTTTTTCTCCGGTCCCGGCTGACGCAACACACAGCCAGCCATTCAGTGAGCTTCAACGCATGGGTGTTGGCAGTCAGATCTCGAGGCGGAGTTATTGCCTATAATCGGGATTTGTCATCGTGGTCCGGTTAGCGGCTTCTTTAGATGTCGACATTAACCGGGCGAATATTTTTGTTACTGCTTGAATCCTCCCCTGATTTTGATCCTGATGAATCACGTGACTTTCACAGTTTTAGTGATAGCCCTGCCGATTGTAATCCACCAGTTTTAGAAGCCAGCTTCAAATGGATTTTGGAAATCCAAGTCAGGGGAAAACATCGTTTGCAGATCAAGCTGCACGGCACGTTGGTACTCTTTTAAACGGACAATTGAGATTATATACGTTTTTACTCTTCATCCAGCGGCAGTAATTTTCATCACCGGCTTTATCTGGCACATGCGACTGCTCACAGCCTGGTAACTGTTTCTAGGCAGTGGCGGATCTAGCCGGTTGGTTTGGGAGGGGCAAACCAAAGTCGAAAAGCAAAAAATAAAACATCACGCAGTGAAAAGTTGCGTTACAATATGCCTTTTCGGTAGGATTTTGCGAACTGAAGACGAAAAGCAAAAAAAAAACGCCACGGGGTGAAAAATATGGGCTCAAGATACTTTTTTCCTATCCAAGCCCCAAAATTTACACTGAAATTCTCTAATTCTGTTTGAAGTTGAGAGTTGAAGCACCAAAATCTTCCTTACAAACTAAAAAGGAGTCGGGGGAAAAAGGAGGTCGATCGCTTTGGGGGCAAAACATAGTTTTGCCCCGAGCTTTTCCGTTTGGGGGGGCAATTGCCTTTTTGCCCCCGCCCCCTGGATCCGCCACTGTTTCTGGGTTTTAAAAAAAAAATTTTTATTTTAAAAAATAATTGGATTAATAAAAAAAATTTTTTAAAAAAAAAAAAAAAAATAAAAAAAAAAAAATTTTTAAATAAAAAAAAAAATTAAAAAAAAAAAAAAAAAAAAAAAAAAAAAAAAAAAAAAAAAAAAAAAAAAAAAAAAAAAAAAAAAAAAAAAAAAAAAAAAAAAAAAAAAAAAAAAAAAATAAAAAAAAAAAAAAAAAAAAAAAAAAAAAAAAAAATAAATTAAAAAAAAAATAAAAAATTAAAAAAAAAAAAAAAAAAAAAAAAAAAAAAAAAAAAAAAAAAAAAAAAAAAAAAAAAAAAAAAAAAAAAAAAAAAAAAAAAAAAAAAAAAAAATATGTACACTAAAGGTATAATTATATCAGGCACGGCGTTGCTAGACACCGCTTCTCACATTTTCCCTGTTGGCCAATGACGCCGATGTCGGCTCCAGACTACGAAAATGATGCATGAGAAATATCATATCTGTGATTGGAATATTTGATTTGCATATGAGTGGTCTCATAGAGGTGGGCAACTGGAGGCACATCGGCAGCCGGAGGGGCATCACGTCACTCTCCGTGGGCAAATGTGCCGGGGACAAAAACGTTTTGTGGCGAGAAAAATATAGCCAGCTCATTTAGCCTACTCCAGCGTAATTAACCCTAGCCCTGCCGAGGTATTTCACACACACCCTACCAGGGGAGGGGCGATACGATCCCCCAGGCCGTTGGAAAACAAAGAGAGGTAGAAAGCCGCAGGAAGTTGCAACTGCTGCTTCTGGCCTAAAATATTCGATGGTATATTGTTTGATTATCTATTCGATGGTATATTGTTTTGGTATATTGTTTTAATATTCGATGGTATGTTTACTCTTGTGCAAATGATCACTTCCATAGGTCACATACGTGATCTAAACGTGCTAAATATACGTAAAACGTAAATACGTAAATATACTAGATGCGGGTTTGCGCCCACATCTAGTAGTGTAACATCCCAGAAGCAAGTTTTGAGATATATGCCATGTTTTGCCTGTGCAATGCAATGCCTGACATTTCGAAATGTAAGCAAATAAAATTTGCAACCCAATATAAACTGGCCAGTTTTGGCCTCTCCGAGTACGCGGTCAACCGAGGTATGAGTAAAACGGCCTTTAATGCGCTTGGACTTTCTGCTTACACTGCTGCATGTCAGACTAGGTCACTTCAGCTCACTGACCTTGACTGACCTTGTAAGGCTAAAGGCCAATAAGCCACGTGTGGGTCATCCACGTGCTCGGGAACTGGTGGTAGCAGTATCCGCAAAAATGTGTTAGATTACACTGGTGAAGGTAATTGGAGCTCAGTGACCTCGTTTGATCTTTATGTGTTGCTGGCATTCTGACATTTTGCCAACAAACTTTCAAAGGTATTGTTGCATTTCTTAACACAGGTGTTGCATCCCTAAGTGGCGAAAATAGCCAACAGGTATCACATTTTGGTGGCCTTCTATCGATAATTCAAATGATTTTATCAAATTGGATCAATCTAGATCATAGCTTTGTTTGACCTCGAATGATTCAGACATAAGAAAATCATCAAGGTAAGTGTCAGACACTTTGATGAACGCATCAGGCCCAAATGCGCGCCATTTTTGCATTATACGAGCGGGCATGTAGGCGTGAGGTCGATGGGATCACCTGAGGTCACTTAGCTCAGTAGCCGGTGGCGGCAGAACATCCGAATTTAAGGGGGGGGCACCATGGACTTTTCAACTCATTTCCTTCCAGTCAATGCCATAGGGTTAATGTTTTAATTTTGTATTTAAGGGGGTCACTGTGCCCCAGTGCCCCCCCCCCCACCAGTTCCGCAGCCGCCCATGTCACATCTTCAAGAGGTCAATTGTCATCAACGCAAGGGCATTGAAAAATAAAAACGAAGTTAGAGCCCAATCCGTGTCGAATTGATCTTGCTAGATCATGTATAGCGAGGAAGACTGCTACGGCCTCGTGCAAACATTTTGTAATGACCCAAGTTATCCAGGACCTGCCATGAGCTAGACCATACTTGAAACTTGATGAAAATGTGTGAAATTGAACTTGTTTGACAAGTTCCGGGCAGGCGCTAAGTTGGAACAGTTTTTCTCCAGTTCTGGAAAATGTTGAAGGATCAAATTAGCCCCCCCGTATGGTAAGGGTTAAAAGGCAGACCTGTTGTTACTATCGAGGCCGGTTTTAAAACAATAGCATTGATGAAGGAAAAGTAAGGTGCACTGGCAATGGTTGTGGCGTCAACATATGAGACAAAACAGCTACACATCGCTTGTCCCAGTCCGTCACTGATTCACAACCACTGCGTCGAGTGCGCCTGCGTTAGGGTTGCGCTGCTAGTAGCTGATGGTTCCAAATAATGTGCCTCTGATTGGCGATTTCAAACTGTTTTCCAGGTTTTGAGACTCCTATATTGTAGCCTTGTGTAGACTGTCGTAAAATAGACCTGAGCTACACACTTCCTTTGCTTCTGATTTAGCACCACTCACATTCTTATTACGGGCAGGATTATCGGTGTTATTCAGACGGAAATAGTCTGTCCAAGCACCCTCTCAGCTTTTACAACCTGTAAGCGCTTTGAATCCTCTCCAAGTAATACACTAAATTGTGGATGGCTGCCTTTACGATCAGAATAGCGCAGATCCTTCCGCCAAGCAAGAATTAACTAAGGCGCTGATAGCATTCAAAACTCGTATCGTGCATAGTCCGTAGAATTTGAGACAACACTCGCACTGGCTGTGCATAATATCCAACTAGCATCGATAGCTCTGTTAAATAGCTGTTCTCGAGTGACAACAACAAGTTCAAGGAAACGGGATGAGATCTTTAGCTTCATGACTTCAATTGTATTGCATTGTCGCCGCCCCGCAGTAATATTGTAATCATGTTCACAAGACTCTTCGGTCGTTTTATAAATCCCCTGCTAATTTCTTCGAGCTGAACGAAGCCCGCCGAACTTGCCGCTTTGCGTTAGTGTATTTTCAGATTCGCTTCTAGTGCTTATTCACGTTGGCCGCATGGCGCTTGATGTGGTTTCCTTTAGGTAACGAGGGAGAGTAAGGAGAGAGAGAGAGAGGGGGAGGGAGAGAGAGAGAGGAGGGAGAGAGAGAGAGAGAGAGAGAGGAGAGATGAGATGAGAGAGAGAGAGAGAGAGAGAGAGAGATCAGAGAACAGCTTACTTATAACTCACGGGAAGCAAACTTCTTGAGCAGTTTTCGTTAAATCCTTCAGGATCACATTTTCTCTGCAAATTTTCCAGGGAGCTCATCTCGAAGTTAAGAGCCGGTGCGAAGCTTGTGCCTCAGGAGCCCTGTGGGAGGTTGTGAGTGTGTTCTGCAGTCGCCATTTTCTTTTATGCCCAGGTATCTTGTGGCGTTGTTGTATCGCTGGCCGAAAACAGGAAGGAATTATTGTTTTCACACCGTCGCTGAGGCACTCCTCTGAGACCTCCGAGGTGGAAGAGTTTTAAAATTGCTTACACGGGAATCCCGGTGTCTGGGACCGAGTTTCAGCGCCGCAGACGTGGTCCCAGCATTAGCTTGCAACGCACCATCTGTGCCAATCTCATGGAGCGTCGACACGGCTTTTTGCTGCTTTTATTCAATAACGAGGTATTTTTTGGAGCTTTGGAGCTTTTGGTCACATTCTCGTGTTTGTGTGTTGGCTAATAAACAAGCAGTTTTCGAGTCATAACGCGTGTGTTATTTCCTGGCAGAAAAAAATCCCATTGTTCGAGAGACTAAAACCATAATTTCAGGGACGTGAGGTAGCTCAGTGTCTTTAGCTTCTCGCTTGAGGCTTGGATGCTGCCAAACTTTTAACGATGGAGAAATCCTTTAACAACTCACAAAAATTGACCTGAGGCTCACTAAGTATCTGTACAGTTCATTCGTTGGCTGGACGAAAAACTAAATTGAATCCTAAAGTTCAACTAATTTTCAACTAGCTCTTTCCTACTTTCATTGACCATGACCTGAGTCTGTTTGCTATGACTTACTGTGTAGTATATTTTCCGTTCTGCTCGTGGTTGCTGACCTGCGGGATGATACTACCGGCGTCTCTTGCGTGCTCCAGTGGTAATCGGACAATGTCCCAAAAGCAGCAGCACTGATGATGCACTGAGGACCCTGCAGCTGCTGCGCCGCTTTTGGCCACGCATGCATGTTCCAAATAATTTTGGTCACAACAAAACAAATGATTAACCGGCCTCGGGGGCGAAAATGGTGATTATAGTTTCTTTTTGAAACGATATGAATGAGGGAACTGTTATGACGCCGTCACGGCACTGATATTCTGACGGTGACCTGACGTCGTAATGAACGTGACGTCTCAGGCTTAGGCGAGAAGTGTTGATACACTGATTTTAATTCAAACTGCTGGATTGGAATAAGCGGGATCTGCTTTGCCCGTCAAGCTCGATTGTGTTGGACTCTTGTGCTGTTTTCCATTACTTATAACAATTAAAGAGAATTCTAACGCAACCTAATCCTTCAAACTTTGGCCTTCCTTTTATCATTTTAAGGCACACTTGTTAGGAACGTTGATGACCTAGCCGGGAATTTCAGGTAAACTTAGATAAGAATGGTATTAAAGCTAGAATGCGGAGTATTAGAAAAAAGCACACCGTAATATTACGTCCAATGCCCAGGCTGCGCTTGGCATGTAACGCAACCATTTGTCAGCACTAAGCTCGTGGAAGACGTCCATGGTGATCATTGCAGGGGTGTTCGAACCAATCCAGCCACCAAAACGCCTATGCCAGGATGCTCATCGTGCATAAACAAACTTTGCGTATTTTTTAACTATTGTGCAGAATGCTGGTCTCATGGAGAAGTGCCTGACCAGCATTATGTATGAAGAGTCCTGCAACAAGCCATAATATGTGCCTCGGTCTTCTGAGGCTCGTGCCGGCTCGATTCGGCATGGGTTTAGCATTCAGTACCGGTTGGTTCGCTCGCTGTTTTCTCGGCGCCGTCTGATAACGATCCCGTGACAAATGGGCGTTCACTGTGCTTGTTGTGCTGGGCTTTCCTTGTTTGGTTACCGCTGATCGTGAGACGACTTTCGAGAAAGTGATGTAACCGACAGCACAATTTATGCACACACAGAGGGGTATGCGTTGTTCTGTGGTGGCTGTCTTAGACGATCGCATTTCACTAGAAATGCTTATGAACAAGCTCTTCCATCCCTATCTTTAGTGAAACTGAAGTCCATAAAGAAGTTCATATCTTCTCATTTGCCCTGGAGAGGTGTCATTGCTTACCCTCTCCCCCTAATAATTTTCTGAGGTGGCCGGAAAGCGGCCGGAGCTGGCTGTACTTGGTATAGCTGCTCCCTAACCTTTCCCGTATCTCTCCTGAAAGTTTCTATGTCAGGGCAGGTCACCAGGTCAGGCCGTGACCTCACCTCTAAAAATATTCAAAGTGACAGAAAGAAGAATATGTATTATCTATTGATTTGAGAAGCATTGCACATAATATGATCACCGAGGACCGCAATATGGGGTAGCGGAATTTTCTATACCGATGACCTGGGGTCATCTAAGGGCAATAACCTTGATATTGTAATCCCATGGACACATTTTGAAACGCGTGTTTCCTAATATGTGCGCCCCATATCAACTTAAAAATTCTAGCACCCTGTTTTCGTATCTCATTTCTAAGGTTGAAGCTGCAAATTTGCTGGGACTTTTGACAGTTCGTCTGAGGCCAAGGAAACTATTTGCTATATTTTACCCGGTATCTTTTGAGCGAACAAAGGTCAGGCTTTCATTTACCATAATTGTGTCAGTGTCAGTACTGTCATAGTGGGTCGTATGTTGTACGCCATGACTATACCAGGCCATGTCAGGTCAATTCGGTGACCTGAGGTCAGGTCAATGTCTGAATTCGACTCGGCACAATAAAACCGAATGCCATTTGATTCGTATTGACGAGACAATTTCAATGGTGTCTCAATAAGAATCGCATCATGTTTGATTTATAAGTTATTGGCAAACAAGTGATTATCCCATAGAATAGGTTGCGTATTCTTCCCGACCTCCATTGATCTAAACCAAGACTTAACCTTGACTTTTAGCTATTATGCGTCTTTATGACAGTTTTCAAATGGTTGCGAAAACGCTGTTCTGTATTGTCTCTAAGCTTTCACAAATATCATCTAAATTGATCATGCTTGATATTTTAGCCTGAAGGTACACTAAAATTTTCAATATTCAGAGATCTGCTGAGCCCTAGCTTTTGATTTGAACTGGAAATAGATGCCATCTTAATAAAAAGATCATTCAAGGGCTTCCAAATGGGGTCGAGAAAACGTTGTTAGCTTCCTTAGTTCATGAGATGAACCAGGCTTCGTAAGTTCACCGCATTTCAGCAATTTTAACCTAATTTGACCTCTAAGTGAACTGAACACTGACCTGGAGCAAAGAATGACTGATGTAACCTCAACTACCTTTGGGAAGAGCTTTTGGCTGCTTTTTTCGCGTCTTCATAGTTTTCATAGTTTTTTAGTTCGATGTGTTCTTTTTTACCCACCCCACCAGGGCGAAGGTGGCTCATAACCGCCACCAGAGTGAAGGTGAATGCTATGAGTCTAAGAAGTAGAACGAAAAGAGGAAGACTATAGGCTATCTCTTTTTTTACTTTTGCGGCTCATAAATATGACACTTAGCAATAATGATATCGCGTGGGTGCCACACGCTTTATTTGTTGGGTTTGATAGGGCTATAAGAATGAGTCTCCCATCTCCAACAAATATACCGTTGTTTGAAAGACTGTCTGCTGCGTCACCAGCCAATCGCACTTCAACGGCACTGCAGTATCTTATTATCATAACAGAAGTTCAATGTGTCTGTGTGGAAATCAGCTGGAGCTGAAATGTTCCGTCTCGCTGGTTCGCCAATCTGGCGCCGAAAAATTTCTCTCTCATACCTTTAAGATAGGCCTGTTCGGATCAGTAAGTCGTGTTGAAGCTGGCTCCGGTTATTGGGGAGTTCTGAAACGATCCACACAATGGATCTCAACGCCCAGATACAGAGGAGGACAGGAGTTAAGTGCAGATTTTGTGCTTTGGAGAAGTGTTTGTCTGTGGATTTTCTATATGTGAACTATTTTCATACCAAAAAATGTCGTACTCGCTCTTAATAAGTAAAGTGCGTACATGCAAATTAATGCTTATGTTTTCAGTTAAGGTTATGATAGAGAGACTGATTCTTCCGCATATAATTTTGATGGAGCGGCGGAGAACATGACTAGAAAATTGTATAGTGAAAAATACGACAGGGAGCGCTATTTATTCTAAGGTCTGGGTGGTACTACGCAGTGTAACAATCCGCAATGCGAAGCTCGGAAATCATGCAGTGGTGGAAGAACCTTCTGCGTGCAATCGTGCAGATATCAGCTCCTCCAAAAGGTTGAAGGAGCAAGAGTTGGGAGTCGAACGGGGCGCCGCTTGCACGGTCCAGTAGTGTGTGTTTGCTGTTTGAATCACTTGATGGTGATCGCCCTGTTGATGCAACGGGTTTGGGCAGTGAGATTTGTGCAGCGAGGTTTGTGCTGCTTTGGTAGAGTAGAGAGAGGTTTGTACAGTGTTGGTGCTTGGTGAGGCTCACACGGTGACTTTGTGTGGGAAGGTTCGAACTGTAGCGTTGTGTTGGAAGGTTCGCACGGTGGCGTTGTGTTGGAAGGCTCGGACGGTGGCGTGGTGTGTAGCAAAGCCCGTACGGTGCCTTGGTGTATATGAGGCTCGTAGGGTGACGAATGGAATCGAATTTGCGCTCTAGCAATCACCGATGGGGATGGCGTTATGTGGAGTTGATAATTCAAGCGGTAGTAAGACCGACCATTTTCTCATACAGAGGGGTTAGTGCATGGGATGGGCTGACGTGCCAGAGAGGACCTAACCTTACTCTCTCTAGAGGAAGGCACTTAGGCAGGTGCGTGCACCACACACCAACTGTTTCGTGACCATGTAATTAGACATTTGTCCCTCGTCATTAGGATTGGCAACGTGACCTTAATCACTCTATCACTTTTTTGGCGCCCCAGGTGTGCTGCAAGCGAATTCCTGAATACATTCTGATAGCCATTGTGAGAAAATTGAAATTGTAGTATCTTTGTTCAAGTGATAATCACGACTAGATACGGAGTGCTGGACTTCTCTTTGCGGGTGGCTTTGGGGGGTCCTAGTTCCGTGGTGCAAACGGATTTTGTTTTAATTTGTACTTTTTTGTGGTATTGGTCGGGTAAACATGCCCGCCTGGGTACTGTATTGTTTTTGTTTTCGACAGTAAGATGGCAAACGACTGACCTTGTTCTTGAGCCGATGTTATATAATTTGTTGCTGGTCAATTTTGCCTGACCTGGATGGTGGGTATTTTAAATGACCTTGCTGCAGCCCGGCGATCTATGGGTAATAATGTCTCCGTTTGTTTTGTAAAAATTTTTTGTTTTATGGTCTGCCTGTCTTGGTTGTTAAATACCGGACATGTTTGGACTCGGTGGGTTGTGTGTTGGTTTGTGTTCCTGACTTGTTTTAACTTTTTGGTGGGTCTTGCCTGTCTGGTGCCTCCTTGTATTAATTTTCGGTTGTAAATGATGGGGGGTGGGGCGCCGCTTTTCAAACGGCTGTTAATGATTCATCAATGGCATACGCTGTATGCTCACTGATTCAAGAGTAAAACTTGATCACCTATAGAAACCTTGCTGATTTGGTTCTGCGCACTGGTAGTTATTCCCAGTGCTTTAACACGCGCATTGACGGGGGTCTGAGCCATCTTCGCTTTGACAGGGGGCGGGTACCCGCCCCCTCCTAGGGTCGCGAGAACCACGGTAGGTAGCTAAAAACGGTAAAGGGAGTTGAGTAGTCCATCCACTTTTCCATCGAAAATTTTTGAAACATTTTTTGTCAGGTCACATTTAAGGTCACGAGAGCTCCAAACATGCCGTCATAGGGATAACATGTAAATTAAGATTTTTCGGCCATTACATCTGAACAAGTAAAGACAGAGCAAAACGTCTTGAACTAGATGAATCCTCGCAGCAAGCCGAATAGAATGATATATAATTTGACCTTGCTAGGTCAAATCGAAGATTTGACCTGACCTGAGGTCAGGCTAGGGTCAAATTATATAAAATGCATATCATAAGAACTGCAACGCCAAGGCGAGTCCAATGCAGCTAAAATAAACGCTCTATCACTCCCCTTTACTGAGTTATTCAGTAAAAAACATTTTCCCATCTATTTCCAATGGAGAGGTCATGCCTCGTACCTGACCTTAGGTCATTGATATCAAAAATACCGGAACAAATTTTAGAGAACTCGGTAGGGCCATTATGTGATATGAGTTTCAATCGAATAAGTTCTCCCTGCTCCGGCTTATGCTATCTTAAACATTATTTTAGGTCAGGTCACTTGACCTGTACTGGTGACCTGACCTGAGATGACTTAACCTTAAGATTTTCACAGAAGTTGTAAAAATGATGAGGAAAAAGGTATGTCAAGTTTGGCGGCGCTACGCGCCGCCGTTTTTCTGCTGTTTGCGAAAAACCCGAGGGGGGACAGGTACCCGCCCCCGTAAATGCGCGTGTTAAGGCGTGCAACTGGTGAGCCATGGGTATCGGAACTCCATTTAACAAAATGAAAGTTGAAAGCACCTCATTAGCAGCGTCGCTGGCGATGCTGTGTCGCCGGCCAGCTCTGGCATTGACGATGTGCATGCATTTATAATTGCTCGGGTGCAGTGCTCGGGCAGGGGAGAGTCACATCTCCGGAAGGAGGAAGCTAATTACCGAATTTTGTGCCCGAGAGACTGCCAATGTGCCGGCCGATTCCCGCGGAGTCAGCCAATGAGATCATGATCAGCCGCGTGGCTGTGCTGGTGTCATTGATCGTGTATTGTGTAGCCTGTTCGGGAGTCAAGGGAACGCGGCAAGTTGGTGGTGACGCCGCACACGCAGCTGGAACTCGCGTGTTTTTGTGTCACGGTCCAAATGAAACCTGTTCGACAATGTCACAGCCTTTCCTTTCGGCTTGTTAATTTGAAATTAAGATTGCCTCCGCAAATTATCACCCACATCCTCCCGGTCCGATTGCGTGCTGTCTTTTCGACCAAGACTTTATCTCACGAGAAATCAAATTTGCAAATAAACTCAGGTTTTTTATAACTGAGATCTGCTGCTCACATAGATTGTGTAAAAGGTCATGTTCAACAGGGCTCACAGAAGTATGGCCGATACTGCGAACGGGGTCTCGGCGTCGCAGTTGGTAAGCGCGCGCGTTCGGATCAGCCAGTGGCTCTCTACGTACGTAGAGAGCCACTTGAAAAAAGTTTTAACACCCTCACACCTTTGGTTTAACACCCCACACACCTGTGCAAGGTGTTGATACCACCATAGACGGACTTCAGGGTGTATGTGAACCCCTGGGGGGTGGTGTTAAGGACCAGCAACACCCAGAGCGGGTGTTGATACTGCTACACCTTAAAGAGGTGTAGATAATACCCGTTCAGCTCGCACCTTCCTGAGGTGTTAAACACCCTGAAAAGGTAAAAAACACCCCATCGGGGTGTTACCACGGGGTATCGAACACCCCGTTATGGTGTTGTCACGTGCATTGGGGCGTCGTTTCTTGTGCGCAGGCGCGAACAGACAATGTTCAAGGCCCTCCTGAAGAACAACAGTCAGTGTGAAAGTGTAGCTGAAAGGTGCTGGTTCTCTTTGATTTTTGGCAGAAACAGGGATTCAAACCTTAACATTCCTGCATTGGTAAGTGTTGACCCATCCAATAGGGCAATAGGACCGTAGTAGCTATCATTGGAGCGAGTGTGCCTTGTTGGTGTTTAAGTCACTTGTACTTGCAACCACTTCAGGCGTTTGAAACCTCCAAAGCGTGTCTTCAGCGCCCAATTTGGTTCCCTTTTAGGCAATGGCGTAGCCAGGATTCAGCCAAGGGAGGTTCAACTACCGTCGGCCCCCAGGCCGGGGCCCCCTTAGTAACCGGGACCCATCTCCTATATTCTTCGTAGAGTAATTTAACATTATAAAATGTACGCAACCGAAATTTTGATGTGCCTTTTTAAGTGTTTTTAAGTGTTTTTTCTCGATCCGACCAAGCGTTGGTAAATTTCGGTCATAAAATATTAATGCTGGCCCATGCCTATATGGCAGCGTGACTATGATAACAGCTTTGTGGCACATTTCGGAAAATTAAATGTTGCTGCGTGCATGACGTTCAACCTGACTCTACATCAATTCACTCTGGTAATCAGACATGAAATTATTAAAGGATTTTGAGAAGAAATGATCTTCTACGGGAAATGATTTCCAATTATTTCCGGGTGCCGAATTCATGAACTATTTAATCAGGAAATTTCCAAAGAAATGGAAAAAATGAATCAAAATACAAAGGATATGGTAGCGTGTCTCGGACGTCATATAACATATATTCCGCGAATAGATCCTGATGAATTTACCGTAGTTACTTTCTTACCCTTGCTATGTTGTAAATGAGGAAATTACCAAGACAATAGGTGCCCGAGACATATATCGCCTTGGCTCACTCTGTTATTGTTATTTTCAACCTTCATACCTATTTTTGTTTTTGGGATCATGTTCATCAATTTCTGTCATTACCCTTGTTTATCTGATTTCCTACGAGAATATTTGAAGGTTGTTTATTTCAGAATGTTAAGGAACGTAGTTGTTGGTATTAAGCTAATAGATTAAACATCAGCTGAAGTGCCAAATTTCCTGTTCGATTCGCTACTATTGATGATAAAACTAGATTCATTTTTGCCTTTCTTTCGGTAATGGTGCCTGATCGACATGTTTCAATCTGTATTATTTTGGTACGCAATGGGCTTAGATAGGTACATTTCACCATAGTTTTTCCTCTAACTTTCCAATCACTCTCTGACCATGATCTTTACTTCATGTTTGTGCTCGGTGTCCAGTGCAGGCGCTGGAGCTGGCGGCCACCATGCTCGGTGAGGAGTGCTGGCACGGGGAAGAGTGCAGCGACTGTGGATGCATCTTACGCCGAACCAAGCAGGGCCTGGCCATCGGCGACGTCGAGTTCGCCGCGGCAGCCCCCGGTGAAGTTGGAGCGGCGCTGCAGTGGGCCGCTGCCCACGCCGTCTACGGACTCAACTTCACGGGAGGCCACCGCTTCTCCGCGGCCCTTCTGTACCGGTTGTATGGTTTTAATATCAGCCGATGAGGATCACGGTCAAAAAGCTTGCTGACAATGATAAGATAAAGGATGGACGTTGTCGGCTGCTTAGTGTTTTTTTAATGAAATTTGGGATTTTCAGAATGACAGAAGCAAAACCCGAGCAAGTGATTAGCTCTGTCGCTGTTCTCCTCACCGTTTGCGCTCATATGCTCAATCCTACAGTTTATCTATTGTGGCATATGTTCGCTCTGCACCCAAGGTACTTTCAAATACATTTGCATTCTTTATAGTGTTGTTTGGCGTACGGTGGACATTGCAATCGATGAAGTAGAATTTCAGTTTTCTTCACGAACGGAGGACGCATGGAAAAACTATATGTAACACCACATACACCTAATTTAAGTCCCGCTACACCCCATCGGGGTGTAGAATGCACGGGGTTTCCGACACCAAAAATTCGAACACGGGGTGTTGCAATACCCTGCCGAAGGGTTAAAATGGAATGAGACACCATAAATGGGTGTCGTTAGAATCGCTGAACACTCTCAAGGGGTGTCCTGTTACACCTCATTTCGCAGGTGTAACCCCTGACAGGGGTGTTTGGCTACACCCCGTAGGGGGTGCGTGACACCGAACTGTGGTGTCCAAAAACACCCTCGAGAGGTAGCATTTTTAACCATTCCACCTTACCCCCGACCGAGGTGTCAAAATTTTTTTCAGTGTAGGGCCAGGGTTCCAACCCACCCAGAGAAAGGTTTTGGCGCCCTGTCCTGGCCCAAGTTTACCCTACTCTGCATCCCCTTCTGTGCTGTATAACCTCAACGTTGATGAATTTGATAATCCCTGTCCCATCACCACAAAATAACTACCCACACTCAGTATTTAAGTTCTACCTGCTACCTCAGCTCTCTGCAGTTACTGTTGATAAAGTCGTAATGCTGCATACCAAGTGTTCGGCATATGTTGCTGCTCTGCAATGGAACAGACGATATTGAAGCACAAAAAGGCTTGGTCTTTATACATAAATTATGTACTGGACAGGCGTGGGAATGGATACCAATATTGTCCTTCATTTTCACGTGCTTATTTTCCTCGAGGCTGTCGGTCAGCGGCTGCCCCATTACATTCCGTTGCAAGATCAATACAACCAGACCGCCACAAAACAAAAAATAACCAGTCAACGCTAGTCTGCGTAATCAACTTTAATAACAGGGACTTCACAGTTGCACGATTGGAAGGAAGCTCAATTGTGTGTGGCATCGTTATGATATCAGGACGGGTTCCGTGCCTATCCAACAGGAGCCAGCCCTGCGGAAGTTTCTGTCTGCCGCTATGTGTCGTATAAGTGGACTGCCGCTGCCGCTGATCATGACGCGCCGTTGTGTGTTTGTGTGTGAGCGCCTCAGGCAACACAAGGACACCGAGAGGACTCAGCGGGCTGCTGTCATTATCAGAAGCGCCTTTGCCCACTGCAGGCGGCAGCTGGCCGTTTGCGGTAGTCAGACGGGTATTGGGGCCTTCCTGCACCTCATCCGTCGCCGTCAGTCGCACTCACTGCGCGCGCCCCCGCGCCGTCTGTTGTGGCTTTGTCCGTCGTCTGCGACGGTGCTGGTGCCGCCGCATCCAGAGCCGTAATGGCGACGCAGCTCGGCGCGCTGCCGTCGCCCTCTGCAGCCGCTTATTTATGAACTAATTCACATGAGTTGCGTGGTTGTGCCACACAGAGCGGCTCTTTCGCTGACCTGGCTGACCTGTTCGCCCAGAAGACATTTACAACGTGGCCTCGATTTAGCGCGAGAGAGCTACACCCAAAGCCTTTGTCAGAACCGCAAGCCGATTTTGTTGTGCTCTTGTTATTTTCTCTTGATCCTGTGCGATACACAAGTTACATGTTAAGTAGGCATAGTTCTAGAACCCCAGATTGGCTTAAGTTTGGTAGAAACAAACCTACGGCGGGCAATTGACTGAATCAGTTCTGTATAGAAAGAACCTGAGCTTTTGAGCGAAAACCGCTCTCAAGGAAGTCTAACGGTGTCCTAACCAGACGCAACGCGTTGAGGCGTTGACGCCGTCGATCGCCGCAACGACCGAGATTTTTGGTCAGGCACAAACGCACTGACGCAACGCGTCGCGGCGTTGACGCGTCGCGAAGTTGAACAATGTCACTTTGGCCGACGTCTGCGTGAAGCCGATATCCATGTTATTTGTTCTGTTTGTAGTCATTGAATGTAATACATGTTTTGAATAATTATTCAATTGAATTCATGCTGAAAATCTATGGAAACTGGACATGATTCTTTACTCCTAAATCGTTCTTTTAATAGTTCTTGATCCCGCTAGTTTTGGTTGTTGGTAACAACATTCGTCGCGTTTGAGCTACCAGACTGCTACCAAATTGAACATTTCCTCTGTCGGTAACCTCCAAATTACCGCTCTGCAACTGACGCACGGTCGCCGACGGTTGGCGACCGTCGGCGACCATTTGTTAGGCCAGTCAGCCGTAGTTTTGATTTTACGCCCTCCCGGAAACCGCTAACTACCTATACGTTAGGCTGTAAAGCGCCCACGGCATAGTAGCGCTGACCTCACGGTTTCAACGCGCAGTTTCCATTGGTGGGCACTGCTACTTGAAAAACTAGAACGGAGTCTGTATATAAGGGACTTTTAGCGAGCGGTCGCGTCGCACCCGCTATTTCTTGCCTAACATGCATAAACGTGGGACATCCAGAACATTACAAGCAATATATAGCTTTTAGGTCATTTCTCAGTTACCACCGTAGGTTTAATGGCTAAGAATCTTGAATAAGCGGAGGCATGGTCTTCCTTAGAAGCGTGGCCCTTTTCCTATGCGTATGCTCACAAATAGCTGAGATTTCACATATGGGCGACCCGACCGGACACGTTCCGACCGTCAGGCTAATGAAAAGCCTACATCTTCGGAACTATGGGTCGTACATTGACAGGATCTGTCTTATAGCCTGATCAGTTCAATTACCCACTGAATGAAGATGAACGAGATGGGTGTGTTGCTGACGAACTGAGTGGTGCGTGCAACATAGGCCGAGCCAGGGGGCAAGGGGGTACGTGTTCCCCCCCCGATCGACCCTCGGCGCCCCCTGAAAGGTCGATGGTGCCCCTCTGAAATGTCGCTTCCCACCCCCCCCAGGATACGAAAGTCGGCGCCCACCGATAGGATTTAGAGCCCACCTGATAGGTTATGCCGGTCATAAGTGGCGCCCCCTGGTCCGGATGGCACCCCCCTGGAAGGTGCCCCCTCCGATCGGCAATCCTGCATCCGCCTATGGCGTGCAACTGCGAGGGCATACCAAGTCATTGCCAGAATATTTTGCACTCGTTTCAATAACCGGGTCTGGCCCATGTGGAGCCCAGACTTGGCCGGTAGTCAGGACTAGTGCAATTAACTGCCTATTGCGGGCTAATTTAATCCCCAGTTAAACTGCTCATGGGTGAGTGCGTGGGAGAGGGCTGAGGAGTTTTTCTTTTACCCTTACTCTCTTATTTAGGTACTTGCACAATTCAAATGGATAGGTTCTTCGTATTTTGTATTTTTTATTTATGTTTCATCACCAACATGTCAGATGAACTCACTTACAGGTGAAGTCAGCAAGAATAAAAAACACTTAACTACCTAATCTCTGAGATGAGGGCTTGCCATAGTTCCTGTTGCCATAGTGCCAGTCATGACGCACATTATTGAAAATATATAATATTGTGACGTCACAAATAAATCACCTTGAATGGCTTTGCCCAATATTTTCAGAATGCATTGTATGGGACCTTCCCTCTATGATCTTTCCTCTACGGCATGGGCACAAAATGACTGTGGAAGTCGGGCCGTCCAAAAACACCAAATGATGATGATGATGATCCTCCATGATGTTAATCCGCTTTCATTGAATTATTGACTTTTCTAGCATGATCACGGCATTTTCCAAAATGGTTGCAGTACAGCCCAGATTAGACATTTACGACCTCATTTAACCCTGAAGATATTGACCTAGGCCAATACAAATTGGCTGTAACTTAAACCACCAGGACCCTCTAAAACCCCAAAATGGACGTCTTTGTAACCCTCTTGGTTTCTGAGATCTCGGGGGGATTTTCAGAACCCCTCTACTTTACATTGACGCCAGGCCCTTCACCACTGCACGTGCTAAGTAAGGTTGCAGGTCAAGTTCAAATTTCTCCCTCATTTCCGGCTTAGCGACTGTTAACCCGACACCGGATGGGTTGTTTTCGTATATACCACCGCCCATGGGGGACCGACCGGAACCCCTATGATTTCAGGAACCGGAAGAGACATGGAAGAAAATTGAAACGGCACTGGAAGCGCCTTATCGTCTTCTACTCTAGAGCCGAGTTTAAACTATATCCGTCGGCCCATGACATCAAAGTGGGCCAAATTGGGTTCCATTTAGACCCATTTAGAAAATCTCTCATGACCCAGTACCGATTAGACCTAGAACAAAACAAAAGACATCGATGTGTGTGTCTTGACTTAATTCAATTGATACGTGGCATAATATTGTAAGGTCACATTATGACCTGGTCGAATAATGACTTTCCAAGGTCATATTGCATACCTACCATTCGAATCTCTTGGTCATTTTCATTACTATGATAGCAAATTTAAGACTGTGTATTATTTTGTTCAATATTTATAGACACAAACAATTTCGAAACCCCGTGGTCCTTGGTGACTTCTGGTGATCCTGATATTAATATGACCGCAAAATTGATAATAGAGTGCATATTGTGCCTTCAAGAGCTTTCAAGTGATGTTTAGAAACGTGATCTACCCCTTCTAGAAGCCGAGTTACACCCTAGTTTTGTCAGTCTCATTTTATAAGAATAGAATCAGCTTATCATCACCAGAATCACCTTTTTTATCCTAGAGGTCTGTAAAGCGACGCGCGTCGCAATTGAATCGGCTCAGAAAAATTCGCGGAAAACCGAGGGAGGAGGGCTCTGATTGGACCCCCTAGGCAGTGATGGGTTAAGGGATACTTATACTGTGCATTATAAGAAATATATCATATTGTGACGCAGTGCCAAGTTCGGTATTAATGCTGCATGGAGGCTGAAACTTAAGGCTCGTACAGGCTCTATTCCTTGAACGACTCTTTTTTATGTATGTACCAGCATCGTCCAAATGACTCTACCAGCCGAATAACGCATTTTCAAACGTTGCAATGAAAATACTCTTACCCGGCCCATTGTATTGGATGTGCGCAATGTGCGTGGTACATGTTAATCGGATACGTGCATTCCTCAACGTTTGTACCTGCACCGCATGCGCCACACAAATCCAATGCGGCTTATCGAAATTGCCCCAGGGACGAGCGTGAACGACGTGGACAAAAATATGCAATCACCAGGTGCCGCCAGGCTGACATCCTAAGCCTGCACTTACCAACAAGCGACTGAACTATTAAAAAAGTACATTGCACGATTGCAACAAAAACTTACCAAAACTGCCTCAGGGACGAGGGTGAATGACGCGGACAATATATGCAATTATCAGCGTCTGTCAGACATTGCTGGCTTCTATCCCAAGCTTGTACTTATTATTCATTATTCAGTGGATCTGGAGGTATTACGAGAGCTTGTGCTGGCGATTATTGTTATTTCTTTGGTAGCGAGCGTCGGAGCTCTGCCCTGCCCGTGCACTCAGAATGGGCGCACGAGTTAAACTCGCCACTAGATGCATTTATGAAAGAGGATTCTTGCCTGTACCATCACTTCTATCTCTTTTAGCCTTTCCTTGTATCCCCTTTTTGTTTCCTTTGTAGGACCCGCACTGGAGGGGGATCTGGAATTAACGCGCACTGAAGGTGGGCCTTGTAGGCCCCCCTGAGGCCTTGGAGACTAAGAGGCTTAGAAAAAATGCTGGTTTGGGGAATGGGTGCGGCTATGTTGATGTACGCTATAGTAAATTTGGTCAAGCGAGGTGATAAATGTTAAATTCTAGCCATGCTGGAAATTCATCGGGAAATGACATTATTAAGCGCAAAAAACACCGAAATGTACTAAAATGGGCCAAGAACATAGCGAGGGCCTTTAAAATGTTACCTACAATTTTGCGGTCAAGGTCATTCAAGGTTATTGACATATGACGTCACAATATGATAAATTTACTATTATTACACTTTGGCCAGCACCATAGCAACCGTTGGGCGAGAAATGAGGATTGAACTGTTTGAACTTTAAAATAAATTCCGATACCCGTTTACCTCTATTGAACTCGTTTCTCTCTATCACCTGAACAAGTCAAGCTGATAACCGCCAGCGTGTCAGTGCAGGAGACAAGCATCCTCAGCAAAGTTCAACAGATTCAATAGCTGGCGCCTGCTCGCTGCAGAGTTGGTTTATTTAACCCCTTGCTTGTTTTGAAAGTCCATTCGGTGCTGTTAGTTGCTGCCCGGGTTCGCTTAACACGCGGCCCGCTGGGGTCCCTGGCATGACGCGCCCCGCTGGGGGGCGTTTTTCGCCCCTCCGGGTCACATTTCCCAGGAAAGCTAAAGGAAAATTACGGATGGTGTTCAAAAGCTCTTGACGAGATGAAGAGAAATTATAAAAACATTTTTATGTCAGGTCAATATTGAGGTCAGCATAAGTCAAAGAAGGTTCCATAGGCTTACAACAGGGCAGTGCACGTTTCCACCTCTAGATACTTCCTCAGCAAAGCTAGAACAAATATTTATGCATCATTGGAATTCTCTCATCGTGGCAAATCTAATGATGTATAATATGACATTGCTAGGTCAAATTGTGAAAATGACCTGACCTTGTACTAGGTCAGGGTCACAGGGTGACTTGGTATAGTCATGCTGCATATCACTCGACTCCCCGTGACAATATAAGCACAATGCAAGCAAAATAAGAGCTTTATCTCAATTCAGTGAGAAGTTGTTGGCAAAACAATCATTGTATGCTCCTGTGACCTGACATAACCTTTGGGAGGTCAGATGCTCAAAAACTCAACTTTATGGTCAAGATCGTGGTAAGAATAGACGTTTTAATGATTTTCAGCTTTATCTATCCAGTATTTACTGAAGGCGAGCCCATTCTACTTTTCACCATGGACTTATAATGGGGTGACCAAAAAAATTGACCCCATCTTAGGTCAATAATATCGAAATTCCGAGATAGCAGATTTGTAGTCCCTAATGAGCCTATCATTTTGTGAAAGTTTCAAACTGATCGGTTGGCTGATGTTTCCTGGGCGCCGTTTAAAACTCGTGATTTTAGGTTTTTAGGTCTGGTTACTTGACCTTGGATAGCTCCTTGACCTGACATAACCTTGCCTCAAAAATGTGTTCAGATGTGTAAAATTTATGAGGAATAAGGTACTGTAAGTTTTGTTGTTCTGCATCACTTCGTTTTTGCGTTATCTGGGGAAAACCAGGAGGTGGGCGATTTTCGCCCCCCCCAGCGGGGCGCGTGTTAACTCATAGGCGGAGGATGATCCAAATCAATGGCGGAGGAGGTTCGAGCCTTCTCCCGAATTAAAGCTCTGTATCCACCACTGCATAGCACTGTGCATACAATTTTCTTTACACTAAACGAATGAGGTTCCTCCTATCTTTGTGAAGTTCTTATCCCCGAATATAGATTTACTGGTCATGTGGTTGAGTGTTTTTTTCTTAAATTATAATGACAAATTCGATTAATCTTCTGGCTTGATGCTCACGTAAATTTACGGTTTGGTATTACCATTAATGGCTTGTGACTCTTCTGCCAAGTAGTGACATCCCCGTATAATTGCGCCTGAGCCATACTTTTCAGCAGTGGTACAACTGGGAAATTAATAAATTTTTATTATGGGCACTCCCATGAGGCACACTTGCGCGATTACAGAAAGCATTGACGTGGGTGTTAAATGATCCTCTTCATCAGGTCAAATGTGATACGAAATGCGGTTTCCCGCCGTGGGGATTGAACCCAGTTTCATTCATACCATCCCAATTCTGGAGACGGGCAATGAAGCCACGAGGTAACCTCACCTTCCCCTCTCCTCATGACTGTTATCCGGGCCCACCGGTAAGCACTCATGGTGCTTATAACCTATTTCCAGTGGTCGAGGAGGGTCCGGATTTACGGGGGATACCATGGACTTTTTAGCCCATTTCTCTCCCGTCAACACCATTGGCCTCGGTCATCGAAAGTGTTGGCACCTGGCGGATTTTTTGGAAACGCGACGAGAGGGACTGACGTCTGGCGCGGCTGCTTCATATCCAGCGCATGTTTAAACTCTACAGGTTTTAAACGGACTTTCAGCCGTTGTGAACTAGTTGCTGTGAAGGAGTGTGGTTATACGTGACGTTGGGTGGACGTGAATATTGAAGACTGGCGTTATTTTCTTGATTGTTATAATCTTGGAAAGTTCAAAGAAAATGGAGAAGAGACGGATAACCATTAGATCCAATCAGAACTGCTGCGTTCCTCAGTGTGTATCCTTCTGAAGAAAGTGTCGAAGTCTCAGCTTTCACAAGTTTCCTCAGGATAAGGTGCTGTTCAAGCAGTGGAAGTTGAAACTGAGAATTGGGAAGACGATAGGCTCAAATGCTGCTGTCTGTTGCAGACATTTTCAGCCATCTGACTTCCATTCACATCCACCTGGTAAGCGGCTGTGAGGCCAGTGTGCAAAGTATGGCATTTTCGACGAGATCTCGTCGGTGCGAGTGCCCTTGGAGACAGGACCAAGTGGTGCGAATTTTATCAACCTGGTGCGAATTTGCGAGGTTAGTGAACGTAAACTAAACAAATAATGACTGAATGGCTATTAAGACACAGGAGAGGGCCTTATAAAAAGTTCTTAACTAAATGACTAATGATTGAGGTAGTGTTGCATTTAGGGGTTTGGAATGGGTGCATTTTTTCCCTGGTATGTGGCAGATTTGTGCGAATTTTTGAGGCTCGTGGTGCGAGAATTTTAGATGGCTCGTGCGACTCGTCTGGCCTGCTGCCATACTTTGCAGACTGGCTGTGAGGCAATCTCCAGTTCCGCTTATGCCTCCTTCCACTCCCTTAACACGCGCATTGACGGGGGTCTGAGCCACCTTCGCATTCGTGAGGGGGTGGGTACCCGCCCCTAAGATCTCGAGAACCACGGTAGGTAGCGAAAAACGGTAAACGGCGTTGGGCTGCCCATCCACTTCTCCATCGAAAACATTTGAACCATTTTTTGTCAGGGCACATTTAAGGTCACGAGAGGTCAAAACATGCCCGTCATAGGGATAACATGTAAAATTGAGTTTTTCGGGCATTACATCTGAACAAGTAAAGATAGAGCAAAACGACTTAAACTATATGAATCCTCGCAGCAAGCCGAATCGAATGATATATAATTTGACCTTGTTAGGTCAAATCAAGGATTTGACCTGACCTGAGGTCAGGTCAGGGTCAAATTATATAAAATGCATATCATTAGAACCGCAAAGCCCAGGCGAGTCTAATGCAGCTAAAATAAATGCTCTATCACCATCCGTTACTGAGTTATTCAGTAAAACCATTTTTCCCATGTATTTCCAATGAAGAGGTCATGCCTCGTACCTGACCTTAGGTCATCGATATCAAAAATACCGGAAAATATGTTAGAGAACTCGGTGGGGCCATTATGTGATATGAGTTTCAATCGGATAAGTTCACCCTGCTCCGACTTATGCTATCTTAAACTTTTTTTGAGGTCGGGTCACTTGACCTGTACTGGTGACCTGACCTGAGATGACCTAACCTTAAAATTTTCACGAAGTTGTAAAAAGATGAGGGAAAAGGTACACCAAGTACGGCGGCGCGTAGCGCCGCCGTTTTTCTACTGTCTCCGAAAAACCCGAGGGGGCGGGTACCCGCCCCCGTCAATGCGTGTGTTAAGCCTGCTTTTAGCAGGAGTAAGCCTTTATCCTTGGGCCGTCATCATAGGTGGATCCAGGATTGCCGATCAGGGGCACCTTCCCGGGGCGGGGCGCCATTCTTGACCGGGAAACCCTATCGGATGGGAGCAAAACCCTATCGGTGGGAGCCTATACTTTCGTATCCTGGGAGGGGGCTGAGGGGTGGGAAGCGAAATTTCAGGGGCGTGGCCATTTCAGGGGCGCCGAGGGTCGATGGTGGGGGCACATATTCCCTTTGCCCCTGGATCTGCCTATGGGGCATGTGCCCACTTTGCCGTCCCCCTGGATATGGCTGCATTCCTTCTTAGCCCGGGAAACTGACATCTTGAAATAATTCGGTAGATATACGCCTTTATTCGTTTCGCTGTCTGAAATTCCAGTTTGAATGCACGATGGAAAATGCGTTTCCAAACATAAGCGTCGCCACCGGCAAAAAGTGGGGGGCAGTAGACTTCGACCTGATACTGACTACAAACTTTGCTCCTTGGGACCAAAAACTCTTCGAATTTGGGCTCTTTACTGCCTTCCGCAGCCGCTGGTTATAAGCCGCCTGCCACATACCAGGCATAAAACACGTATAATTCACCGCTTACGATGCTATTCCCGGGACCTACTAATGTTGTTTACCTTTCGAGTCCTCTTTCGCGGCCATCTTGATGGCACACTAGCGCCTCTGGTGAGCGTGACCGGGGTCAATAGGGTTGGTGTTAAAGGGAATGTGGCACATTCATAACGTGATTTTAACTGAGATAGCCAAGTTTTAAAGCAAGTCGGAAAACTCGGTAGTCAATATATAATTTGTCTTGGAACTCGAGATTTCCGTAGAAAAAAGCTAAAAACTGCCTGCAATGTACCCCTCATGTACCTTTAGCAGCAGGCCAGAGTTGACATGGCTGTTGGTGTGACGACAAATGCTGACGTGACAGTGAGCATCAGCCTATCGAAGCCCTTGAAGCGTTTCGAGTATGGTAGTGGTTGTCAGATCATGACATCATCCACAGGCAGATATGTATTTCTTTCTCTAGAGGAGCATTTAAAAAATCAAAATATTGAGCGTATTGTACATTTTTTCAGAGAAATCATGAGTGGTTTCATTATTTTCGGCTAAACATACGCCTAATTACACTTAATTCCAGGATTCGACCAAGGTGCCACATTCCCTTCAAGATTCATCATTAAAAAGGGGGCCGAGCACAGTGTCCCCGTGTCCCCGTAGTTCCGCAGGCTACGTCTATTTCCTGGTTTGTGGACTCCCACCGTTCACGCATTAGAGCTGATTTTTACCCGAGTCATTCGTATGGAAGTTCATATGGCTGCTGGTATCCTGCGCCATACCGTTAAACTGTTAATTATTCTTCCGGACAGACGGAAAATATCATCCTTGTCCCTACTTACACTCCATGGGCCCCCGTTTATCGTCGTACTCATGGGTCACACCTGACCGATTGCTTTCAGGTCGCTCGAGGGTGGCATCTGCGCCATCCCACTGAGGGGCCACCACCCCACTGAGGGGCCACGACCCCACTGAGGGGCCACCACCCCACCGAGGGGCCACCACCCCACCGAGGGGACGCCATCCCACTGAGGGGCCACCACCCCACTGAGGGGCCACCATCCCACTGAGGGGGCGCCATCCCACTGAGGGGCCACCACCCCACCGAAGGGGCGCCATCCCACTGAGGGCATCCACTCCACCGAGGGGCCACCACCCCACTAAGGGGGTGTCATCCCACTGAGGGGCCACGACCCCACTGAGGGGGTGTCATCCCACTGAGGGCGTCGTCCTACTGAGGGGCGTTGTCCTACTAAGGGGGCGCCACCCCACTGGGGGAGCATGACCACACTGAGGGGTGTTGTCCTTCTGAGGGGGCGCCATCCCACTGAGGGGGCACCATCCCACTGAGGGGCCACCATCCCACTGGGGGGCCGCCATCCCATTGTTAGCCGAGTGAGGCACAGAGCGGATCCGCCGTTGCGTTGCGGGACTGGTTCTAGCCTGGTAGCGCCAGATAGACGAATCTGTTTGAAGGCAGATCGAGCTAACGTCTCCAATAACAGGGACCTGTAAGACCACTCTACTGATCGGTGCGGTGCAGGCCAACGAGCGGACCGCATGGCCCCAGCTGCAAGTAGGTCGTTACAGTTCTGGTGCAACGGAACAATAGCTTGTGATTCCGATGAACCAACTTTTACATCTATTACTACTTCGTTGATACTTTTAGGCCGTAGATGTTGCACTGAGGTTCAGGATTTCCGCTTTCGAAAATGAAACTCGCAAGTGTGTTTTGCAAGGTTCCCTGGTTTGCTCTTTCCCGCACTTCTCTAATTTCCAGCAGAGAAAGTTACAAGCCAGATTGTGTCATAACCTCGTTACGGTATGCCTAGGAAGCACGTGGAGAAATAGATTATGATTGATATGTTTAGCATAATTAGTTTCCAGCGGACGTCGCTGAGTCTTCATTCGTGTGGTCAATAATATCGAGTCTAGGCTAACCTCGTGGCTTTAAAAATGCTGCTGCTTAGATAAAAAGAGTGACCTAAAGCCCTGGAAGGCTGTAGAAAGACAAAAAATGATAAGAATGAAGCCTGTACCCAAAACATGTTTGCTGCCGGAATGCAATAACAAAAATACCAGCGCACACAGAAATCCCCTACTGTGTGCGACCATAGAAATACGAAGGAGTTGTAAAACTCGAGGACATATAATTGAATTCAGAAGCTCAAACTTCTGACCAGTGAAGCAAAGCTGTGCACAGGAAAGTAAGCATTTATGAATTTTTACAAAATTGGAAGGAAAACCTAGAACACAAAACCCTTCGGGACTGTACCTTATCAAAAACGCGATTCAAAAAACAATAAAAACAAAATAAAAAGGAGAAAACGTGGATGGGAAAACATCTATTGTTCATTGCTTAGCGGCATGTTTCGGTTGTAAAACATGAGCTCCAACATAGTGCTCCAGCACGCACAGAAACAATTGTTTTTCCTCCTGTTGTTGGGCCCCTAAATGTAGGATCGCCTGGAAGCCTCAGATACACAACTTATTCGGGCGACAAGAGGCTTTGAGTGGGCTGTAGCCAACTGAACACCCTTGTCTAATTCGCTGTTCCACCGCTGGAGTTTTGTAATTGCTTTTAGACCGGCGGTTTTGTTCTTTTCCCACTTTGTAATGGAGCTCTCCCTTGCAGAATTTCGTTTCGGGCGCTCGGTATGGTTGCCCAGTCGTATATTCAGCGCGTTAATTTTGTTCGCACAATACTGCCGGGCAGCGTTTGCGCTCTTCGTCTCCCGGGGGAGCTGGGCACAATAGCGCTATAATGGTCTGGCGCAGATCCGCTTGCCGGCGGTATTAGTGGCTGTAGCGCCGCGCAGGGCTTCTGCTGCTGCTGCCGCCGCCGCCCATTCCTAATATGTGTGCTCAATTGTGCCAAGTAGTTTTCCCACTTCCCAGCGATTTACGTAATTGCGTTGGTGCCCAGATCGGCGCTGGTACTGTTTGGCGCCCACCCACGAGCGCGCCAATGGCAGCCTCCTGGTCTGGCTGTACGTACATACGGCAGTCCCAGGATTCTGATCATGGTGTTGAGCAGGAGGGGACGAAACCCCAGTGGTGGGGCTTATGTCAACTGAGGAGCACCTTTTGTGAATTCCGGGAGACACCTTCCTGGCGCGATTTTTAAGTTTTTTTATGGTTTGGGTGTTATAAAATTATTAACGGGACGAAGCAGAGCAACCGTCGCCCGATGAGCACCGGTATCTGGAGTAAGGCAGGCAAATAATTAACGGAGGTCTGCTTCTGACCATGAATGGGCGGAAAACAATTAAACACGGCGGAAAACAGGATGCTACTGCCTTAGCGTATCAGGTGCTCGGCGTCCAAAGGGGGCGGCTCTCCGAGCCAGGGGGTGCGACCACCACCTTCGTCCCCTTTGATGCGTCCTCGCGTACGACAGTGCGACGTGGACGCCCCTGTCTCCGCCCCATCACCCGACATTTGAGTCGTTCTCAGCCGGTGTCTGACTCCGCCGACGCATCAGGATTCGATGTTTAACAACTGAGGTCGGTCAACAGGTTTAGGACACCTCATTGTGGATGGCTACTCTGAATCAAACTGGACTGATTGCGTGCTTGAGGTTACCAAGATAAGTGAATATCATCTTTGTAACTCATGATTGTGGGGTCAAACATAGCGAATATAAGTTTTAGGTTTAACACCAGTTAGCAGACATTTCCATGAAAAATGATATTGTTATAATGAGCCTTATCCGCGCTGAGAGTCTAAATGCCGACACACAGAGGATCAGGTTTCATTCCCATCGTCATCAGCACGTCGGCACGGCCCCGCGAGAGAGGTTAATTGACAGTTCCATGAAAAATATCGGCTCCACTCAGAGGAGTGAGAGGATATTTGTAATGAGCATTTTCGGCGCTGAGAGAGAGAGAGACCTGAGGCAAGCGGAGGGAAATCAAGTATATCTCATTTAATACCCAGCGCAGGATAACATGCATATATAATCACCTCTCTACCCACAATCGATTTGGTCCTGAAGATTGTGGATAATAATTTCTCTCTCTTACAAATCCAGAGATTCTTTGTGTTTGAGGAAACGTCCTTACCGTGTGGAAAAATTGATCTCCTCGTGGAAAACAAGTGCACTACTGACATATGTTTACATGCAGACTTTCCCATTCGATGTTGAGTCACCTTCCATTGAGTTGGTTTGTGCGGCTCCCGGTGAGGATCCGGGTCTCTGCCTGCGTAGGCGTGGCTTCAGAAATATTCCTGTTTCATGTAGGCCGTAGGCGAGAAAGGTCGCCGGATGTCAGCCCAATTATCTGAGGGATGGAGCAAGTCAGGGTGAAAACATCGTGTGCTCGCGCATATCGGATCACAGCGGCGGTACCAGTGCCTGCCCCAGGCATCGAGATCGGCGCGGCTTACCTGATCGGGAAGCAGATGTAAAGAACGCAGTCTCATCTGACGAACTCAATTTATATTGGTAGGGTAGAATGTCTGGTTTGTATTTCCTCAGCCTTCTCATGTAATTTAAAAATTCCATACACTAGAAGGCCCCAGTGCTGAAGATCAGCCCACCATGGAAACCATGTTTATAGCCGGATAATAATGCAAATATGTAAGTTCTACCTTTTGAAAGTACGCGACATCGAAGTTGTTTGAAATGCTGCACCGCCAGAGCCGGGTTAGTGGGCCGCCAGGCGGCGCGGTAGTGGAGTGGTCAGCGAGGCTGGCTGCCACGTAGCCGACCCGGGTTCAAGGCCCGGCGGCTTCCCTGAACAAGGGGCGAGCTGGCTCCGAGAAAGCCTTCCAACAGGGAAAGAGCTGGCGATACCATATAACCCCGGTTGTGGGTGCATCGATAAGCCCCAAAAATTCTTAAGTCAGGATCTAGGAGGGGATGGAAAGATTATTGTCGCCCATGTCAGAACCTATCAGAGTGTGGATAGATGAAAGTTTCCAATTCGCTCCCGTTCATTTCGATTCGATCAATTTGATCACTTGGCGAGCTTTCATTTACTGTGCTTAGTGGTCTAGAATTGTGGTCATACGTTAGTCCTATTTCTTATCAAATATTCCATTATTTGATTCGAGCACAGGAGGGATGTCGTCTTCCTTCAATTCTGCTTGTCATCTGCAAGTGTGCAGAGAAAGAACTTACGTTTTCTTAATAAGCACCCGCTGGGGGGCCGAGATCACCCCTTCTGGTTTTATCTGGATAACGCAAAAACCAAGGGACGCAAAAAGGTAACTAGCTGTAGCTCGTCCCTTACCAATTTGACGCGTCTGTTCTTGCCAGGACGAGGAGTTATTCAAAGTAATGCGATCAGATCTCAACACCAAAAACCACGAGCTTGAAGCTGTCCCAAAACATCTGCTAACCAAAAAGTTCCAACATCTCACAGAGTGATGAGGTTAATTGAGTCAACAAATCTGCTTGTTTCAGAATTTTCGTATTGCTGACGCAAGGTGAGTTTTATTTTTGTCCACCTCATCTTTAGCCGATGGAGAAAAACAAAGGACCATTCTCAGTGAATACCTACTGGTTAGATGAAGTTCTAAGTTAGCATGCAGTTCTTTTCACCTTTCGGACCATCAAGCTGGGTGTTTCAATATTTGACCTCTCCGAAGTAATCTGAGGTCACCTGAGTGGGCCGTGATTTTGTAAATAACCTCCGATTAAATTGAAATATAGTTTTTATTTTGATATAATGTAGTCTCTATACTGTAGGTGAAATTAACATGGGCGAACAAAGGTTGGACAATATAAAGTGCATTATTAGCCGAGGAGCATATATTCAGGCCTTTTACACATTGGCAATATGCATTTTGCACTACAATTCTGCTCTCCTGCATCCATGTCTGATCACTTTTCGGACCTTATACCATTTACCCCGATGTCAGAGCTGTTGCAAATCGATCGCAAACCGCTGAGGAAAATCGAAGCTTAAATTTTTCAATCGGACGAGTAACCTTTGAGATCTTAGTAATCCCTCCCCCTGACAGGAATAGGGTTAACTGGAGCCTGACAGGAATAGTGTTAACTCAGCCAGATTTTGGCCCGGCAGACCCCCGCCAGAGCCCTAGCTCCTGCTCTCGCCCTGTCCCCCAGGCCAACCGGCTGGGTCTGCCACGGGAGTTGAGGCTGGCTGCGGCAGCGTGGCTGACTCGAGGATGGGTGGCTGACAGTGTTGTCTGTACACCGGACTTCTGTTCCGATATGGCGCCGGTCGCAGACGGCTCTGTTATGCCTGCAAGATACCATCAGCTCGCCAGCAGGCTTCCAGAATTGGAAAGACGGGCTGACTTGACCTTAGACACCGTGCGGCGTCGCAATCATAAACAAGCGAGCTCAACAATGCATACATAGTTAGGCATTGTGCAGGTCCCCTTTATACTGGTTCTATAAGTAGCCTGAGCCTGAAAATTGGCGCCCACGATGCTGGTCGGTCTGATGGGTTTGCTGAAATGTTCTGGCCGTGGCCGCCACGGCACTGGGATGGGTATCCAACCTGTACAACAAGAGGTGGTCGGAGGGCGCTGACATCTACCAGCCTAAACTTGGCCGGGCAACCACAACAAAACGTAGTTCCTTTTCTCCCTTCAGAGCTTTGGATGGAAAATCTATCTGTTTCTCGTCCACTTATGAAGACGAGGAGGCAAACAATGATCTACTTCACTTGCGATATGAGGCATGAAATGAGAAATAGTGAGCCCGAAGCTCGGACAGAGAAAAAATATATATATATATATATATATATATATATATATATATATATATATATATATATATATATATTTAGAGCTAGGCACCGTATGTTTATTATCCCTTCACCAATAGTTCCAAGCCGATTCGAATACCACACGCGTCGCTTTGCAGGCCTTTAGGGTGCTCAATTTAACAAATTATAACCAAAAATTAACACCAGTTCAAGTCATGTCGACGAGTTATGATGGAGTTTCTAAACTCATGTAAGGCGATTCTGTACTTCTCAAATGAAGCTGGCAAACCAGGAAAAAGCCAGATCAGGTTCTTATAAACCTCATTCGAGGGCTCTTGAAACGAAAAATATTTATGCTGTCTTGTATTTCGAGGTCAAGTCAATACCAAGGGCACCAGGGGTCTTCAAAGGTCTTGGTTTTCGAAACTGTGTCTACTTACAACCTTTAAATGAAATAATATATAGTCGTAAATTTGGTATTTAACAACGAGTAGGACCCAACAAATTCGGAAATGTCATTTGACATGACTTTGAAATATTATTGTTCGCCAGGTGTAATGTAGCTTTACAAGGTCATACTGCATATTATTTGATTTCCTGGGCCCAGACGTACACATTGATCTCTTTTGATTTGTTCTATGTCTAATGGCTGCTGAGTTATACGTGGTTTTCTAAATCGGTCTACATTTGACCCATTTTGACCCACTGTGACGTCACGGGTCAACGGTTATGGTTCAAACTCAGCTTTAGAGTAGAAGGCAGTAAGGCGCTTCCAGCTCATTTCTATCTTTCCCCGATCACTTCCGGTTCCCGAGATCTTCGGGTGGGGGCTCTGATCGGACCCCCTAGGCGGTATTGTGTACGAAAAGAGCCCAGGAGGTGCCGGGTGCCGGTTAGCATTACAGCACCCCTGCGGTGTTTGATGACAGGGACTTGATGAGCCAGCTTCATCTTGTTTATGTTTCTAAGTGACGTAAAGCATGCTTACTGCTCAAGCATGACACAATTTTAGAGGAGGGCCTATTTGCAAGTGTATAAACACTGGCCATTGCAATATCCATTCATATGGTCGTTTAAGTAATGATGCTCAAGAATCTGATAAGTTCCAACCTCCAACTTGACTCATCAATTATGGTCATATCTAAGCATGTGTGTGCAGCGGGCATCACCATTGTACCCACTGTTAATTGTCACGCGAACATAGCGTCAGCTTTCAGCGAGCTGTGTAGGGATTGCTTAAATCTAGATAAGAAGCTCACTTTTTTAATACGCAACGCTGCTTAAGCGCATATTACTGTGCTTAGATTAAAAAGTGTTCAAGCTTTCAAATTACTCATCATAACTCATTCTCAGCGATAGCATGGAAGTCAATGAGAATGCTTACTACATTGGGTCTTCTTGCTTTATGAGGCACTGAAATAATGCCTTAATTTTCCGCTCTTGTCTGAACATTTTTTCTACCTCATCTTACTTTTGTCTAAAAAAACTTTTCAGCTAGCTTTAAAATTCAGTGGCAGTCGATTTTTCTCTTCCACTCGTAAGGCTGCGATAATCGCGTGGACGGCGCGTTACCGTTCAGCCCAGCTCGGCAGTGCTGCCCCCTGAATGCCAGACCCGTGTAGGAAGCTGACACGGCGTCGTCCACAAGGCTTAACCTGGCCTGAGACGGCTGCCGCTCCCGATTCGGGATTGGCGACGACTGAGAGACGCCAGCCCAAGACGCGCCTGTCGTTGTCCCTACCGTCGAAATTGGTGAGGTAGAGGTCCAACCGCGACGATTTGAACACCAACCACTCGCGAAATATTACGCGCAAAGTTTCAACGACAAATGTAGAATTGGTTTCTGGAAGCTAGGCAGTAAAGTTGGAGCATGGTCTCGTCTGGCAGTTAAGTTTTCATGTGAATTTGTAGCTGGAGATGTTGTCGGCACTGGCAGCTGTCGCTCGGGATGATTAGGAGACCGCAGCAGTGGCGCAGTGCGAGTGGTTGACTGTCGGTTGTGACTAATGGGATCACCCCGTCGGACAGAGCGGACCCCCCGCAGGACAGACAGCTCCCCGTCACGTGCCGCAACCGTCCAGACTGGTACGGGACTATGCGCTAATTGATCAGTGTCACTGTTCTAATTGGCCCGAGGCACGAGCCTAGCTGATGAGGTGAGTCCCGGAGTTGTTAATATCAAACTTCATTGTAAGACTTAAATGTCAGGGAGAAGGAGCACTGCCGTGTTTGGTGTTAATAAAAAGCTAGCTCATTTCGTCGATTCGGGCCAGGGTGCCATCGTGCTATAGGCTTCGCTCCAATGAGGTCTTGGCATACTTGGCTAGTGCTGTCCTGGGACGCCTTTTCAGACAAGGATAAGTTAACAGTAAGTGGGGTCTCGTAGGCTCTTTACTTTAAGCTCAGGACAGCTTCTGGACGTATGAAAGTAGACGATAGGTCAACACCAATGTTTTTTTAGATGTTCGGAGACATCAGATTCTGAACAGTTATGGCTGGCTGCAATCCGTCAGAAAGGCTAGGAATAAGTCAGGAAAACTTGACCCTAGGAATAAAGTTGGGGAAACCCTGGGGAATTGGAGTATCTTTTTCCGGTCAATGTATTTCATTCCAATCCGAGAATGATGCCCACTAAGGTGCGAATAAGGCCTTCAATAAACATTGTGTGGGAGGTATGTGGATGAGAGCTGGCCGCTGGTAGCCTTTTCCTTGACCACCTCCTACCCAGGAGATGACAGTAACTGGGCAGTGCCCGTCTTAACACGGGAGTTACGCTAACTAACCAGCTCGGGCTTGATCGGCCTTTGAGCGGAACCACGGGTCTGATGGCACAGCCCGAAGGCGCAGCCTCGCCTCGTGTCACCGGAGCAGTCTTCTGTTCGATGGGTACCGGGTTCAAGCCCTGGGCGGCTCAGATTTTTGCTTTTCATCGGTGCTGTTCTTCAAAATTTTGTGGCAGTGTTTACAAGGGAGGCAAAAATACCCATAAGCTAATGAAATTTTCTTAACCATATTGCGGACTTAGACATATAATTTCCCAGTTTTTGTATTAATGCACCACTCATGTATAAATGCACTATTCTTGTATAAATGCATCACTCCTGTATAAATGCACCACTCCTGTATAAATGCACCACTCCTGTGTTAATGCACCACTCCTGTGTTAATGCACCACTCCTGTGTTAATGCACCACTCCTGTGTTAATGCACCACTCCTGTATAAATGCACCACTCCTGTGTTAATGCACCACTCCTGTGTTAATGCACCACTCCTGTATAAATGCACCACCCTGTGTTAATGCACCACTCCTGTATAAATGTACCACTCCTGTGTTAATGCACCACTCCTGTATAAATGTACCACTCCTGTATAAATGTACCACTCCTGTGTTAATGCACCACTCCTGTATAAATGTACCACTCCTGTATAAATGCACCACTCCTGTGTTAATGCACCACTCCTGTATAAATGCACCACTCCTGTATAAATGCACCACTCCTGTATAAATGCACCACTCCTGTGTTAATGCACCACTCCTGTATTAATGCACCACTCCACACCACCCAATGCGGATTCAGTAGGTACTAAAGGTGGGAGTTTCGGGCAATTTTGCAGGCCCGAGCCCAGGCCCGGTCTGCTGCTGATTTTATAAGCCCGTCACAAGCCCGGTTTGTGGAAGAAATGGATTATCAAGCCCGGGAAGACCCGGTAGTATGGAAAAACGACAAACGACTACATACAACATTTATTTACTTTAAAGCTTTTCAAATACATGTTTTAAGCCAATTTATCTTGTGAAATATTTTGGTTTCACCCAAAACCATATTAAAAATGTGCATGCAGCATCAGTAGCCTCAGCTATCTTAATAATTCAGCAGAAAATGATACTGAAAAACACACAGTATGAAACATGGCTTGCTTATGATGCAAGTTTACTTCAGGTAATGACCAGCATCACCTTATAAAAACAATGGGCATTCTAGATAGAGGTATGCACATGGCAGCTATAAGAATCTGAATGAAATAAGCCCACTCATATCAGAGATTTCCTCCATCATTGCACTTTTATAAATCATTATATGCTGGTACGAGCCTCACAATTGAGTTCCAATAATGTTTATGAATAGAGGAGAGAGCAGTGACAAGTTTTCAGCTAAACCTTTTCAGAATATCATGGCGGAATGGCTGTGAATGAACCAAAAATCCTTCACATTGTCCCTCAATTGATAAATGTGATAATTTTCTTTTAGTTTAGTCACTAAACAGCTTGGAAGATAGTCAAAAGATCGTTCTGCTTGGGTCAGCCCGGTCTGCAAAGTAGGTAAGCCAACAGGCCAACATGAACAAGGCCCATCAGCCATATACAATTATCAAACCACCAGCCATAAAGAACTACCTTGATAAAGAACCACTAGTTTTCCACAGGTTGACACCAAACATGGAATAAAAATATTGCACCAATCTCAACCAAAAATAAATCTGACACAAAAAAACAGCTAAATCCCATCCACATCACCACCATTCGGGCTTGAACACTACTATTTCTGTTTGTTTTGTTGTATTTTACAGGCTTGCGCTTAGTAGGTATCTGAAGCGCCGTGCTTGTCTACATTAGAGCAATCATTTATGAAAACATTTTTCCTCAAAAATTACCTGAATAGTAAGTTTGTTTCAGCAAAACTATTTCAAGACTTTTGAAAATATATTTAAGAAATTTCACAGCTTTAAAAAATAAGTACAAAGTGTGTGGTGCATTTCTTTTGCTCCTGAAAATAGGCCACTTTGCGTACTTGTTTCATATATGACGCTTTTCTGGCTTTGCAAGGGTTTACAAGCTGCTGAAGGCTGCGCGGAATTTGACGTATTTTACGTCCATAATTTGGATATTCTGTTTTTGTGTTCTGTATTTCTACGTTTTTGTACATTTTTAGTGTGGTGGGAGGGAAGTGTAAAGTAAAGCTATGTTGGGAGGGAAGTGCTGTTATGTTCAAAGCTTATAATAGAAGTTGTATTTCATAGAGGCCAGGGAAGTATCTCCATAAGGAAAATGCAACACATAATGTCAAGCATATTCATGTTTTGGTGCAATTTCAAAGGTTCCTTCTAAGGCTGACTGCTCTCCACAGTATCTCCCCACAACTGACTAATTTATGTTTTGAAGTACCTCGATCGAAAACATGTCTTTTGATTGTGTGCTTTGATGTGCAAATGTGTGCTCTGCTTTTCTGCTGACCTTGTAACGCCGCAAACCTGAAAACCCACTCGTGGATGGTCCGGTGAAGCTTGCTGCTGCACTGTAATATGCTACAAATACATACATACAAATAAATACAAATGTCTTCTTTGTGCCTATTTCCTTTCTCATACTAGCCCTTTCTGAGTGGATTCTGCATCTTTTGGGCAATGAAAGAGCAAGATGAAGCTGTGGAAGCATCAAACTTATCAACATTTGTTCTTGCAGCTAGAGTTAGCAGGCAAATTTGACAATTATAGGCTCCCACTAGATAGTTTGTACCTAACATATTCACTTCACCATTTTTCGTAGAGGACATGGGAATGGCTCCATAGATAACATTTTCTTTTTACCTGGAGCAGAAAGCTTCTGGAAAGAATTTTCTAGCTAGAGCTAGGTGTTAATATCAATATGTTAGCAGCAAATTGGTTAAATGACTTCCTTTGAAATGGTGTACTGACAATATGGAAGTAACAAATATGCTATCACAATTTATATTTTGTTCACCCATATATGACTTAAAGATTTTGAAGTCATCAGGATATTCATAAGATGACAGTACAGCATGGATGTGTGCAACTTTAGCCATTATTCAATATTTGATTTTAAATATTGATACAGGTTTAAGTAACTTGATTTTGACCCTGGCATGAGTAACAGATAGAAAGCTAGAGCTTCATGCTTTTACATTCCTGATGTATGTCTAAAAGTCCATGTCTCAAAATTAATTGTAAATGCATTTTCAAAAGCTGATGGTGCATGAATATGATTATGTTTCAGTGGAAAAACTAGGTCTGTACTGAAAAAGGCTTATTTAACTTACAGAAAATTGACTTTGAAGTCCCAGTTCAGTTGAAGCCCGTAATGAGCCTGGGTGAAGCCCGTTATCAGCCCGGCATTGGCCTAAATCAGGCCTTCAGGCCCGGTCCAAGCCCACGGGCCTGGGCCGGGCTTTTGCCCCAGGCCCCCGGGCTTAGAAAGTCCCACCTCTAGTAGGTACCTTTAAGATATACTAACCTTTTAAGAGCGCAGGTTTCAGTATTTTGTATTTAGTTGCTGACAACTTGTATCTTTTTTACTCCCCTGATCTGGTTTTTAGACCGGATGTTATCGCTGTTTCGCGCCGGTCTCCCCTGTGCTGTTGTTACAAGGTATTTTTAGCGTTCTGCTTTATCCTGCACATATTGGATGCTGTGCATATAACAAGTGCAATAGTGTTTTATGCGAGTGAGTGCGTCTGAGTCGTGATTGGTATTTGCTTTGTGTCGTTATTGTCTTTGGGATCTCGTTACGAAGTTCCGGGACGCCTAGTAATGAATGTCTGCGGATCCCCAATTATTTTCCATTTCTGATATTCATTTATTGCCAATGAGGAGAGATATTTATTCCACTAAAATTACACGCATGCTTATTCGGACCCATCCCCACTCACAGCAAGCCATAGATATGTCTCTGAAGCGGCTTAATTTACAACATAGATGGCGATTGAACATTGGACATACTATATAAGGTTATCAAACCTAATTGCACTATTCTTTAAGAATTCAGTTTGATTGTTTGAATCATTTAAACAGTAACCGGTAAAACATTCATTTTTAGTACCTAATCGACCTGAATGTTTGGGGCTCCTATATCCCTCAAATGGTTTCCTTCATCATTTACAAGGCTTGGGGGTCACGGTACTAAAATATATTCTCCGACAAATCCGTGCCGCTAGATTCGCCACAAAGCTCGGCTTTTCCTCTCCAACAGATGTAGAAGAGGTGGTCCGTTAGCTGGCGGACAGCTGAAAATTATCATTTCGACGAAGAAGAGACATGCGCTCGTTCTCGTGATAAGGCAGGTAGTGTGCAGTATCTGTCGACGCGTGGTTCTGGGAGCCGCTGGCTACCGGACCGAGAACAGAAACGTCCAGAGGCGGGCAGCTGCCACTGTGACAATCACTCCACCAAAGACACAACGGATAGAGAAACCCCGATTCTAGTCCAGTTTAAACATCGTTATTTCGGAAAAATTTGCCAAAAAGTTTGATCCTACATCGACACAAGAGATAAAGCTAAAGTCCTGAAAAGAGCTAAAGTATCTAAAGCTAAAGTACCTCCCTAGGTCAAAGTCTACAGACACCCCTGAAAATAAACACAAATACCTGTTCGATTAGAGTTGGCAAAAAGCGACTATTACACACACATACCGAGTCGGATCACTGATCGCTGCCCGGGCACTGGATAAATGGGGGTCATGCATTATGCGGCTAGCCGCTGTATCAATTTCTTCAACTGAATCTGTTGGTACGGATGAGAAATGCCTGAAATAAGCCAGCGCTCAGGTCACGGCCTCGAAGAAGAAATTATATTCGTTACGGTTTAGTGCTCCGGAGTCGAATCTTAGCCATTGGGGTAACCATCCGAACAACAGTGTTTGTGGGGAGCTCATGTAAAGTACATTGATTATGAAGTGTGCTACAGTTTTCGATCGGTGGCCGCAGATGCATCTGTGGTTGTTGGGTTAATTGAACTGGTAAAGCTGTGAGTGAACAGAGGCGACAGAGGTGTGGCAGAAGCACCAAGCCCTCAGCGGTGACGATACTCCTGGGAGCTGGAGCGTCGTCTCACCAGGTGCACCAGGGATTTGGTGTGACAGTCGGCGCACCAGGGAGCTGGTGCGATAGTCGGTGCACCAGGGATGATGTGACAGTGGGTGCACCAGGGAGCTGGTGGGACTGGGTGTGACAGTCGGTGCACCAGGGACTGATGTGACAGTCGGTGCACTAGGGATTCGGTGGGACAGTGGGTCTGCAGGAGAGGCTCTCGCCGGTGTGACAGTGACCTGACAGAGGAACCATGGCGGCCCGTTTGGCAGTGGCCAGAGCGACACCTGGGAGTGCCGGGTAGCCTGACAGATGGCCTGCCAACTCCTCACAGGCGAGTGTCACCGCAAAAACGCTAACGAAGCGTCGCGTGATTTGTCCCGGAAACGTCGATCATGATCCAGAACAGATGACTTCGAGGCGACATACAAAAACGCAGCCCACTGATGAACTGGCTACAGCGAGAGAGCTGTTTTGCGACCCATTTGTTGTGGTTGGATTTGAGCGTGGTTTGAAGCAAAAGTTAAAGTGCACTTTCACCTGTTCTTTGGAGGTGCTGTGGCATACTGCGGCTGCTGCCGTTACTATACCCCGGCACCCAATTGGCTCTTTTCGTACCCACCACCGCCTTAGAGGTCCGATGGGGCCACCCCCAACCTCCCCCTCCCTCTGCGATCTCGAGAACCGGAGGTGATACGGGAAAATATAAGGAAAGTTGGAAGCTCGCTACCGTCCTCTACTTTGAGCCAAGTTTTAACCATGTCTGTTGACCCGGGACGTCACAGTGCAGTGGGGCGAAACAGGTCAAATGTAGACCAATTGAGGAAATCCCTTATCACCAGGGAACCATTAGACCTAGAAGAAAGCCAAATTCATCAATATGGTAATCATGACTCAATAGCTTAAGTAATACGCGGTATGACCTTTTTCTACCTTTGGCCTTAGGTCAAGTTCAAATAATACCTTGGCATGGTAATTTTTCATATCTCTTGAATTCTTGAATTATGCTCGTTACTTTGATACCAAATTTGTTACCATATCTTGTCTTGTCCAAAAGTTATAGGCACAAACATTTAAAAAAAAACTGTGACTTTGTTGACCTCTGGTGACCTTGTTATTGACCTGATATCAAAGTGGATGAAAGCGTACATATATTTCTGTTGCCGGGCCTTTGAATGATGTTTAGAACTTGATAGGACTCTTCTAGAAGCCAAGTTATACCCTAATTTTGTCAGCCTCATTTTAGAGGATAAATTGTCCTACATGGGTTGTCAATGGCATCATAACCAGACTTGTTGACGAATGGTACTTTTTTCGACTTAACTCCAGCTCACAGCTTATAGGCTGACTTGGATTCTGGCTTAATTCACCACGTTGAACCGGTGAGTCGACTAAGACTCACCCAAATCCAGAAATGAGTCGACCCAACTCCGACTCAAGTAAGTATTGGGTCAGACTCTACTTTCTCTCAAAATAATGGAAAAGTATGCGCATACTAACTAAGCATTTATTTTGATAATATGCGAATGGCAATGCATTCATTTATGACAATCTTTTTGCTTGTTAGGAATGACGAAGGATACTAATTGCATCTTTCGGGTGTTTTTCTAGCCTTTTTGGTTTTCTAAATATCAGGGGAATCACTTTTGGCCATAGACACCTCTCCACTGCGCGTGTTAAAACCTTGACGCGTCTGGCATTGAACGTAAATGAAGATGCACCCAAAGCATTGTTGACAAGAGGCACGGCCATTTCTGAATATCGCGATGCCTCCAACCAAGCAGCTTTGTTTTTCCACATTTCTGCCCTTTTTCTACCCCGAACTGCTCTGTTTCACCCACAAACTCACTCCAGTGTGGCGTGTTGTGTGTGCGTCGCCCCGGCTGCCTCCTCAGACGGTGTAGTCCTCGAGCGCCGGGCGTCGCAACCGACGGGTGAGCGACAGCGCCAGGTGCGCACCAGGCGAAACGACGCGGGCTGCAGGCTCATCGGTTAACGAATGCGGGCAAGGTAAAAGTTGCCACGTCGTCAAACATGCCAAGATGACACTTGACTAAGCCTTACTTCAATGGCTAGGGACGGATCTGAACGGGTCCAAACGTGCCGACGAGCTCACTGACAAACAGGCAGATTAGGTGCTGAACAAGTAGACCGAGGTGTGGAACAAAGGACAATCAAGGATAAATCTATATTTGTTCAAAAGGCTGGGAAATAAATTCCAGTGTGGAACAAAGGACATTCAAGGATAAATCTATATTTATTCAAAAGGCTGGGAAATAAATTCCAAAGTAATCTGAAACTTCGCCTTCTCCAGTAAGAGCTCAAACACGGCGGCAAGCACGATGCCCTGATCAAAGCTTGATGCTGGTCCTTCTCTTGTCCGAGTCTTGAGGTAAATAGAGACTGCACTTTTAACTAAGTGAATCCCTCCCCGATTCACTTGATCTTCGTAAAAGCAGCACCACTGTTGGAATCAGAGGGAATATATTTGTTCCTCAAACCACCCATTTTGCCAATTTCCTTGAAAAAAATTTTGGACCTCGTTGCCCCTAAATCTCGGGCTTAGCTCCAACACTGGTCAGAGCAATCAAGTACGCTATCGATCCTGGACAAATCTTGGGAAAGTTGTATGTCCGTAGCTGCAGCTGCTGTTGGCTGAATTGACAATCGTTTACACTCAGATATAGAAGCCATACTCTTGTAGCAAGCACAAATGTGTGAAAATATCCACAGAAGCTTCACTCGACGCAAGCCCGGTCGAAGCTTTCTTTAACTGCAGCGAATCATAACCGTTTTGAGTCTGATAGTGACGCAGACAAGAATTATAAGGATTTTATACTCTAAGCATCATTTTTATGGCATGCATTTATTATGATCCTTTTAGCTCACATATATTTATTAAGATTATTGTCCTGATGAACGGATAGTAGTTCTTTCTTTTTACTTGGGCACACGAATGCCCCACTGTACTTCTGCCGACATTTATATAGGTCAGCTAACGAATCAAAATAATGATTGTGTATATAGAGCTTATGTTATGCATGCTGCAACCCGATGCATATCAAGGTTGACCCATTCACCTCTATGCATAAACCAACCCGATAGTGCAACCGGTTCAGGGTCAGTGTGTCCAGCACCGCGTGGGTGCGTTAGTGTGTTGGTGCTGTGTTGGCGATGTGCCAGATTAGTGCCTCGGGGCTTGCTCGAGGGATTCGAATTCCTAGGCCAGAAGATCGCACAGCTGACCATCTTGAATATGTTTTCCCGTCTGTAACTTTACTTTCTTGGCTGTAATTTTGCCTGTTCTCTGTAACTGTATCTTCGGACAAATTTCCGCGGGCTAAATCGCACAACTCAAATAAAAATTGTTTTAAAGGGAATGTGGCACCTTCATAACGTGATTTTAACCGAGATAGCCAAGTTGTAAAGCAAGTCGGAAAACCCGGTACTTCAAATGTAATTTGTCTTGGAACTCGATATTTCCGTAGAAAAAAGCTTAAACTTACCTGACAACAGCCCCCTCTCAGCCCGTCGCCGGGCGGCCATTGTTGTGAGCTGCTGGTGTGACGACATATGCTGACGTCACGATGAGCATCAGCCAATCGAAGCCTTTGAAGCGTTTCAAGTATGGTAGTGGTTGCCAGATCGTGATATCATCCACAGGCTGATATTTATTTATTTTTCTGGAGGAGTATTTTAAAAATCAAAATATTGAGCTTATTGTACATTTTTAAGAGAAACCAAGAGTCGTTTCATTATTTTCGGCTAAAAGTACGCATAATTGCACTCAATTCCAGGATCCGACCAAAGTGCCACATTCCCTTTAAGTAGCAAAGACGTCAAGCAAATTTTGCTTTGCTGGTAAGTAAATCAAAACTGGTCATAAAATAGTAGATACCCCTCATAGAATTCCACAATAAAACACACCAAGAAAATTGAGACCCTACCACCAATTACCAGTTTGCGCGAGTAGAGGTTTTGCTCATATTGCTAGGCTTGTATTGTATATACCTGTTCTGAAGAACAATCAAGGTCAGGAGGTTATCAATTACTGACAAGACACAAAGCAATGGTTGTATGTAGCAAGAATAAAGTTCAGGGTTGTTCTTTTATGTTTCATTACGAATCCTACTAGCATGTCAACCGGCTTACTTCCTAAAGCCAGTGGTTCCGAAACGATGGACCGTGACACCATTTAGGGCCATGGAGTCGTTTTGACTGGGGTGCAAAGGCCTGTGAATTTAACATATGCATGTTAAGCCAATACAGCTTTGAGAGACAAATCATTTATCTAAAACTGATTAATGGCAACCTGTACCTTCTACATAGCTTCTGAGGCGTAAATGCATTTTGAATGGTGAATAAGCTGTCGCAGAGGCAGAATCACTTAGATTGAGGATGCAACTGGCCCTGGATAGATTTTATTAAAACCTTGGCGACATTTGCAAAATTATAAGCCGTTTCCAGCCATTTTTCCAGCCATGTTATAAACAACTAAAACCCTGCCCTTCCACGCATCTGTGTGTAGCTGGCTTTTCCTCGGTGGTGTCATTAAAACATAGCTGGCGAATTATGGTGAAACGCGAAAAATATCATTCGAGCATTTTTCTGACAAAAGAAAACTAGAAACTGATTTTTTTTGATAGAATAACAGATAAGTACATAGAAGAATATTTATTAAGCAAGTAGATAGTTCAGTAGAAAGTTGATAGCTTCTTGTGCCTCTCCATCTTTGTTTCCACTTCTAACAGTAATATTCCAGCAAAAATATGGAATAAGTGCGAAGCGAGAGCATTCTTAAAAATGAAACGTGTTTTCTATCAAGGAGTGCTTATTTTTAAACGTGTGGTCATGTAGTCTTCTGACCGTTGTTTGGTCTCATCGAGACACCTGAATTCCCGTGTGCGGTTTATTGCGGTGGAGGCAGCGGCGGCCGGAGACACGCACACACACACACTGCTCGCCTGACCCGTGGCGGTCAAGACACGGCTCCAGCGTGACGTCACGCGCCAGCCGGCCCTGATAGGATGGCGCCGGGCAACCGATGCAGCCGACCTAGTGGCGTCAAACGAAACCCACACAACCGTTAAAAAGTGTCCACCATTCAGTCTAGGTACAGGTGCTTTAAAGGGAATGTGGCACCTTTATAATGTGATTTGAACTGAGATAGCCAAGTTGTAAAGCAAGTCGGAAAACCCGTTACTCAATATATCATTTGTCTTGGAATTCGAGATTTCCGTAGAAAAAAGTTAAAACCTACCTGCAATGTACCCCTCATATACCCATAGCAGCAGGCCATAGTTGTCATGGCCGTTGGTGTAACGACATATGCTGACGTCACAATGAGCATCAGCCAATCGAAGTCCTTGACGCGTTTCGAGTATGGTAGAGGTTGCCAGATCATGACATCGTCCACTGGCAGGTAATCATTTATTTTCCTAGAGTAGTATTTAAAAATCAAAATATTGAGCTTATTGTAAATTTTTAAGAGAAATTATGAGTGGTTTCATTATTTTCGGCTAAAAATACGCCTAATTACACTAAATTCCAGGATTAGACCAAGGTGCCACATTCCCTTTAAAGGGATTGGACCACTTTGTGAAAATCCTAAAAAGAACATTTTAAGAACAAGAGAGGTCTGAAAACCAGGAAACAGCATTTTCCCCACTTTCATACGCTAAAAACAGAAATATATCCTCTTTTCTAACAATATGTGACGTCATCAAAGTAACACTGTTGATGATCAGTGAAATCCTTAACGTTGATCATAGACTTGCTATAAAGCTCCATTCAGAGCATTTCCGCACGGGGAAAATAGTATGCAGTACAAGAAAAAGCACTGGTGCAAGAGCTGAACGTCAGATGTCACTACAGTGGCCAAGTTTATTCAGTGGTGGAAAAATTATGCATATGTCTGATTTAAGGAAACAATTTCAGAGTTGAATTTTGACAAAAACATGTACAACTTGTTTGGTCAAGTACGGGGGAGGGAGGATATGATGTGTATTGCAGTTACTAGACCAATTTTGGCCCAATAACAATCTGAACTGGACAGCTCTTTGTCTCAGTTCCCGGTGGACAGCCAGTTGCATTCTGGTTCACTCGTTAGCATGGATTTTCGGCGAGTGGGCGAGACGAAGGGCTTACGACCAATCAGATTCCTGCAACCATGTTGAAGGTATTCCGTCAGGGCTTGAAATAAGCCAATAGGCCCTTTTACTTTGAACTTTAAAGCAGGCGGAAATTTTATGCCGAGAACTTTGGGTGAAATTAAATAAGCCGATAGTGGTTTCTCAACACGCTCTATTAAACTGCTATCCCAGTCCAAAACCCATTATAAAAGTGGGACACTTCATTTAAAGGGAATGTGGCACCTTGGTCGAATCCAGGAATTTAATGTAATTACGGGTATTTTTAGCCGAAAATCTTGAAAACGTCCATGATTTCTCTGAAAAAATTACAGTGAGCTCAATATTTTGACTTTTAAAATGCTCCTCTAGGGTGAAAAATAAACTGCGGATGACGGCATGGTCTGGCAACTACTTCCATATTCAATAGGCTTCAAGGGCTTCAATTGGCTGATTACTCACCGTGACATCGGCGTTGTTGTCACACCAACAGCTGACAACTGTGGCCGCCTGGCTAGGGTACATTTGGGTTAGATTTCAGGTAGGTTTTTAGCTTTTCTCCACGGAGATTTTGAGTTTCAAGATAAATGATGTATTGAGTACCGGGTTTCCGGCATGCTTTACAACTTGGCTATCTCAGTTAAAATCACGTTATAAAGGTGCCACATTCATTTTAACTAGGCGTTGTCGACTATCCTATGCTTTCAAATTTCCACTGTTGTATATCTAAGTTATGATGCGAAGCGAAATTGTTCCGTAAAGTGTCCCATGCCTATTTTTTCAAGCTGGCCGGAGAAACGTTGACAACCGAAAAGCGTTCATTGGCTGCATTGGGAAGGATCTAGGAGTGCGTCGACAGATCAAAAAGTATTTTGAAAATCTGTAAAATTTTCTTCTTATAGGCTTTCAAAAACAGACTTATATTTTGATATCGCCACAATCGAGCTTTCGCATCGTTTCACTTTCACTTGACCGAGTGGTGACGTAATAACGCCATATGATTTGGATGATATGTCAAGGCCACTTCACATGACGGTTATAGTCAAGGTCAAAGGTCACATTTCAAGGCCATACCGGCATTTCCAAGCCCACTGATCCCAGTGCTTTCGGTCAGATGGTGCAACGAATGATATGTTATGACGTCATTGTTAATGTTGCTCAATAATGAGGTCAAGGTCAAACTTATTTTCCGGCCAACGGCTGATATATTGCCAGTTAGTGTTTTTTCATTTATCATATTGTTGCGTCAAAGGTCAATGCCTTTCAATGACCTTTGATCTTAAAATTTCAGAAGAAATTGGGTTAGACCGTTTAGCCAGGGCTGTAGTCAACTTTTAGTTTATTCCTGGCCTTTTTTCTGCAAATCACAGAATTTCCCAATAGGTCCCCAGCACGCCCCAGATCTGACCTTTACGATCTCGTTTAACCTTGAAAACATTGGCCCAGGGTAATACAAATTGACTATAACATTTGTGCAAATTGGCAAACGAGACATATACAATTTTTGAAAATTTATAACATTTAACAATAGAAAGTGACTATTTGTGGGGGGAATCACTATAACCCCCACAAAATGCCAAACGAGCGTTTTTCTAACCTCGTTGTTTTTGTATATCTCAGGGAGAACTTTAGGACCCCTCCACTGTACAATGACACCACACCGCTCTTCACTGCGCGTGTTAAGTCTTCCATCGACGGAATTGATAAACGTCACACAAAAAATCTTTCCTCGCACCAGCTCAAGTCACCTGGCAGCACGTTGCCGCCACAGCTGACGTCAATCGAGCCCACCAATCCGAATGGTTGACGTAGTTTTAGCTCCGGTTCACATCCAGAGCTTCCGACGCAGTCGGACGATGACTGTCCTTCAAATGCCGCGCAGGTGTGAGGAGCTGCCGACTTACAGGCAAACACAAACGGCTTATCTCGGTGTTTTTACACTCAGCCGGGCTGTTGGTAATGAGTGTCGAGTGAGGTACTGCGTTAACTTCTCAAAGCCTGTAGGTTTGACGGGCTTCAGCAATAATGGAGGCTTACACAAAAAACGTATCACGGGGTATTGTGGGGAAGATTTGAAGACTTAGTGTAGCAGCAATAGCGCGATGAACCCTTAAATATATGGACTGCCTTGCACACCACTTAAGCCCAATGCTGCTGTACGAATGGGTAGATACGTATACAAAAGCTGTAGCATGTTTAGACGCTAACAAATGGCTTACTATTAGAATTTCCCAGGAGACAAACCAACAAGGGTACTATTCAAAATTAGAGTAATAACAACTAACCCTACAAACTAGCGTAGGGGAAGTCCGTGCAAGAGTACGCACTTAACTTTCTAAAGGCAATCACTTTTCTCCTATATGTCTAACAGCTAAGATTTTTAAATGGTTGCTTAGTCTGAAGAATTGTCTATGTATGGTCTATGGTTCAACTCGATGTCTCCTATAGAATCTCGCCACGAGCCCATCAAAAATAAAAAGCCAAGTGCGTACTCTTGCCGGAATTGGTCGGTAATAGTACACAAACAGAGGGGGCTGGAGTACGCACTGATGCCCCGCTGTGCTTTAGGTGCATAGGCCATGTCGTTAAGTTTTCTGTCGCCAAACTAGGCGTTTGTATGATTTTATATCGTTCTGAATATACGAGAACTATGTTCTAACGTTTTGTCTTCCAAATATGAATTACGGACTTTGTTCCGAGCGAGAATTAAATTTTCCTATGTCTTAAGCATGCGCACTCTTGCACAATGGTCTACTGTGTACTCTTGCCGGGCATGCCCCCTTGGGAAGAAAGTCTTCATAGACATGTTGGCAGGCGTTTTAGTGTGAGCTCCGGTCCTACAGCTCAGTCCTAGCTCAGCTTTCTCACTGATGGCAGGCCGTAATAAAATACTTTTGATAATAGAAGCATGATCTACAAGTTTACCTAGTTAAGAAATATTACATCAAGGGTGCCCTGAAAGTTATTTTGCTCTGCACTCCCGCAGAAAGTACAGGAGCACGTTACATTTTTGTGTGCAACCCAGGCACTGACCTTGCTTGGTTTTTTATACTGGGGTATCCACCATCTCAGCGGTTGCTAAGTAACCAAAACAGATGCTGCGTACTGCATACTCTTACCCGCCCTTACCCTACCCGGGTCCAGTTATGGTTTGGCCTCCGCCACCTGTAGCAAACGCAGACCGCAATATGTCCCTGATTTATATAAACACAATATTGGTTTGGTTTTTAAGTCGCTTCCTTGGCTTAATATCTGTGAGTGGTACTAGCATTGCTTTACTTTCGAGCATCAAATTAAATTGAATATGCAAAAGACAGCAAATATTTGACTAGGGTATAAATTACCATATGTTACCACTATTTTTAGCACACCACTGTGGCTTATCTCTTTTACAAATGTGCTGAGTTGATTCCATATTCCTACCTCATCCACATATGCTGGGTATATCAGGACCTCACTGGCTATTTCGGTTGAAGTCAGGAGAGCTTCCTGGGAAAATATATGATCTTCTTTCCATCCGATGTGCTGGCGTGAATTTTTATGAGGGCACTGGTTGGAAGGTCAGTGCTGTCCCAACACTGCCATGCGGTAGTAGGGCGCTGAGAAGTCTGAAAAGTAGGCGGCTGAGATATACTTGTGTATTCTGAAGACAGTGCTAAACCTTATTTTCGTTTTCATCATGGTGGGATCATGGCTCCTTGCCGTGTTTTTTTATTTCTTGCTCGAATGCGAATTTTGGAATTCTGGTTAGTTGATGTGCTCCTTCTGTCACGTTCTGATTCAGTTTGGTATCCTTTAGGTAATCATTTTTTAGTCCCTGCAATAGGCTGGTTTAGCATTTTGATTGTTTATTTTAACAAATGTAAAGAGCAAAAAGCCGAAGATGACAAAATGGACAAAGCGACAATACCATATATGGAAAATTTCAATACTTGTAAAGGCAATATATTTGATATCTACCTACATACCTAAAACATGGACTGAATTATCACCCGTAATGAGACGCCAGGGGACTTGACTTTCTCGTGCATTAGAAGCCACAGGACAGCTATTGCATAGAAATATGGTATGAACCCTAAAACCTTATATATATATATATATATATATATATATATATATATATATATATATATATATATATATATGGATCCGTTGTTATAACACTGCCAGTTCATATCTATTGGGATATATTTTAGGTTTTTTGCTTTTTATTTTAGTTATGCTAGAATTCATGCAAATTTTTACAATGCTGAGTTGTCCACATTGTATATATCAGAACTATTTTAACAGGCTGTGATCTAGATATATCCACAGCGCTTAGGGGTAGGGACAGGGGGTGGTATACAACCCCCAAATATTCAATATTGGTAACCATTTACCCAACAGCTCTTACTGGAAAAATATGATGCACATTGCGCACAATATTCTGAGCGTTTCTAACGCAATGTCACACCGCATAGGACAGTAAGTAGGGGAGACCGCAAACAGACTTTGGGGCAAAACGGATTTATCTATTTCGGTATATTGCTGGTGTTTCCATCTAGATTTTAGAAAATTCACCACTGCTTTAGACAAAGGACGTCAGAATATAGCGTGTATACCGTCAGTTAGCGGCATCATTTCGACGCGGGCTGGCTGGAGATGATTTTCCTGTAAGTATTACGATATTTACAATTTTTAGGTCTTCGTTTTTCCGAGTGGCAAACTGAGTTCAGTTCTGATGGTGATGTGTCTGAATAAGTGGCAGTGTAGGCCTATGGTAAGGGTAATTTCAAATCTCAAAGCCTGCTATTTTTTCCGACACGTAAAAACTTGAATCGGAGTAGCTGTGGGGCAAAACGGAAGGGGCAAAATGGCCCATTAGTGTAACATGGTCTGATGGTCCGGCTTACCCCAACCACTTTGGATAATTTGCTATGTAGTTTGTTATTATGGTAAGGTCAAAGAAACAGCGAGAGAAGAAGGCAGGGGCGGGTCCAGAAAGGGGGGCAGTCTTGTGCCAAAATGAAACCAGGTTAAAATTTTAACTGAGTTAAAATATGTTGACGCTTTAACGAAAACATGATGTTTTTCGCCATATTACTCAGGCTGCCAGGGATGTGGATTTATATATATTAGGGGTGCTCGGGCAAAGTCCAATGACAGCAGGTCATACTGTCCGTTTTGCCCCTTCCTGAAAGCCATTATGCCCCAGGGTTGGGGCGAAATGGACAAAAAACATTAGCTGATATATTTTACTGCCATGCTTTTCCAAATTAATTTTTCAAGTTGATACTCTTACATTAGAGACACAATTCATTAGGCTACGTCAGGGTGTATAGCTCGAAACTTTCGAGCCGCTATTGAGCTTGCTATGTTAGAAAAACACTTAGGATGTCTGTTTTGCCCCGGTCTCCCCTACTCCCTCAGAATAAATCTAAGAAGAGCTGAACTTTAACTCTGCCCAACCCCACCCTCTCCAGCAATCACGTGACCATTCGTAACCATGGCAACGTGACGAAATGCTGACGCCACATTTAGTGTTCAAATGTGTGCTGTTTCGGCTGTCTCAAAGCGAGCGATCGCACAAAAGAGGCGAATGTGCCGAATGGAAAGTGCTGAATGTTGCACGGTTGCCAGGCTGCTCTGCTCCGCGGTATCGCCTCTTCGTCATATTGATGTTGCAGATATATATCGGGAGTCATAAAAGCCTATAACTCTGAATTGTTGTCGAACACGCAATTCGCCGTGGCAAAACCCATCCAAAACAATGAAAACAAGCCATAGATCATTGTAAAGCGTATTAATTCACGGCACATATCGCACAAAAAATTACATGGGGCAACACAGACCGTTACAAAATTACGACCAACCGCATGCAGGAATCTGTATCTCTTAGAAGGGAAAATGAAATTATATCAAACAGTGAACGCCGCGTTGACTATTGGGGTCCTGTTAAGCCCTTAACACAAGCCAATGATAAAATACCAAGGTAAACAAATGCAGAGACCCACTGAAAAAGAGAGAGGCAATGCAATGATGAATGTGAACGGTGTCAGGTCACAACTGGGAGCACATACGATTTTGGAGCATTTCATGTCAAGAAGCTGACATGGGATAAAAGGGATAACAGTTGTGTGCGTAGGACTTAAAGGGGAATGTGGCACCTTCACAACGTGATTTTAACTGAGATAGCCAAGTTGTAAAGCAGGTCGGAAAACCCGGTACTCCATATTTCATTTGTCTTGGAACTCGATATTTCCGTTGAAAAAAAACTAAAACCTACCTGACACCAGCCCCGCTCAGCCCCCTGTCGCCGACGGCCATTGTTGTGAGCTACTGGTGTGACGACATATGCTGACGTCACGATGAGCATCAGCCAATCGAAGCCCTTGAAGCGTTTCAAGTATGGTAGTGGTTGCCAGATCGTTACATCATCATCACAGGCTGATGTTTATTTCTTTTTCTAGAGGAGTATTTTTAAAACCAAATATTGAGCTTATTGTACATTTTTCAGAGAAATCGTGAGTGGTTTCATTATTTTTTTACCAAAAGTACGCCTAACAACACGAAATTCCAGGATTCGACCAAGGTGCCACATTCCCTTTAAGAAACACTTTGGGTATTACGTATCTTTCAGCACCTTTTGAATACGAGAGAAATTGGTATACCTGTGTGTTTTTCCATGGCATGCTCGCTCAACGATAAAATACTTACTAATTCGTAAAAATTGATGGCATTTCGAGGTTATCTCGTTACCAGAGAGAAATAACTCAATAAGGTGCTTAAAGGCTGCTGTATATGAAGCATGTTTATATCAGGGCGATTTTTCCTGGCCTCCTCGCATATATGCTGATCCAGGATTTCCGATGGGTGGAGTCAGAAGGGGGGGGCCATCCGGACCAGGGATGGTGCCAAAACCTATCAGGTGGGCGCCAAATCCTATCGCGTGGTCTCCGATACTCCCATCCTTGGGGAAAGGGGACGTCAGTGACCTTTGCAGGGGTGCCAGTGACTTTTCAGGGGAAGCCGTGACCATTTCAGGGGCGCCTTGTGCCAATTGCAAGCACTAGGCCCCCCACCCCGGTATCCTGGATATGCCTATGCACTCACAGTAAACGCTGATTTGCTAAAATCGATATCGCAATAAAAAACATCGACTTTAACAAATGAGTGTAGCGCTCAGTTCTGCCATATTGCTTTTGAGACTGCATGCTTATTGGAGTGATTAGACAGCATTAGTCGGGCACATGTATCCTTTGCAGCTGCCGTGCCCTAAAACTCCAACCATCATGCTCATCATTGATGGCCCATCTCCCATAGGCCAATAGCGTTCAGATAGTTTTGTAGAGGCTTTCGTATGTGTCAAAATCATCTTATCCGTGAGAAATTAGGATGGAAACGTCATCCACACCGAGAGAAATGCCACTGTCCTCCGAAATGCCGTTTAGATACATACGTGATGTGATAGCGATATGGCGGCGCCCTCATACGCGATGACAGACTGTCTTTGATCGCGATAAAACTGGAAGATCTGATATAGACTGTCAATGCTTCTCTGACGTGTGCCGGATGAATGTGCGCACGGTTATATCCCGGATTCAGACACAAGCCTGGCTCGCTCACTCTTCCAGACGTTGTGCCGCACTTATCCCACGCGGAGATCGTTCTTGTTTTTGCCCATGGAAGTCGCCGCATAAGAGTAATAAATCAGCCCAACTGCGCTGACGAACAGCGGGTGTTCTCCTGGTCGAGGAAGCACTGTCTACTGCTATTACATTCATTGGAGGGAATGGCCCATGTTAATTAGATAGGATCAGTCCAAATACCGACATATTATATCATCAAAAGAGTATTGAGATACACTGAGCACGGTAGCGGAGGCATTGGGGTCACCACTCTACGGCCTTAAAGAACGCCCCTGCATAAGGGAGTTGAAGGTGTAGGTACTAACAGAAACCAAAGCCGCAAATTGCTTAACTGACACCTGATATCCTGTTAACCGGGCCTCAACTGCTTAAAGGAAATGTACGTGAAGGGTATATTTGGTCAAATAGCCATATGGGGATTGTCTGCTCTGTGAGTAGTGCGCTAATAAAGCACTGTTGCTCCATAAAAGGTGAGCCCAGAGATAATTGAAACATGAAATCAGGGTTTCTGTGGTATGCTCTACGCGACTGATAGCTCTGGTCAAATCCCATAAAGGTGTTATATTTCTTTGAAGACTCATAATCAGTTTTCCCCTTCCCAAAAAGCTTTCCGTGGCTAAAATAGACAATCTCCCCGGCCACAACTGCTAATCGCTCCTCGCTTCGTCTGAGATGGATTCGGGTAGGCTGGGCACCAGTGGTAAAAAGTGCAGGGAGTCAGCGGACGCATTTCTGCGAAAGTATTTGTGAGGAGTGCCGCTAGCTGCTGGCAATGTAGCTGCCCGGTAGTGTCGGCAACGGCGGTCTCCGAAACTCATCACTGTCGCTTCCCCACGCATCCCAGATCCCAGATCCCAGATCCCCAGATCCTGAGCGTCAGTCCATCGACGGCACGGCTGTGGTAACATGGTGGCTGGTGCCACTTGGTCTCCGCGGGGCTCTGCAGGGTGTCGTCTACTAGCAAAACAAGTAAAAATGCTGACCTGTTTTATTTAAGTACTCCTGCCCCACCTTGCCTTTCTGAGTATAGGCTGAGTCGAGCTGAGCCACACAATGGGATAACAACATTTTTTAAGGGACAAACGTGCCATCACGACGTCTTCGGGAGGCTTTCGTTTCTGCTGATTGGCAGGCTGGAGTGTCTTCGCGACTCCCCGTCTACTCGTTAGTGACACTGGCAGAGTTGATTACCTGTCTCTTTGATCGCTACTTCCATTCAGTCGCCATGGCAACGTCGCTTATACACTAGATTGCTAAGGTCATGTAGTATGGGAGGCCGGCCAGTGTTGGTATTAATAGATTGACGGAAACTAGAGACGCAAAAGCTAAGGAGCTTATTAATGGTAAGGGTAATTAAGTACTGCAAACCATCAGTTATGAAATGATGTATTGTCCAACTTAAGGTTTAATTTCATGTCTGGATGTGACTTATGCTTCAAAGGGAATTTGCCGACTCCAGAAAGCTGCTATGTTATTTTTGGGGGATACCGTTTTGGACACTTCACTGTGCAATTTCGGGCGCCTGTTGGTTATGTTTATTTCACACCCCGAACTAGTGCTGATCCGATAGGCTATAACAAGTTCGGCCACCGTTCTCTCTCTAAGGCAATAACTTTTCTGAGCAATCAACTATAAGAGACAGTCCAAATCATAATCAGAGGGACTTGTTGCTCTACAACTGCGGTTTGTCCTTAAGCAAGCAACTCTCCTTTGGAGGAGTGTAATTTTTTTGTACATTCCTGAAGCGAACGCACATATTTGTAATTGTCCCGTAGTTTGCCTCCTCGTGAACAAAGCAAAATAGGAGCGCAAGTTGGTGTCAAAACGAATTTCATTTCGACATCCTAACAGGGAAGCTTAGTATGTTCTTTTTAGAGAAAGGCTGGTTGTTTGTACCTAGTTAGTTAGTTAGTTAGTTAGTTAGTTAGTTAGTTAGTTAGTTGAGGACTTGTTACAAGACCTTCTGTGCATGACACCTTTGCCCGCATCTAAAGTATGATTGCTTGTGCCGGCCGGCCCCAGCCTAAGTAACCAACTAAGTAAGCAATTTGACTGTGCAGGGTGATGAGCTCTTCCTCCTCATCAACTTTGCTCCTAGTGAAGTGTTCCCATTTTCTGCAGCCATCATTTGGTTTTGTAGCGATGATTGCTACTTTTTTCTAGTGTCTGTGCTCTCTGTCCTGATTCAATAACTGCTTGGCTCGGAGATGCTTGGCAGAAGCGCTCTCTAACAATACGTAACAACCGTTGAAAAATGATTAATTTGGCGAGCAGGTCGACCCCTGGACATCCCAAAAGTGGTTGCCTTTCACTTCGCGAAGGGATCAAAATGACAACCCATGCCGGGAAAATGTCGACAGCTGATTGTTATTGGACAAAATTCAGCGAGATATTGTTGGCCGTGAGTGACCCAGGTCTCAGCACGTATCCACGTGTTTGGTGAGTAGATCTGAATTAGAACCAGCTAGTGCGTAACAGTAAGCCATTTACATAGTCGCGTGCCGAGGACTTCATTGCGCTTCCAAACATTGTGGGTACCTTCTAAGATATGCGCATGTGTGTAAAAGTTGTGGCATTTGAGCCGTAACTGAACCTGATGGTTGCGGAAGAGGGCTGTATCTTAGCACCAGAAATAGTAATTTAAGGTTATTTAGGTTTTCTCATTCTTTGGTATTTTTCATCCAAAAACAGTATTGCTCGTTCTTTGATTATGAAACAGAATTATCTGCTGCTCGTAAACAGGCCATTGATAATGATGCAGTCTGGGCAGGGTATCCCAAGCTGCATGCTCATTCATTTCTCTCGAGGATAGCTGATCGAGAGTCCGCGGCTATTAATAACTAATGTTTCCAATAGCATATCCGGGATCAGGGCCGACGACGCTCGTAACGTGCAAGTGACAAGACGCAATACCGCCCGTGTCTGTGTCGCACTGATCTCGGCACGAGATGTGGAAGTGATCCGGTGGGCTGAGCTGTGGTCGGCGCTGGATCCGGGTGCATGCACGCGCGGCAGCCGTGTCTGGCAGCGTCTGGCATCACCGCATACCTCCAGCGGCGCGGAGCAGCGAATAATGCGGCGCAGGGGAGCTCCGAGCCTGCCGGGCCGCCGATGGTATCTGACGACGCTAACACCGGCTCTGGAACCACCGGGCCTGATGCGACGTAGCCCCGAAGCCTGAAAAATATACACAGTTGTGTGACTGATCCCAACGTGGTGGCTCCGTGCTGCAGGGACTACCACTGCACCCTGCTGCACAGCTGTTCGGTAGTTTAGGGAGCGGATGTCGTCGCCTGCGCGAGGTTTTGACTGCACTGCCCGAGTGCTCGCCAAGAGGACGATTGTACATCATAATAGAAGTCATAATAGCATGTTAGCCCAGCTCGCTTGATTTGCGTGCTGTGAAGTGAAAAATAAAGAGCCTCACATTGAAATTGATGTTGTTATGAAACGTTGAGAGGATGTTTCAAAAGACTGACATTTTCAAATCAGCAATGAAGTTGGTGTGTTAGCCCTTGTGGCTGCTTCTGATCATAACGGGCCTTTTTAGATTTAAAATGGTTGAAGCACGTCATGATGCAATGGGCACATGGACCGTGCATACCATGCTCATCCCGCCCACTATCATCAACAAATAGGATGCGAAATGGCGCAAAGCCCATTCTTATCCTTCCTCTCATGACTTTCCCACATCTCTTTACAGAAGAGCACGCCTGTTCATGGCCACCAAGGACGAATTCCGATCAGTTGCCGACTATGCTTGGGGAGACTTTAAATGAAAGGGCTTACTTTAGAAAAGCTCCTCACTATTATTATCTACTTCTGCTGTGGATCCTGAACATGCAAGGAACACTGATCATCTGACAAAGCTTCAGGCACGCCTCAGACGTCAGAACAAAATTGTGAGTAGTTTTCTGTTCTCTCAGATGGGGGTTGTTGTTGGAGGTGCGTGATCTGGAGTATTTAGTGGCTGTGACAGGATCGGCACTCGGGGGCGATATGGCCGACAGGCTGCAGCAGCCCCCAGTGGTTTGTGTGTCTTTACTAAGTGCAGCTCCGTGTCAGGACGTGGCTGGCGGGTGGGCCGCGATTCCTCGATGTAGACAGAAACACCGACTGGCGCGAACGGGGGCGACACGTGCCATGCCCTGGAGGGATATGGTAAACGATGGTAATGGACGGGGTATTATGTCTGTCGGGTGCTATCTGCCAGAATTGCTGGGATAATTTCTAGGCTACGAAGGGCGGAGATCAATTACCCACGCACGTCTGGGCCCGGGGCGTCATGCTGAGTTCCCTGGGCTTATTGATGGGACGAGAGCGCCTCCAGATAGTTCTTCCATGCAGTTTTTTTGAAAGGACAAAAAGCATCGCAAGTGATGGGGACGATTAGTTTTTATGTCCTGCTGTGGTGTCGTATGACCGAAATCCATGACATATACGTTATGATAAATCCAAGGCAAATAGTTTCCATATCTTACAAAGAGCCTCCGTTTGGTGGCTTAGATTGGCCCGATCCTGAGTGAATTTCAGTTAGAAGTAATATCCGTAGGGCAAATTAAAAACATGTTATCCTTGCAATGTAAAAATATGAGCTCTGGTATTTATTTTTGTATTGCATTCAATTATCGTGACCCTGAAGTATGTTTCATAGTTCATTAAATATACTTGTTACCGGGAAAATAAAAACAAGTTTATACGGTTTTTTAGGTTGTAAAAGGATCATGTGGTGGTTTGATTATCCCTATTTCTAGTAGCGTATACTTCTTTCGGCCTTGTATCATACAAAAACCGCAGTGAATAAAAACCAATTTGTGAGACGTTTGCATGCCTCCCGCCGATTGCAGAGACTGACCACTGCAGGGAGCATTCTGTTCCGACACGGCCCAAATGATGGCACGATCCGAATGGTTACGATGCTACGTCATTATCATCTCGGTATGATTTAATACGTGCATTCACGAGGGTCTGAGCCACCTTCGACCGGGGGGAGGGGGTGGGTGGTACCCGCCCCAAATGTTTTCTATAGAAAGCATTTGAAGTATTTTTGTCAGGTCACATTTAAGGTCACTAGAAGTCAATGTATGTTACCATAGGGATAACAGGTAAATGAAGTTTTCAGTCCTAAAATCTGTATAGATAGAGATAAGAGATCTGTATAGATAAAAATAGTATAGATGGAGTAAAACAATCTAGACCATTGGAATCCTCGCAGCAAGCCGAATCAAATGATAAATGATGTGATCAGGTCAAATATATGATCTGACTTGACCTGAGGCTAGGTCAAGGTCAGATTAGGTTAAAATTCATATCACTAGAACTGCAATGATAAGGCAAACATAATGCCGTTAACATAAATGCTCTACCACCATCCATTACTAAGTTATTCAGTTTAAACCATTTGCTCCATGTATTTCCAAAAGAGCGGTAATGGCTTGTTCCCCACCTTAGGTGATCGATATGAAAATACCGGGATGGGTTTTGTAGAACTCGGTGGGTGGCCGTGAAAAACACGTGCGGAGCCGTGTTTTCTCACGCATTGGGAAATCTCTCCATTTTGGCGCGTACCGTGTGGTCAAACATGTTTTCGGAGTGAATACTAATTACCATCATGATATTACTGCTCTCAAATCTTGATGTTGCCGTGTAAATTGTGACTTCTCTTTTCAAACGTCCCATTTGATTGGTAGGAAGACAAGTTCTCGGCGAGAATGCAAGAAAGTAGATTGCTTTTCTAGAAATATCGATAAGTCGCTAAGACATGTAGCGAGATATCGACATTCAATGTCTATCTCTATATCTAATTATTTTAAGACATGGGTCCAATTTTGTATGACTGCTCTGATGGCGACATATTCTAGAGAAAAATATGTCACGTAACATAACAAAGTGCCGGTTCTCTGCTGGGACAAGTGACAGCCGATACTGAGACAGCTGACTATCGGATAGAATACTGCTTCAAATCAACATCACGGTAAATGTAATATAAGGTATTTTTTACCACAGCGGTTCCTTTTCTTGCGATCTCCTCTCTCTCTCTCGCTCTCGCTCTCTCTCGCTCTCGCTCTCTCTCTCGCTCTCGCTCTCGCTCTCGCTCTCGCTCTCGCTCGCCTCGCTCTCTCTCTCTCTCTCTCTCTCTCTCTCTCTCTCTCTCTCTCTCTCTCTCTCTCTCTCTCTCTCTCTCTCTCTCTCTCTCTCTGTGACCATCAGTCAGCAAGTGACGGAGACGCATTGCTCAGGAGTGGCCGCTGATGCATCATCCTCTCCTGTCGATATCCCGCATCGGCTGGAGCTGACTCTCCTATGCAGCCAAATCTCCGCACTTCAACTAAGAAAAACTAAAGAGAGATATGTATAGGAAGGAGAGCCCTTTTGGCAGCCTTTTCTGTGATTTTTGGAACCAGTTGATTTCGGATCTCTTCTCGGATCCGCTGACTCCGAATCTAGCATTGAAAGGTCTATTTTCGCATTTTCATTTCCCGTCCCAACACTTTGTTATCTTTTTTAAACAAAACATCACTATTTCTTTTATAGGTAGCCTATTCATCGATGTTACGAAATAAGACGTTGTGCGCTTTTATGTCAACGAAGCGCTCTATATTGCAAGTATTAGTGGGTGGTTATTATATTCCTTGCTAAATTGCTATTATAATGTGGGAAATTCTAATCTTGTTGGTTTTTTCTGTGGTTTAAAGCTGCTTTCGTAGGATTAACTTAGACACTCACAACATATAGTGCTGTGCACTTTTGTGCTGAGATACCAGCCTGAATTTATATTGTGATATCGCTATATTAAAGAGCAAATCAGCTGCCTTAGTATCATTCAGGGGCACATCCGGCGGAACTGATTCTATTATGCCCCAGCCGCCCCCGCCCATATGGTCGTAGTCACCCAAAAAAGTCAATTTTCTTTAAAACAAAACACTAATTGCTTTATTCAGGACTTTGGTAGATTTCAGCTCTTCCTTAATGATATCGCTTATATCTACCCCTGCCACATCTAATGTTTATCTAACACGATAAATAGTGCATACTGGCAGGGTGTCCCGTAACAAGGATTACCAAAGCCTGTGTTTATATATATCGAATTAGCAAACCTAACGGGATATAAAGCGGCTGACAGCGTTTGCAAGCCTTGCGACACAGCGTGCCGGCTCTGGACCAGGTACTTTTGTTTTTGAAATGCGATAACTCGAGAACCGAATTTGTTGGGAACATGAAATTTTTACTGGAAATTGTTCTATGTAGCGAGAAGCTGCACTGTCTGGTCAGTGACAGTTTATTGTTAACTCTGGTGGCTGCGCCAGAGAGCGTCGAAAAGTGGTATATTTCCGTTTATCACAATTTTTTTATATCGTGGGCGCGGACAAATAAAATTCTAAAAAATACTTTTCGATGCTGAATTCGAAAACAGCATGCTCAATAACATTAGAATCCAACTGGTCCCAAAGAATCATGGGAAATGTTTCCAAAAGCCCCCCTCCCCCACCTGTGTATAATCCCACCATTTCAAGCGCCGGTGGAAGGCGTTTATATGGGTTATATGGGCCTTGGATCGAATTTAAGACGAAACGATTTGTCTTTCTTCACCACTTTCGCGCGTGACAGGCTACAATGGGCTGGCGCTAGCCTAAATGTCAGCGTCATTCGAGCTTGCGTCAATGTCGCTTTCGCGAAACGAGACGACACGTGCGCCACATCCATTTCCCGCCTCAATCATCGGCCTGAATCGACGCGTAATTCATCCCGACCCCAACGCTTGTCTGAAGCAGCCTCCCTGTGTGCATATTTTGGTTTGATGAATGGTTACAGAGGAATGCTGTGTTTTGGCACGTACAGTATCCCGCTGAAGGAATGAATCCTCTCCGGATTATTTTTACCATAAGACAATCGTGAAAAATTCAATCTTCCATTGGGACCTCCCCCAACGATAGAGAAGGTACCTTCAGTCTGCATGCTGTCTCAACAAGGCCGTTGTCATGGTCGTGGAAGCCTCAGACGCGGGTCGATGCGGAGCCGAACTGTGGAACCGCTCCAGATCAAAGGGCCGCGCTCAGTGTGTGTACAACTGTCTGCGGGAGTCAGCGGCCGACTCAGACCAGCGCCGCGCCGTTCTGAGCCTGAGTCACCGGTCTGATCACACTGCCAGTGGTCGGCTAGCACGCTGAGTAGCAGCCTGGGATACTGCGCCTGTAGACCGCGAGAGCCGGCCTCAACGCTCGGATGAAACACTGAGATGAAACGATCGGGGGTGACGCTGGGGTGAGATCGGTGGTCTGGATTGTTAATATATTCGCAGAGCACGCAGCCATTCGCGTCTAACACTATCATGGACTGTCATTTGTCATTTGTCTGCTCAGAAATACCTCGCAAAACATGCTTTGCAAGGTATATAAGATTATGCCGTTCGACGTATGAATTCCTCTGTGTGTAGAGCATTCCAGATGTCTGTGTTAAATGTTGCAGATACTCTGCGTAGTAATGAGTGTCAAGGAGGTCGTTGGCGTAAACTATTGTTTGTAGAATGGCCAGAAATGTCAGGCTTGCACGCTCATTACCAACGGTTGATGGCTCCCTGCCTGACCCAGGAATTTAACGTTAAATTATTATTTAACGTACTGTTTACGCTTACCAGCATTCTCTATAATCATGGCGCAACCCATTTAGATGCTTCACATTTGAAAACAGAAATCGGCTCTGTAGCGTTCATTGCGTATCTAATGTCAGTTCTCCTCTAGCATAAATCTAGGTTTTAATTGGGAAAACAGCTTCTGGTTTCATTGTAAGCCAAACAGACTAGATAAGTCACAGAAATAGGATTTTGAGGTCTTCAGGGAAAACACGAATTATTCAAGTCACGATAACTAAAAGCAAACCTTATAGGAATTGTTCATCGCAAGCATCATGCAACATAAAACGCTCCTGCACGTCTGGATGTATTGTCCATTCGGCTGCAGATGTGTCGGTAAAGGGCTGAGCACGATCCTGAACCTCGCTCCTACACTCACACCCACGTAGCACTCGCGTCTACGGCCGCATCCATTCCACAGGTACCACCGACGCTAATTCTGTCATCTACCGTGTTGGCTGTCGGCTGGTCTGTCTTACCACGTTGGCGAGCTTGTCCCACCGCAACGACTCTAATTTCTGGAAAGTAGGAGCCGTCTTTGGATAGCATTTGTAGCATCAGCAAGTTTTGCACTAAATTAACAACACATGTGTCCCAGATTTGCAGCCATCGATGGCAGGATGCCTGGAGAAAACAGCGTCGGTCGTGAATGAGTTGTTGGGCCACTTATTTCACGCGGCCCTCTCTGGCCCCGAGATTTATGAGTGCTACTGCTGTCCTAGAAAAAATGTGAAAGACATCGTAAATCAACCCTAGATATCATACGAATTGGCCTTCTCACATTTTCCGTCTGCGAAGGGCAAACTGGTTATTTCTTACACTCGTGGAAATTGGAGGTTGCCCACACAGCTGCTTTGTTGCTATTTTTGCGTTTGGTCGGAATGAGCTACCGAATATATCGCTTCTTCATTATGTGTAAATATGGGAATGCATGTGACTTAATTCAGGAGGGTCAACTAGCAGGTGGAAAGCAGGTGAAGTGAAAGCAGGTGGCTTCGGTCTGACATCGTGTCCATCGAAATATAAAACTTTACCCGCAGTTGCAGAGTGACTGGTTTAGCTAGTTAGCAGTGTCCATATGTTGTACTTGCTTCCGAATTTCTGTTCAGTGACTCGTACAGCTAAAGCCCATCAGCTTAATTAGAGCGGTAAAAGCTCCAGCCTTACTGGACAGAAGGCCCGCGTCAAGATCCCTCGCACGTTCGCAGTCGATTGTATCACGATGCCGGCTTTAGTGAGTCGAAACCCCCAACCTCATAGGACAGGACGAACATGCTAAGTTCCCTTACACATTCACAGTGCCGCGATGCCGGGCCAGTGAGTTGTGAAATAACTTTACGCAGGATTCCTGGTGCAGGCAGGGAGTAGTGCAAGGATATTTTCGCTCCTTAGTGGGCTTAGGTTTCAGAAAGATAGGTGTTTATAGTTTGTTTTGGCTGTATTGATTTGAGAGCACTGACAATCATTTTTGGCAGTGTCAGAATCATGAAATCAGCTATAAAAAGTCAAATATCTTGACAGGTTCACAGTTGGTTAAGTCGGTGAATGTTTGGTGTCTGGTGAGGTTTCTGTGTGGATATCAGAGTTGTCGCAGATTTCTTGACTGCTTATTTCGTCATATTTTTGGGCACAAGACAAAAAAACACCCAATGTTATGATTTTCGTCACAAACAAAGAAATCCTTCGCTTTTCCAGGACCACAATCTATTGGTGAGACATGAAACTAAGCCCATGACGTTAGCTTTGACCTGTGGGTCTTCCCCTTGACCCATCCCTGGCACAGATCTGAAGTGTAGTGCACATTAAGCGAAAAGCACAGGGGTGCTACTCGGCCTCCACCTTCTATCTTGAGAACTACCCAACCGATTTTCTCCATCTAAAGTGAAATCGATAGCCCTATTCAAAGTCGTCCCAAGAATGTTATTTTTGAATATTCAATATAATAACGGATGCCATAATCCAAGTAAATATATGGATATTGTCACATCTTAAGTTTATCCTACCCTGTTCAAATACTTAAGGCTTGATTCCACTTTTGGTGACCTGGGATGAGAGCCAATTAGCATACAGATGTTGTCATATAGTTTTGATAAAATTTTACTCAAATGACGCCATCACATAAACATGAATGCCGATTTTAGAGAAAATTTGATAACAATGTTTCCAAATACGAATCAGACTCCCTAAGATCGGTTGGAATAGGATTTACAAGGGCAGCATGAGCCAAAATAGCTACAAATGGTTAAACAATGGCCAATTTACAGAATTGGTGACACCATTCTGACATAATTACGGCCAATTGGCGTTATTTTAACCTCTTTTAGGAACAAATGCTGAATTTTTTCCCCACAATATGCTTTCCAATGGTTCTGATTTGAGACGGAAGTAGCTGGAAACCAAAATCCAGATTTACAGCTCTAAAAACGACGTCATTATATCGAAAATACCGTTGAAAACCTAATAAAATGGTACGTTTTGACTGCACAGCTTTGAAAATGTTTGTTAAAATTCAAACAGCACCTATATATCGTATTTATATTATTAATGCACTAAGCCCTTCCATGCTCAGCAGTTTGCACCAGCAGCAGTGAATCTGCTGCCGCAAACCCCAACATATGGCTCTTCTAACGGCTAAGTAAAAAATTGATCGCTGCCGAGCGATGCTGTAAAATTAACAATAATTCCAGCGATACGAGAGTTGCAAACAGCCAACGGATGATGCAATGCGACGCTTGTATTCCCGTGCTGTAAAAACACCAGAGTCCAATATTTATCAACTGTCACCCCGAGTAGCAGTCGCAGGGCAGTGAGGGATGAGTGCATCGTACCTGGATTACCTGCGCAGGTAAGAGCACACATCATCACTCTCACAGTGCGTGTTTTTAGACAACGTGCGGCCTGGCCCAAATGGCCCTGTGTCCCGTGCGGCGTCGTGATTGCTCTGCGGAGGCCTCCGCTGTCTTGAGAAAATAAACAGGCTTGTGCCGCGCCCGCCGGAGCAGCACATCAAACAAATCAACAAAGAGCGCGTCGGACTTATCAGGGCAGCGCCAACTCTCCGAATACTGCCCGTGAAACGGTTAGCTGCCTACACCGCCTGGCAAAAATGATGGATAAAAATTTGCAGTAACATTCTGTGGTATGACACGTTGCAGGCATCAATTGATTGGTTCTGTCCGTCACGGGTTTCGCCTTGTCGTAGTCGGAAAGTAGGGTTGTCCGTTTTCAACTCAGCATATCAGAGCGGGGGTGTAGGGAATCCCATAATTCCAGTCAGTCAAGTTTAGCTTGGCGTGGTAAAACTGCACGTGTGTTCCACTCGCTTGTCCGCTGGCTATATCTCAATCAAAATGAGATGGTATTGCGCTGGCCTCTTACGAGCATTGTTTCTTTGTGTCCTGGAAAGTTACCCTAACCCTGATTATTTGCATCGCAGTGATGTATGTGCACTGTAGTCCTTAAAAAGTGTGCTATTTTCAAGTCAACTCAGCTAGAGCATAATTTTAATGATTATTTCGTATCCACGAGGCCTATGGTGCGGAAGTACCCGTTAAACTCAGGTGTGTTCGCTGGAGGAGTTTCTCGAGGCCTAAGGTGGGTAGGTACCCGTCAAACTTAATTGAGTTCGCTAGAGGAGTTCCTCGAGCAGTCTATCTTACCAATTTTGCCGACTTACGTGAAGTGCAAGTCGCCATGGATCGTTAAAAAGAGCCCCACTGCTGAATTTTGAGGCAACAAAGAACCTCGAGCTGCCATGAGGCTCAGCAGAACCAGTGAAGAGCCCAAGCTTCTGGTCCGCTTCGGCTGAATGCTAACGAAATACAACAGCTTTCCTGGTGTTCCTGGCTTCGAGTCGCCCGTGGAGGGCAGTGATAAACTCTAACTCAAGCGAAGTAGAGATGCGCCTCCACCATACATTTGTCTGTCCAGGATACATAAAGCCTCACATTCCACGCACTGTATTATCTTATTCAAATTGCGCCTTTATATACCCGTGTCCGAGCTATAGCCGATCTTAGGTTGTGTTCATGCCACACACAAGCGGTGGGTAATCGGGACCAGGCCTGGAAGCTGCCGGCAGGCCAATCGATGCAGTGGAGACTGGGTTTTGTGCCGTTCGGCCTCGCCGGCGTCACTTCCTCCGACACGGCTCAGCCCAGGCCGCCGCCAAAATAAACCGCACTGCCGCTGTCCGAAGAACAGTGGCCGGCGTCGCTGGCTGGTGGTGACAGAAGTCTCTGCGCTCAAACCCGGACCACCGCAAACGCTGTCACGGTCGTCCTCGATTCGGTAGATCCTTGAAGCATACAAATTGAGTGAGATGCTTTCAGGAGGGTTGTAATAGTTTGGCATTTGCCCTCCCCTGGAAGGCTGTGGTTTCGGGTTGCTTGCGTCCATAGTTCTGGCACCGTTCGTGCACGCCCTCTGTGCCAGCCTGTACACAATACCTGCTCTGTGTGGGGCCTCGGCGACTGGCAACAACATCCAAGGGGTAATAACAAGCTCCTATGGCTAACCGCCTATACCATGGGCAGAGCCGTGGCCATGGAACTTGTATTGGGGGAAGGGGAGGACCTCAGGCTGGCGATGACCGGAGGAATGCGAAGAAAATTCGAAAAATCTAGGTTTGGTCTCAAAATGTCTAGGTCTGCCTCCTGGTTTGCCAGTTAGTACGTGTTTCTCCGTCCTCCTCCCCCTCACACTTTCGACGCCCATAACGGTAGGTATTTTCGTCTTTGAATTTTCCTTCGTAAGAGTTTGTTTAAGGTTCCTGTTTGTTAAACAAATTCAAATTGTGTCATATATCTGTTGGGGATTTTGATGCAAGATTTTCGTCTCGGCAGCGATCAGAGGTGAATTGGATGCTCCGGTGTTAAACACACTTTCGCCAGAGCTTAGGTCGGGCTACCGAAAGCTGATTACCGCTTTTGGCTAATAAGTGTCATTTTTTAGATCTTAGGGAGAGGCGGGTACCCACCCCCTCTCCCGTCAAAGCAAAGGTGGCTCAGACCATACCTCAGACAATGCCAATTGACAACATATCAATTTATATTTTTATTTAATTCAACCATGAAAAACGACACATACTAGAGTGAGACCTTTGTTTGTCGTGAATGATGTTCGCGCCCCATCCTCCATCAGCCCTGTTCAGTAAAATCTCAGCCCAGTGCCCCTTTAACACCAGTTTGAAGCTACCAGCAACAGTAAGCAGTTACGACATCTTCCCGTTTTATATTGAAAAATTTTGCTTGGTGCTAACGATTTCCTTTTCTGGCAGGGTAAAGACTGGCACAGCATTTTCTAAGGATCACTGTAACAAAGTCAGAAGGTTTAATTGATCAAATAAGCGGAGAAAACCACTGTTTTTTTTATGCACACTGCACGTCTTAACCAATGTCATGAATTATTCAAGGAGGTGCTGGAAACCCAATAAAAGATAAACATGATTGTAAGCTGTTGCAGCGGACGAGTTTATTCCTAGTCGTAAGGGAGGCTATTAGTTATGTGGCCGTCTCCAGGTGGGACAAATCCAAATGTGCCTAACTCGCAGCTTAACGGGTCAATAGCGGGATGTGATGGCGCAGTGTTAGTGTGCGGACGCCACTGACCCGAGTTCAAGTCCTCGGAGGGAATACTGAATAATGACTTTCTGATCTCAAACATACCCTGTCAACAGAGTGAGAGCTGATAACGCTACTTGGCTCTGCTTAAGACACGGTTGGTGCGTCGCAAGGCCCCAAGATAAGGCACCAATAGTCGCGTTCGTTTGGGTGACCTTATTAGAGTTGGCAATCACAAAGCATGTGTGAAATCCGCCAGGGGCTAGGCACATTTCAAAGTGACTGAGCACGCTCAGTTGACGGTCAGCGATGTAAGAGTGTGACCAATCACTAACCAGTGTTACAAATTGATGGCTCTTTGGTCCGGGATTGAGAAAAACAAAATATTTGCTGTAAATCCTTCCAAATTACAAACCACATTCAGACACCTAAAGTGATTGGGCAGCGCCTAAAATGCCGCCATGGAAGCGATGTCACTGTACTTTTATGCTGATGGTACCTCCTGACTAATTCAGCATTGTCGTACTTATCATTATTTCTTTTTTGGGCATGGATATGAAACATTTACCCGAGCGCAACGAGTTATCCTTGTGTCTGAGTGAAGAAACCGCTTGTGTTAAAACATATGGATAGAGCTGTGAGAGACATTGAGACATGGGTTTCTAAAGGGACAGCCAAAGAAATGAATAGACCGAGTTCTAGAGCAACAATAAAGAAAATGAGCACAATAGGGAGAGACGGGATCAGCCACGGGTGAGAACGGGCCAGGGCGGTGGAGTTCTCGGAAGCAGTGGCGATGTAGACATAGCTGCCCGACACGCCGGGGGCAGGGGATCATGCGACGTAGACTGGGTTTGACGTGTTTACAAACATCACGGCTGGGCGGTCGCGAGGCCGGCAGGGCCGTCCGCCACCGTTTAATGGACGCACCCTGACTACACGCCACGGTGTCTGGCTCGGAGATGGCTGCCAAAAGCCCGCCTTTCTGATGCCATCCAAGTCCTAGCAGATCGGAACTGTGTGGTGTGAGGATGTTTATTTTACCGGCAGCCGGTGGACTCCGCGCTCATTGCCAGACCCGTGATAAGGGCACGCCATTAGACTTGATCCCAGTGATTACAAGGATTTAATTATTTTTAGCAAATGCATGAGGTGGCTGGTGTTTGACTTCTCCAGTGGATGGCTGTGCAAGCAATGGATAACTTATCATGAACGAACATAACCTTCGCATCCAAGCGCCAGAGAAAAATGGGCGTATCGAAATTTCCTAAAATGTACCGAATAAATTTGACATCGATGCAAATTGATTAGATCGGTATGCGGTAAAAAAACAAGCGATGCCGTATGTGTCTGCGCCGACGTTTAGCGAGAAGCGTTTTCCGTTCCACTCAACTGAGGGGCCAACGACACGGTGCGAATGTCGGGGCATGCACATCCTCAGGGGAGACTTTACTCCAGTTGGCAGTGGCCTTTTTGTCCGGATGGCGGACGGGAGAGCAAAAGGAGCTCCCACCTCGCGATGTGTATGTCCGTGTCCCGTCTAGCCCGTGGAACCCTTGGGAAATGTCCTGTTAGTCCTGACACCATCCCCTATTATTGGACACATGGGTTCTAGGGGTTTAAATAGATGAATAAATAAACTTTTACAGATGCTTACCTCTTTATGATGCGTATTACACTTCACATATAGGGCTGCCCATAAATCACGTAACACGTATTTTGGGTGATTTTGAACCCCACCCTCCCCCATGCAACACCTCTTATTATGTCACACCCGATGTGTGACATTTGATTACGCTGTGGCTGACTCCCCTCCACTCTCCTTTGCGTCACTCAATTTATGGAGAGCCTGTAACACGCGACACGCAGAGATGATCCGACTGTGCGTCAGGTCGTTCGAACGTCTACCACAAGATGTAGATGTCGGTACTTTCGGATACGCACTCTTCCGTCCTCCATCAGCGTTGTTCTTAGCTAAATCTTTAGTTGTGTGTAATATTTTTAATGGTGGACTGAAATATAAATGTAAGTTGATATGTATGATATGATATGAAATGAATGGACTGACTCTTCGCATCCTGGATGCAGAATGGGGCATATCTGCTGTGATTAAATGTTCGAGCGCAGTCCCTTATCAGAATCTTATTAAGGTAATTGATAAATGAATAAAGCAGTGGCGGATCTAGCCGGTTGGTTTGGGAGGGGCAAACCAAAGTCGAAAAGCAAAAAAAGTCGCGCAGTGAAAAATTGCGCTACAATATGCCTTTTCGGTAGGATTTTGGGAACTGGAGACGAAAAGCAAAAAAACGTCACGGGGTGAAAAATATGGGCTCAACATACATTTTTTCCTATCCAAGCCCCAATATTTACACTGAAGTTCTCTAATTCTGTTTGAAGTTGAGAGTTGAAGCACCAAAATTTTGCCCACAAGCTAAAAAGGAGTCGGGGGAAAAAGGAGGTCGATCGCTTTGGGGGGGCAAAAACATAGTTTTCCCCCGAGCTTTTCCGTTTGGGGGGGCAATTGCCTTTTTGTCCCCCCTGGATCCGCCACTGGAATAAAGTATCGGTCATAGTGTGCCACTACCTTGCATCTTTTCAAATTCGATTCAAAGTCGTGACTCACACGATGACTGAGAACGTGTGCATTCACACATTGTTTAATGAAGATTCGGATGAAGGGCTGTGCTCGAATATATAATCACAATGAATCTTTTGAACTCTGCATCCAAGGTTGGAGAAGACAAACCAATTAACAACTTATCAGCTAAAAGTCACGCTAATCGGCTCAGCGCAGTGAAATCGATTCACTTTTGAATAATGTAAGCAGGTATTATGGCTCATGAACGTTTGTAGAAAGATATAAGTAATATTGTGATCAAAGAGTACTTTAAACGAGATGATTAAGCTCTGAATACACGCTCAAACATTCTAATGACTGTCTGTTAAAAAATTATATGAAAAATTAAAATATCTCTTAGCTTTGTTCCTGCCTTATAAAACGGTCACCGTAGCCTTCCAAGGCTCCAATTTGGAATTATGGGTGTGCGTTCAAATGTCTGTAGAATGGGACGAATGTCTTGCTACTTTTATTCCACACACACACACATGTACTTTATTTGTTTCAACTGATGATATGTTGTGTTTGAAATTAAACGATGCCTAATGCCACTCTACGGTTCGGATCGGTTATTAAAGCACGCGATATTGCCAGATGTTCTGCTGCTGCCCGTCGCAGCAATCCCAGTTGAGTGCCGGAAAAACTTAAGCCGCTTATAAGCGTACCTCCGTTCCGCGAAATCGGCGCGCCGCCGCTGTCGGGACGATTGGTGGCTTGGCGCTGCCACCGAAGGTCCGGCCATGAATCTCTCCGTCTTAGCGCACTCCTCGGCTTAAGCCGACGACTGGTGGCCCATTCGATGCCGCATTTAAACTGGCATCAGTGTTTCAGCTGTGGCGGCGGCCATTGCTCACGGCCCGGGGCGAGGACTAGTCCGGGGTGTCACCGTGCCGGTACTGCCACTGTCCGCAGCGTCTGAAACCGATACACCGTAGCAGCCAGTACTGCCACTGTCCCGCAGCGTCGTACAGCCGGTACTGTCACTGTCCGCAGCACCGTAGCAGCCGGTACTGCCACTGTCCGCAGCGTCGCAGCAGCCGGTATTGTCACTGTCCGCAGCACCGTAGTAGCCGGTACTGCCACTGTCCGCAGCGTCGTACAGCCAGTACTGTCACTGTCCGCAGCGTCGTAGCAGCCGGTACTGTCACTGTCCCCAGCGCCGTAGCATCCAGGCCGCTGGTACTGTCATTGTCCGCAGCACCGTAGCATCCAGGCCGCTGGTACTGTCCCGCAGCACCGTAGCATCCAGGCCGCTGGTACTGTCCCTCAGCGCCGTAGCAGCCGGTGCCGGTACTGTCTCGCAGCGCCGCAGCAGTCTGTACTGTCATTCAAGCATAGGCGGATCCAGGATTACCGTCGGAGGGGTACCTTCCCGGGGGCGCCATCCGGACCAGGGGGCGCCACTTATGACCGGCAAAACCCATCAGGTGGGCGCCAAATCCTATCGGTGGGCGCCGACTCGTATCCTGGGGGGTGAGCGACATTTCAGGGGGCACCATCGCCTTTCAGGGGGCGCCGAGGGTCGACGGGGGCACGTGCCGCCTTGCCCCCTGGAGTCTCGCTATGTCATTCAAGGTCACTGACCTATGACGTAAAAATCTGAAATACTCCCAATAATTTACAATATAACAGGCACTATAGCAGCCTTTGACCGGTAAATGAGACCTTAACCTTTGACCTTGACTTGTTGTTGTTGTTGAGTGGCCTTAACTTTGAAGTTACAGCATAAGATACGTCACACTGAGTGATGTCAACTGACCGGACTAGTGGGGTCAGTGACATTGACCTATGAGCTTTGACCTTGACCTTGACCTTTACGTGGGTTGACCTTGACATATAGCCCGATTATATTACAGTATGACGTCACCTTTCATTAAAGCCTATATGTAAAAAATATATACCGATTTCAAAATTTCTTCACTATCAACGCGCTCATAAATTCTCTCAAATATACCCAAGTAGCCTTTTCCAGTGATGAACGGTTCTCCGGCAATCTCAGGGAAATAGTTGGGGGCGGGGCACTATAGGACCCCTTCCACTTCGGGTGTCACCCTCCGCCGCTCGGAGATCCAGAACGCCTATGAGCACAGCAATGCTAAATGCTGGTATAAAGCCAGAATTGGGTATAAAATATTGATGCTTAAATATTTACGTGAAGATACTTTTTCACCGCAAGAACAACGGGCAGGACTAAATATGCCCGTTTTTGTTTAGTCGCAGAAACGCCCCCGCTCAGCATTTTGTGCTAAAATAAATCACAAAATGTGGAAAATTCAATTCCTATCAGTTCAGAGTGACTTAGGAAGGTCTATGTGTTTCCATTTCGGAAGAATCACAAGAAATGTTGAACCATTGATTAAATCCAGGCAGTATTCGCAGTATTCGCCATTAAACGCAATATTCTTCACTGTGCGCTGGTACCGACCAGCGCGGCTGGTGCGAAGTTAGAGTCGCCTCCCTGATGCTCGCTGTGTGCGGATGTTTAACTAGGTCCGAGGGCTAAGGCTGGGAAAATAGTCCATTGATGAAGATGACATAGAGCCGCACCGTCACTCTGAGCTGTGGTGTCTATCGAAAATATTGTATATGACACGCAGGTAGGTAGGCACGAACTTCTCCATAAATCCCAGAAACTTGTTTTGCTTGTATCGCTCCACCGATATTCTCTTGGCATCAAAGTAATCAAATGAACCTTTTTGCTCTGTTTTCCAATTACAGAGCCTATCTGATTGTCACACAGGAAAGCGGGCTCCTTCTAGCATTGTTTTATGGACAAACCTTTAAAACTTCAATGTTTATGAGCAAGCCGAAGACGGGGTTACGTCTCGCCGCAAATGCTGTTTGCATTGTAGAGTGAATACCTAGGGCTAATATATGTCTAATTTCGCCCATGAATAGCATTTATCGTTTACTGGGACTGAGAAGGTTGGTATACAGGGCCGCATGCAATAGGGACATTTGCGCATGAATGACAGTTTTACAGCGGCAGCCGAATCTGCGCAATCCAGGATTATTGTTGTCAGCAACCAGTACCTCCCATGACAGCAGAAGATCAGCAGTCACGCGATGCCGGCGCATTAAGACTGTTAAATAGCTCCTCGAAGGCAATACTGCCGGCAGTTTAGCTTCTACTTGGACAATCTACACGTAACCGGGCATCGTGCCGGCCCAATTCTCTGCATTTTCAGATCGATAGCGCTACTGGACCGTGCTGGCGGCGACCAGCGCGTTCCGGCTGTTGCAGTGTTTCAAACCACTCGGCAACATTGCAAAGCACTCTGGTGATTTCGGGTCAGCCGATCGCAGGTGTGTCCGTGGAGTGAGTTGCAGGTGCACTCAGGAATGGTGGAGTGAGAAATGGTGGAATGAATGATGGAGTGAGCTTGTATTACTCGACGGGTTGATTCAGAGCAACGGGAAACACTCACTAACTTCCGCAATTTCACCGGTACATTTGTAACAAAACTTAAATAACTGAGGATTTGTTTTAGCTATAAGAATTATTTTTAAAAGGGGCAGATCCAGGACAACATTTCGGGAGAGGCTAGGGGCTCTAGCTTCCCCTGACATTGTTTGAGCCCGCTAGCCCCTTGTATCCGTCTCTGTGTCTCAGGACGGATGCCTTCTATCGTAAGTTAGAATGTGTATGAAGCTGACACCTGCCCAGCGGGGCTGATGGCTCAGCCTTGTTGAGACAGGCCCTGTACCTACCGGTGGGTCCATTTTGGCGCTGAATGGGCCTGGCGGGAGGGCACCCGGCACCACCCAGCGCGCTGGACCGGATCCGGCGGCAGCGGCCGTCCCCGCAGCCGCGCCTCGCCGGCTCGCCGCAAATGGCGCGCCCGCGGCGATAGTTGCACCCGATAAGCCCAACTGAGCCGCCGAACGCCGCACCTGATCCGCGCCATCCACAGGGGATGAGGCTCTCTCCAGACCCCCTGCATTATGCAGGAAGCCCATCCCACGCGCTACATCACAGCCAGTCTCCGTTTCCTGCCTCTGTTACCGCACCAACCCCCCCCTCCCCCGCCCCCGCGTGTAGTTTCATCCATCAAACTTTGTCGGCGGCCCACGTAATGGCTTGCTCATTGAGTCCGAGATGGTCCGCTCCGGTGAGCGGTCCGCCGGCGCTAGCGGGACACTGTGAGGTGACAGGTTTGCTGCGACAACTGTTAGAATGCATGCATGTTTTATGCATGAGAACATCCAAACATTGGGCTTTTATGTCACGTTACAATATGTTGCGTAGAAGCATACTTATGCGTAATGTGCGTGTTGCGCATGTGTGTACATACATGCTGTGCTCGTGTCTTCCCTTATAAGCACAGCTTGTAATCAGAAATGCACACGTACGAACCAGGTGTGTTGATTTTTGAAAATGATTGAGGTGTCCCGATTTGAAACAGTCTCAATATAAATCGCAATATTTAAAGCCATGACATAGCATAATTTGTGGTAGCATCCCAACCAGCCTGTTGAATTGCATAAAACCAATCTTAAGTCATTAAAATGAATAACACGAAAATTTCAAGAATATCTTAGGACTTCTCCGGCGTTTCATTGCCGGTGCCCGGGGCACCCCTTGCCCCAAATATAAATACACACCCCTGGCATGAATTAAGCAGAATGAAGATGATTAGACTTAAAAGGATGCCATTGCGTGTTTATAATGAAACTCTGATACTGACTTTTCCAGCGTAGCCAAGAACATGGTTGTCATATCGTTTATAATCCAGTTGACCAGAGAGGTATTTTTATGTTCTACGTGCCGTATATACAGCACAGTACAAGTCCCCGGGCTGCCCATCGCCAACATTAATTGTATACATTTTCCTGCCTTCTTTGGGCTGAGCAAGCTGTCATTGTTCAGCACTAGCAAGAACACATTAAGACAAGCTTGGTGTAAGCTCTGCAAATACATTACTGCCTTCAATAAGATGACAGTCTCACAGGCCTTTTCAAGAGCAGTAGCTCAAGTGACGCCTCTTAGGAGCGCACGTGGTGCTATTTTATGCTCACTTCTCGCATTAAATTTCGCCGTTTTGCCTGTAAAAATATACATTTGCCCAAAGCCAGTTTTACTGATTACTTAGACAATTCGCACGGTTGGTTCTGGGTGCGCTGGTATGCTGCGTTTTCGACTGACCGCACATCCTTAACCACGCGGCAGCCAGCTCTGCTGATTACAGCCGTTCATGTGATAGTGCTCAAGGTGCCCCCGACACTCCCCTAGTCTCTTCGTCGTGACTTTCCGGTGGATGCTTGCTGAACCTCTAGTGACGCAGCTACGGGATGTAGAATTTACTTGGAAGGCAGTTAACATCTTACTTTGTGTCCCAAAATATAAACCCGGACTGTGCGGCCTGTGTTGATAGACAATCTGTGCGCATTAAATGTTTTACGGAATGGTATTCATGACATCGCTAAGGCTAGGGCTTTATCTTGGCTCGAATTAATCTAGGCTTGTGCATACATTCATACATGCATACATTGTCTAAATCCCCCATGATGGCTGAACCTAAACTGAATTGACTGCACCCGGAACTGGTGCTCGGCCTGTTTGAACCAACTGTCCATATCCCACGTCAGATTTTGTTACCAATTTGATAGCCCTTCCAGACAGTAAGCACATGTTTCTTGTGAGCTCAACTTGTACGTCCCTTCATTGGTGTAAAATTGATAAGCTATGTATCAAAAGCAACAACAACAGCAATAAAAAATACAAAAGTAAAAACTCAGTGCGGTACTGTTATATGCGATAAAACATGGGTGCTGATAATAATAGAAACCGTTAAGATTTGGCGATGCAGGAACAGCCAAAGATTTAGGGCGTCACCAACTCTCATCCTGTTGGGAGGGATTTAAGGGATCAAAACAACTTATTCAGAGGCTCTGCCGGGACTTGAACGCGGGACCTAGGCCTCAGAAGATAGAAACCCTATCTACTGAGCCACGCATACTCCAAAATGGATGCTAGAATAGTCGTTTAGCCATTAAGAAGAACAGACGAGCTTCGAAGGTTTGCTGCTAAAATTACCTAGTTAAAATTACCTGTCAGAAAAGGTGCAAGCTTCAATCGACACTAAATTGTGGCAACTGCATTCAAAATGGTTCACCTCTTAAGTTACATGAGATGGTTTTTCTATATTCTAATTGATGACCTCCGCGTTTTATGTATTATCTAAAACCTAGCAGTGTTTCTGTGCTGAAGATTTTTGCTCCCAATTTGTTTTCTTTTTACTGATCGATGATGTTTTGGCGCTGTAGCGAGTGGGTGTTGAATGAAAAAACAAAGCGTCAATCGTTACAACTGAGCACCAAAACCATAATATGTAGCACAAATCGAACAAAGAAACCTGAAAGAGCATAGGCTTTCCTCATTGATTTATCCCTTCTCCTGGACTGGTCACTAATTGTGTGTCCATATAGCACAGGCAAGATTTGGCAGGCGAGTAAAAAAAGCAGTGCTAGGCTTCAGGCCTGAATTTGTCAGGACGTATGCCAAAATAAAGACGCACCGCCCGGACACGAGTTGACAAGGTGGTGACGCGTGCGTTAACGGAATAACGAGGACGCTTGAGGATGTGGACTTCTTCTTTAGCACTGCTAGAAAATAACGGCTGCATTTCTCCAAGCAGACCCATAGCTCAGGTCTGCTGTTCAATAGTGCGCCGCATGTCGGGCGGTTGTAAGTGGGTTAAATCGCCGCTTTGTAGGCTGCAGCGCCAGGGGCATGTTAACCCTCCAGACCGGCTCGGCAGCCGCGCTGCAGCGGCCTCGCATCTAACACCATCAGATGGCCTAATGTGACACTTGTGATGTGATTTCAGACATGTATGAGTCGTCTGCACTCCTCAATAACGTGGGTCTGAATTGTCAGCAATTACAGGCCCCATACATTTTAAAGCTCACAACCTTATTCCAGGTGTATTATCTGGAGCCAGTTTGGCCTCATCGTGACTGATATATGTGTGCCAATGCACCCAGTGCCAAGCATTAGTTTAATCTGAGCGTGCCCTTGGATGTCTTACATGATCTAATTTCCTTTAAATAAACGTTCGCCCGTGTTTTGGTGTTCTGATAATGCTCAAGACGCCAGTTGTGGGCAGGGCGCCGGCACCCGCTCATTACTGACCGCAAAACGATGCACTCAAACAATTAGATTTGACAGATGAATAGCTTATCTGTGCACACGTGACCGTTGAATAGACCTTCGGTGAATCAAATGATATTTCAGCAAATATTGGCAATTACTGTGGTGCAGAACCTCGCCTCTCAGACATAGCTTGATATGAAAGTTTATAGGTACAGGGCTCACCAGGGTTATCATTTTGCCATCAACATTTGAAATTTATGCAACTCAACCGGGACAATCAATCAGTGTTCGTCCGCTGGTGCTAATACGATTAAAACCCGAGTAAATTGGGATCAGCCGTAAGGTCGACGCGTGGACTGGTATTCTGCACAGTGGTTCTAACCTTCACGTCTGATGGATGACGCATCTTCCCTGATGTATTATGCAAGGGCAATCCAAAGTCTAACCACTTTGCTGCTGTGTAATTGACTTTTTGCAAACATTCTGGAATGTTAGTGCGGTTTGAAAATCCTTTCTGCCGTGCAAGGCAATCAGGGGCGTAGCAGAGGGGGGGCGGCAGGGACAGCCGCCCTCCCCCTGAGGGCCGGAAGGGCCCCCTGAGGACACGAGCCGCGCGAAGCGCGGCTCGCCTGCATTATGCTCTGTGGCCAAATTTGGCATTTTATACCAGACAGGGCCCTCTTCACCCTCTTCAGCACTCTATTCTGTAACAACCAGGGCCCTTTTCACCCATCAGGGCCCTTTTGGTGCTATCTCAGGGGCCCTTTTTGGGGCGCCGCCCCTCCCCCTGAGCGAAATCCTGGCTACACCCTGAAGGCAATCATCCTGCATCATTAGTGGAATGCGGTCCAATGCTAATACACGCAGTGTCAATACTTTGAATTTTATGGGTAATCAAATGGTTGATGGAATTGAAGCATGTAGCCGGTATTTCCAGCTCTGCCTGCTTGAGTGGAGTTCTCGACTGCGTCAAATAGTTGGAGCATTCCGCTCAAATGTCATGCCAACCCCATCTTTGAGGTCAGGACACTCTGACACAGAGCTCTGCACTGCTGGGAGCAATCACTTTCGAGAGCTCGTGTTGAGAAAGAGATGACACAGACTGGAGCTCTTGTTGAGAGCATAGAATACAGGCTGAACGTTGCCTGATTGGGCCGTCAAGCGGCTGGCTGGAGATCAACTGGCACAAATGGTGTGTCAAAGCGCTAAAGGGACCTCAATAGCACATCCGTTGCGGCAGGATTGGTAGATCGTATGACTGTGTAGACACCACCCGGGGGAGAGGGTTAAGGGGGTGAACAGTATCCGTAACATCATTCTATAACAAAATTATCAAAGTAAGAAACTGAATGTATGCTGACGTTCTTAACAGCACAGTTTTTTGAAAGGTAAATTGTAGGCGCGTAGAGAAAATTGACGATTTTACCCCGCAAAACTATCAAACATGGCAGCTATATAGCTACATGATCGTATTGAAAAGGAAATATTAGTGCTGATGATCTATTGGATTCATTACAACCGTATTTCATTTTTAAGCTTCTCTGAATCTTCTGAAAGACTCTCCCTCTCTCTCTCTCTCTCTCTCTCTCTCCTATACCTCTCAGCTGCTACCCGTCCGCTTGGCTATATCCTGTTAGCTTGGTGTAGCTAGGCGCAACATGTAGCTAGCCGATCGATGGGCACTGAGTAGCTAACGGGCTGTCTGCCTGGTCGGTGACCACACGTCATGGGGCCAGCAACGATGGTGACCATCTACCACCTGCTGCCATTGGCTGACCACGCTGATTTCCCGATGGGTCTACTTATGCTGGGGCTGATGACTGCTGACGGGCTCGCTGGCCGCGCGAGAGGCTGCTCCTTGTGATGGGGTGAGGTATTTCTGTCGCTGCCGCAGAGTACGGGAAGATAATCAGCAACGCAAGTAGACCAGCCTGTTGGGACAGAGGGCTTATGTAAGCTGAAGTGAATTAGGTAGCCATGTTGTATTGTTAGAAGACATACAACAGCTCTGTATAACCAATCCATCAACTCAGGTACGAGATTCTGTCTACCTGCCTTGATTAGCTCCAGGTAAAAGTGGGAAGACTGTAGAAGATTTGCAGTTCTGTGAGCTCAAATTGGTGCCTTGGGAGGTGGAGTGGAGCTGCTTATATGGTGGTAGTTCCTTATTTGTGGGTAAACTGGATACAACATAACCTGGTCTTTATATATATCTAAATCATTTTAACGTCAAGACTACCAGTTTCGTTAAGTTCTGCGGATATCTTTCTGCAAACTTTAGAAAGCGCTCGACGACTCCTGCGCGATCCTGTGCCCGTTCATTTGCTGATCAGAAGGAGGTGACGGTTGTATTCATTGTCTTCTGCAACTAGTGGTTTTAAGGATTGGAGCTGCCGGGTGCTATGGGTGTGCCATTAACGGAGAAATGTATGAGCAGTAACTTGAGATCCACGGAGGGCTGTCGACTGCAGACGCCGACCTTTGTAAAGTATGGCCCGGTAAATATTCACCAAGTCCGACGCAAAATCTAGAAACCCAGACAAATTTTATGCTGATTCAGTGTCAGGCTCGTGGGGTCTTGGGAAAGTTCAGTGGCAACTCTGGCTTGCGCAGCCATTTCGGTCCACGATGCATTATGCAGCTACTTTTCTTGGAAAACTTCTTGAATGTTGTATAATATACATAATTAGACCAAATCAGTCATATCGAATTGAACAAAAAAGTTCACCAAATTACAGAATATGGTTCTTTTCCAGCATCGGAAAAATTAAAAAACGCAAGGGAACAAATAAGTCCTTGTTCGACATATTTGTTCCTTTACTTTTATATGATGTCACCACTGTCACTAGAAATAAAGCTTACGATGTAAATGAAAAGATCTGACGACGTAACTAGAAGTACGATGTGATGCAATCCAACGATGCCATCTCTTCTGTCGCTGTTAAAAATGCATGTTTTCTTTATAGGTTTATGCACTTTTCCCCCGTTTGAATCACGCAGATGATTTATTTTTTGGTATTTCTGGTCACATTCCTCTGTTTGCATTATTTAAAAGGTAATTTAGAGGCGTAATGTCTTTTTACTTCCTGGCGGAAAATAAGATGCATTCCTCAATAGATTTAAACAATTCTCTGAAATATGTGAGATAGTCTAGCGTCGTTGGCTTTTTGCTTGATATTTTTTACTGCTAAGTTTCCAATGTCGTAGAAAACTCTTATAAAAATTATGGAAATATTCCTGGCACTCATCAGAGCTTTTCAGCTGGTACAGCTTGTCCACTAGGTAATAAATAATTTTTTGAGGTCCCGAAGAGGTGACAAAGATTACTATTTTTCGTTTGTTGGTCACTTTTCAGCCAAAAATGGCCCCTGGAACGCGTGCTTTTTACGTGATACGTATATATTTTACACTGAATATACCTTGCACATTTGGTCGTCGATTTGCATTCAAAGGATCACTACGTACCTTCCAGATTACGATATTTTTTACTTAACCGTGGCGCTGTACCCGTCTTCACCGCTATCGGCTGGTCCGTAACATACTAGTTCCAGCTTTCACCACCCGATGATTTATAGCCTGACCCTCACACAATGCATTCTAATTACTCTAAAACTGTATTTTTATTTGCAGAAACTCATGAATGATCGCGAGGGCACTCTTAGTGACATACATTTAACACATTTTTGCAGAATTACCTACGCTGTGAAGGATCAGATACCGTCACAAGTACAGCCTGGTCCAGTCTACCAGTCAACAATAGCATTATAAAAGATACATAATTCATTGTCTTTGGAGCATTCGGATCAAAAGTCTTTGAATCTAAAACCTTCATCGACCTAAGCCAAACTGGCGTTAGCAGATGTGCTGTTCCTTGGTGACTTGGCCACCATACTGCTTTCTGTATGCCCTTTTGTTGAGGGATAGACTGTCCCGGCGGTCTGCCCCAAAAACAGCAGCAACAGCTTCCGTGATCAACTTAACGGCCCGCCTGGTTGACTGAGTATGAAATGGGATGTTCGTGACCAGCTGCTCCTTAATACTTTCGATCTCAGCATCGGTCATGCCCTTGACGAAGGGTGGTTCCACATCAGTGCCACTTTCGACCAGGCTCCTGACATCGACGAGCTCTGTGCAGGAGTTCGGTTCAGTGTTCACCCTGGGTGCTTTGAACAGCCTAACTGGGCCGCAGCTGGTGGCTGGCTCTTGGCGTCGCCAAGTCTGACCAGCTCGACGCCCTGGCCTGATTCTCTGTACATACCAGCATGGCCGTAGATGTCTGTGAGCATTAGCGTTCCGCCCATACTTTTCTCATTTAGCACTCTCTATCGAAGTGTTCTTTTGTGTCTAAGGGTCTCCGATTGGCGCGGTCCGACGTTGGCTTTGTTTAATCTTCATGATCACTGAACGTGACGAAGGTAATGTAGCGCGCCAGAAGTCATTCCTAGACGGTTCTGCCTGAGCCATGTAGTAGCGGAGGAGACGGCTATGTGCCGTATACCATCTAGCCATGCATACCTTTCCATGTCGCACCTGCAACGCGTTCTGCATCGCCACCGATCAGCGCGCGCACATGTACAACAGCTTCATGTCGCTGCTCAGACTGCTTTCGATCTCTGGGAGATCATCGGATTTCTGCACTGATGGGTGGAAACTCGACTACCTCCTGGGCGTGAACATTCCAAGATCCTCTTGCCGATGCCCAGTGAAGCGAACCTAGTGAACTGAAGGATTTTTCATTGAAGGAACCTAGATCTAGATAAGATCAACTTCATCGGTGGCGATGGGACTGCATCAGCCACTAGATGGAAAACGGGTAATGGTCCACTTCAGGCTCTGCTTGACGGCCCCTTGGTTGGTAGTTGTCTTTGCCACCAGGCGGAGTTGCCGTACCGGGCATTGTTTCGCTTGTGGATGGAAGACTGCCAGTCAACCACGTTCACTGGCCTCATCCAAGAGATCTCTAGATTTCTCGCCCGAGGTGTCAGTTTCACCATCCGGCGGAACTTCCCGATGATCTCCCCGAGATCGAAAACAGTCTGAGCAGCGACATGAGCTGTTTACCGCTGTGGGCGCGCCTGATCAGTGGCATGCAACGCGTGGCAGGCCCACGACATGGGAAGTTATGCATGGCTAGATGGTATACGGCACATAGCCTCTCCTCCGCTACTACATGACTCAGACAGAACCATCTACAAAATTGACTTCTCTTGCGCTACATTACCTTCTCACGTTCATGATCATGAAGATTAAACACAAGCCATACGTGCTGGATGCGCCGTCCCACATCTGTGAGACCCTTAGACGACAAAGGGAACACTTCGATGGAGAGCTGCTCAGAACTGTCACGAAAAGTATGGAACGAAACGCCTACATGGCTCAACCAGAGCATGTGCTACTGGCCATGCTCGGTAATGTGACAGAGACCATCCAGGCCGAGGGCGTCGAGCTGGTTCAGACTCTCCGGCGACGCAAAGAGCCAGCCACCAGCTGCGGCCCAGTTAGGCTGTTCAAAGCACCCAGGATGAGCACTGAACCGAACTCCTGCACAGAGCTCGTCGATGTCAGGAGCCTGGTCGAAAGCGGCACTGATCTGGAACCACCCTTCGTCAAGGGCATGACCGATGCTGAGATCGAAAGTATTAACACGCGCATTGACGGGGGGTGGGTACCTGTCCCCCTCGGGTTTTTCGGATGGATCAGAAAAACGGCGGCGCGTAGCGCCGCCGTACTTGGCATACCTTTTCCCTCATCATTTTTACAACTTCTGTGAAAATTTTAAGGTTTGTTCATCTTAGGTCAGGTCACCAGTACTGGTCAAGTGACCCGACCTCAAAAAAAGTTTAAGATAGCATAAGTCAGAGCAGGGTGAACTTATCCGGTTGAAACTCTTATCACATAATGGCCCCACCGAGTTCTCTAAAATTTATTCCGGTATTTTTGATATCGATGACCTAAGGTCAGGTACGAGGCATGACCTCTCCATTGGAAATACATGGGAAAAATGGTTTTTACGGAATAACTCAGTAACAGATAGTGATGGAGCATTTATTGTAGCTGCATTAGACTCGCCTGGGCTTTCGGCTCTAATGTATATTTTTATAAATTCCCTCTACCTCAGGTCAGGTCAAATCCTTGATTTGACCTAGCAAGGTCCAATTATATATCATTCGATTCGGCTTGCTGCGAGGGTTTATATAGTTCAAGTCGTTTTGCTCTATCTTTACTTGTTCAGATGCAATGGCCGAAAAACTGAATTTACATGTTATCCCTATGACGGCATGTTTTGACCTCCGTGACCTTAAATGTGACCTGACAAAAAATGATTCAAATGTTTTCGATGGGAAGCAAAAAATGGTTCAAATGTTTTCGATGGAGAAGTGGATGGGCAACCCAACGCCGTTTACCGTTTTTCGCTACCTACCGTGGTTCTCGAGATCTTAGGGGGCGGGTACCCGCCCCCCCGTCAATGCGAAGGTGGCTCAGACCCCCGTCAATGCGCGTGTTAAGGAGCAGCTGGTCACGAACATCCCATTTCATACCCAGTCAACCAGGCGGGCCGTTAAGTTGATCACGGAAGCTGTTGCTGCTGTTTCTGGGGCAGACCGCCGCGACAGTCTATCCCTCAACAAAAGGGCATACAGGAAGCAGTATGGTGGCCAAGTCACCAAGGAACAGCACATCTACTAACTCTAGTTTGGCTTAGGTCGATGAAGGTTTTAGATTCAAAGACTTTTGATCCGAATGCTCCAAAGACAATGCATTATGTATTTTTTATAATGTTATTGTTGACTGGTAGACTGGACCAGGCTGTACTTGTGACGGTAACTGACCCTTCACAGCGTAGGTAATTCTGCAAAAATGTGTTAAATGTATGTCACTAAGAGTGCCCTCGCGATCATTTATGAGTTTCTGCAAATAAAAATACAGTTTTAGTGTAATTAGAATGCATTGTGTGAGGGTCAGGCTATAAATCATCAGGTGGTGAAAGCTGGAACTAGTATGTTACGGACCAGCCGATAGCGGTGAAGACGGGTACAGCGCCAGGGTTAAGTAAAAAATATCTTAATCTGGAAGGCATGAAGTGATCCTTTAAATGCAAATCGGCGACCAAAGGTCCAAGGTATATTTAGTGTAAAATATATACATATCATGCAAAAAGCACCGGCTCCAGGGGTCATTCTTGGCCAAAAAGTGACGAGAAAACAAAAAATAGTCAATTTTGTCACCTCTTCGGGACCTCAAAAAGTTATTTTTTAACTTAAAACTGTCAAAATCGTGATCAGCACCCTCGATAACATTAAAATGGACTAGGAAAGGGAGCGTGCTTGAAAAAAGTGTACATCGGGGGTCACCCTATTGTCCACTCCCTGCACAAAAACTAAGTTACTTTTTCGGAATTCAGGAAGGTACATTTCAGAGTGCGTAATTTTGCTGGCTATGCCCGAGTCCCTCTGCTCATGAATGATGACATATTGGCCTTGTCGTGGGTGCCAACCTGTTGGTTGATGCCACCGACGTCTCAGCTGGGTTCCGGCTGCAACTGCCGGGTACAGGGTTACTATAGGGTTTCACCACGTCTGCCCCTTCCGAGTAGTTTTGGCCAAAACTTCACAAGTGATAAGGTCGGTTTAGGCCACACAAAACATTGGAATTTAAATGGAAGTGCCAGATTGCAGAAATAACGGAACTTCTATCTCACGCCGTCACCTCATTGGTGATTTGACTGTGAAGAGACGTTATAATGACGTGATGTCTAAGGCAGAGCCGCACTGTCGGAGTCGTTCGGAGTCGACATTTTTGGCGTCATCACATCATCATATTTTGGGCTTAAGGGCTCTCCGACAACATAGCTTATATGGCGCCATTCGATATATTTGGCGTAAATCGTAATTGGAGTCTACCTATGATATTCAGCTGACCCCGTCGTCGGCCCGGAATCGGGGTCCGACTTAACCACGGAAGGTCATGAGTTGCACAGCCTTGAAGCATGGATGGCATTAATGACACGCGAATCTAGAAGATGCAGCATTAGCTTTTATTTCTCTCTCTCTTCTCCAGATGTTTTCCACACCCAGACGTTTTGCAGCCAGAACTCCTTCCCCTCAGGGCCGCGTCGGCAGTTACATATTGTTAGCAAAGCGAATATCTGGATAGCGTCATATGTTGCGTGATCTACGGGTGGTGTTCTGTGCTGTTAGCAGAATCTTGGAAAAGTGAAAACTGGTGAAAGTTTTCAGATAGTGACGATGACTATAATTGTTATGAATATACATATACATATATATATATATATATATATATATATATATATATATATATATATATATATATACGTGGGGGCGTAGAGATGTATTATGGGTCCGATAAAACTATTCGTTACTACTTATGGGGGTGTAGTCGCCGCGTCGCTCCCACTCTCCGAAAGAGGCCGTGTCTCAACGTGACGGTATATTTTCGCCGTTTCTGTACGGATGAATGTCGTTAGGCACAAGCGGCAACCATCATGCAGTCAATCCATGACTTGATCTCAAATGGCACAAAGAAATGATCCTGCCGTACATAATCCAAACCTAGAGCTGAAACATCCAAAGACAGGACCTTAACACACGTACCGACAAATGAGCCCTCCAACACGACCGGCGCCTGCGTCCGAAAGGGCGCGAACGTCACTGGCCGTCGCCGCCCGCCGATGACCGATGCATACGCAACCCGTAACTCCTACAATAGACGGGCACAGACAAAGGTTAATAAGCCGCCTGAACTATCCTTTAAAGTATACGTATGGAGTATATAACACAATCTAAATGAAGTTACCTTTAGACTATCAAACACGTTGAGAATTGTAAGTATGAATCGATGAAATTAACGTTAGATGCCATAGAATAACCTTGAGACATAGCTTAAGTTCACTCACCAGATCTCCGTCACAACCAACAACCACTCGCCTGTACCGTCTCGACCCAACAGAGGTCGCGACCACCGCGCGCCAGCTCAGGACGCTTCAGCTCGCCCGCCGAGAGGAGACAAAACTAAACAGAGGTGCAAAAGCCTAGTTCGAATTATGTTTTAATAATATAATCAAATAAACACGTCGCTATCCGTCAGATTCCTGCTCACCTATTTCCTAATCACCATATACATGGAACATAAACACCCCGGCTATGTCTGAGACATTCAGATGCCACACCTCAAACCTCAGCACGTAGAGGTGCCAACTGAAGCTATTCAAAGCACCAAATCCACTAAGGGCCAACAGCACTTACAGGGGGAATAAGAGATAGCAATCATACGCGATATATTGTTCACTGAACCGAAAGTCTATGCAAATACAAGCTTCAATATTCGTCCGCGGTCAGAGCTGATCCATTGGGGCCGGAGTTGGAGTCGATCTTTTAAGCCTAGAGTTGCAGTCTGGAGTCGACCCTGATAACAGGCCAGTCTGGAGTCGACTCTGGTAACAGGCCAGTCCAAGTTGACTCCAATAACAGGCATGTCCGGAGTCGACTCCGATAACGGGCCAGTCCGAGTCGACTCCAAAGGCCGTCGGAGTCGACTCCGATAACAGGCCGTCGTCGACCGATACGCCCAGTCGACAAAAGGCCAGTCCGGAGTCGACTCCGATAACAGGCCAGTCCGGAGTCGACTCCGATAACAGGCCAATCCGGAGTCGATTCTGATAACAGGCCAGTCTGGAGTCGACTCCGATAACAGGCCAGTCCGGAGTCGACTCCGATAACAGGCCAGTCCGGAGTCGACTCCGATAACAGGGCAGTCCGGAGTCCACTCTGGTAACAAGCCAGTCCGCAGTCGACTCTGGTAACAGGCCAGTCCGGAGTCGACTCTGGTAACAGGCCAGTCCGGAGTCGACTCCGATAACAGGCCAGTCCGGAGTCGACTCTGGTAACAGGCCAGTCCGGAGTCGACTCCGATAACAGGCCAGTCCGGAGTCCACTCTGGTAACAGGCCAGTCCGGAGTCGACTCCGATAACAGGCCAGTCCGGAGTCGACTCCGATAACAAGCCGTCGCGTCTGCAGCATTGGTTTCAGGTCTAGCACTAGGATATCATGCATGGTATGGCCAGACGGAACGAGCAGGGGAGTATTCACACTGCTTACATTGTATACATAGTTTAAAATCCAGTCTTCCAGCCACTATCGTGTCGGCTATGCCAAGCCATCTTTCCGATATGTATATTTTGAACACATGTGATCATCAAGACTGGGACTTCAGTATTCAGGTTCTAGTCAGGACAGACAGATAGGTCGTGAGTTCACTCCGGCCTGTGGCAATCTGTATGTTGTGCTGGGATCTCAGTTTGAAACCTACCCAGAGGCAAGGTTTTGCACCCTGCATTGGCCAAAATCTAGCTTACTTCCCTTCTTGTCTTTAACTATGGACTGATACAAATGAAGTGACGAATGAAGAAGCTGGCGGTCTGGTGGGTAAAGCAGTTCCATCCAAAACGAAGCGATCCCAAGCAAGGGAGGTATAGAGGCTCTAAACGGGGCTGAAACTTTTAACCTTTTTTATTCGGAAAAGGTTTTGGTACCAACGTGCTGACAACAAATCAATCAACACTGTTATAAAAAGTAGTAAAAAAACGAGGCAGGCGATCTCCCGCATTTCGTCAGTGGCAAGTTATTTTGGAGTCATCTGTCATCCTCATCATGGTTATGGTGCAGAATACACCTTTAGGTTTTGGTAAAATATGCGTCATAAAGCATATTTCTGTTTTGGGCAACATATTCATTTAGCTAGCTTTGTTTGTTTTCCCAAATCAAGTCATACTGTGAATGAGAACACCCTGCAACACCCTTCAACAATGTCTTGTTCTGACACACCAGACAGGTGGTCCAGCTCCATTCCAGATGTAAGCCCCTATGAACTTTGTGATATGGATACTGCTGGAGAGGCCTGTGTGTATGTATGCGCTAGCCACACAGCTGCACGGTGGACCTAAAACCGGCCCTCAAACGGCACCTCCAAACCTGAGGGGTGAGGATATCGTGCGGCATAATTCTTGTGGTGACCCTTTTTGCTATTAAGAATGGGGCCTTTTTTGTCACCATGCTGATAATGTTTAATCAGTCGTGGACATGTTTATGTTTTTAAGGCAATTATGAAGCCTCGATCATGCATGAAGTTTTGTTCACATTACTGTAGTTTGTAATATAGGTTAGTACATAAGAGCGTTTGATATTGGTATGTCTAACTCTATCACAGTGACCATCATTTTATATCACTTGAGGCTACTGTTCGAATCATCACAAATCATCAAACATGTTAAAAATTATTGCGGTGTACTTTTTCACATGCTTACCTTGTCAGCCTTCAGATGCAGGAGACTCTGCAGCTACTGTTGGTGACCCCGTAGTTGCTACATTCCGAGGTTCAGTGATGCCTCTGCGGCCTATCGACCGGGCCTAAGATATCAGGGCTTAGATCTGCAGCGTTCGCCCGCGGCAGAACTATCACCATCATCGCCGGGCGAATGACCGTGTAAAACGACACGCTGTCAAAGAGCAGTCAAAGCCGCAGGCTTGCCAGCAGACAGCGCTCAGACAGAGCCCGTCACACATATCAAAACCTTATTGGAATTCATTGTTTGGTTCCAAACCAACATGCCTATTACCAGTCCATTTATTTTACGCCCCCTATAAAAGCCATTGCCTTTTATGTGGGCTGAGGGTTACCATGCCGCTCAGCCGTGAAACATGACTTCCCGGTACGCTGGTTTCGCTCGCCGCTCCTAAAATATCTGATGTGGATGGCCGGCCTATTCAGGCTCGTCTCCGAGACTTGACATCCGCCGCAGAGGCCTGGCATCGCAATCAGACGGCCGGACGCCCCTGCCCCCTCCACTCTGAGTGTCCGTGACAGACTTCCAGCAGCCAGCACGCTCGCAGGTCGGCCTTTACCCCGGCTCGCCGCGCGCTTCCATTGGCTGACAAGCGAAATTAGATTGCAATGGCTGCGCGTGGTTAAGCTGTGTTACACGCACAGTGGAGGGGTCCTAAAGTGCCTCCCCACATCTATTTTTCCAAGGTAACCGGAGAACTGTTCGTAGCCGGAAAGTACTACTTGGCTGCATTACAGAAATTTTATGAGCGCATCGTCTGCTGATTTTTTTTATCAGTCAATTCTTTGTTTACTTGTAGGCCTTAAAGTCAGACATATATTTTAAAACCGTCACAATCGCGCAGTTGCAACAGTTCGTCTGCACTGTAGACCGAGATATAACGTAATAAAGTCATATAATCCGGAGTATATGTCAAGGTCAAAGGTCACAGGTCAAGTTTATTCACCCATGTTTCGGTTAGATGACCTTACTGAGCATGACGTATGTTATGATTTGACTTCATAGTTGAGGTTACTCAGTGTCAAGGTTATGGTCACAGTTCAAGGCCAAATATATATATTGCATGTCAAGGGCAAACCCGTTCAAAGGTTATAATGCCCCCTATATTATGCATTATTGGGTCTGTGCGATACTATTGCGTCATAAGTCGGTAACATTAAATGACCTTGACCTCAAGCGATCGGAGAGCAGTGCGTGAAATCTGTCTTGCCTTTGTGGCCCTGTTCCGCTGCCAGTATATTCCCGGTATTTCTCCGCATAATCATAGAATTTTCTAACAGGTCTCCAGCACGGGCCAGAATTTTTCATTAGACCTCGTTTGACCTTAAAGATGTTGACCTAAATCAATGAAAATGTGTGATGATTATTCGGATAGCTTGTGGCAGCATGATGGAGAGAAATATATTAAAGATATTGATAGCTAGCATGCCAACATATTTGAGAATTGATATTAGATACAAAAAACCTTAAAAGACCTTTTTCTAAAAATTTGATGTACCGTAAATCACCATAACTCCCACACAATCCCAAATGGGCGATCACAGAGGGAACTTTAGGACCCTTTCACTGCGCATTGACGCCAGAACCCTCTCCGTTGCGCGTGTTCGAACACCCAGCCCATTGCACGTGATTTAACACGCGCATTGACGGGGGTCTGAGCCACCTTCGCATTGACGGGGGGCGGGTACCCGCCCCCTAAGATCTCGAGAACCACGGTAGGTATCGAAAAACGGTAAAGGGTGTTGGACTGCCCATCCACTTCTCCATCGAAAACATTTGAACCATTTTTTTCAGGTCACATTTAAGGTCACGAGATGTCAAAACATGCCGTCATAGGGATAACATGTAAATTCCGTTTTTCGGCCATTACATCTGAACAAGTGAAGGTAGAGCAAAACAGCTTGAACCATATGAATCCTCTCAGCAAGCCGAGTCGAACGATATATAATTTGACCTTGCTAGGTCAAATCAAGGATTTGACCTGACCTGAGGTCAGGTCAGGGTCAAATTATATAAAATGCATATCATTAGAACTGCAAAGCCCAGGCGAGTCTAATGCAACTAAAATAAATGCTTTATCACCATTCGTTACTGATTTCTTCCGTAAACCCATTTTTCCCATGTATTTTAATGGAGAGGTCATGCCTCGTACCTGACCTTAGGTCATCGATAGGGTAGAGTGGGGGTAAGACGCATACTTTAAGGGAGAATGTGTCTGTATCAATCCTGCCTGGATGGAATTGCGTCATAGTTTCTTCGTTAAGTTCTGTGATCTTCTGTCTACACTTGGATAGAAATTTGGGACTCTAGAACTATGCGAAGTGTGCGAAATTTGTTTTTTCTTGAGACCATGTAAAAAGGCGTTTTGCCCCGATAGCGGGGTAAAACGCCCTTACGTGGTAAAACGCCGTCATATAACACCCAGCGCATACTGTATCTCGTTACATGAACAAGTGGGAACATTTTTGTGATTATGCTTTACGATAATGTTGTGACAAAGTGGGCAAGTTATTCGAGGCATTAAAGCCCGACACAGCAAAAATAAGCAGGAAGGCTTTCTACCTATCAACGGAAAACGCGAAAGCAATTTAAGATAGAGCCCCAACATATTTTAGGGGCGCAAAGCACGATAAAGCGCCTCCGGTTCATTCTGCCCGCAAGTGGTTCTTCTTCGGTACGTCTTCCCATATTCTGGAACAGGATGTCAAGGCAAGATTAGGATGGGAATGTATAATCTGGAAAATGTAGTTAACGACGATGATGGTTCGGGATCGCCATATGCAAACAGTGCTTCGAGCAGATCCATGACAAAGGTAGGTATCTAATACATCGGCGGATCCAGGAGCAACTTTTGTGAGGGGCCAAACCAACGTTTCGGGGGGTAAATCGAGAAGAAATCTCGGAAAAGTAGTATTTTTACGAAAAAACGGCCAAAATTTGCCCTTGAGGGGAAAATATATACTTTTTAGGCTTTGGCGTGGGCCACGGCCCCTTTAGCCCCCTTTGGATCCGTCAGTGATTTAAGACCACCCCTCAAGATGACCAAATGAGAGCAAACGCGAAAATTTCCCTGTTTGCTATAGGAACTAATATTTGAAACTCAATGTCTTCTGTTACGGTGATTTGTTTCTAACCCAACGTACTTTGCCATCACGACCAGTAGTGGTCGTGATGGTGGTAATATAGTAATGGCAGCCCTACCTCCATGTCCTACCTATCCTAAGGACACACCCATCCATTGGGGTAAAACGCCTACCAAATATTGGGGTAAGGCGCCTGGGGCGTCTTACCCCGCACTCACATGGGCGTCTTACCCACGTAGCAACGGCAGCGTCGCAACACATATTACTCAACTCTGCGGCGTTTCCATGCCGCATAGTGGCTGTCAAAATGTGGCACAAACTCGCTGTTTCAACCTCACAAATTGCCGTGAGTGCCTCTAAATCGTATACAGTACAATCGCAACTTTAAGATAGCTTGTTTTTATATCCGGAGGGGCAAAAACAACAAATGTTTGCTGAAAATTACTGGAGCAGACCAGGCGCGTCCAAACACGCTCAGGACCAGATCAGAAAGATCGCAACCAGAAAAAATAATAGATGTAGGCTCCAGTTCCTACATCAATCTGTAGATGCTAGTAGGCGTCTTACCCAGGTGGGCGCGTTACCCCAGTCTACCCTATCAAAAATACCGGAAAATATTTTAGAGGAATCGGTGGGGTCATTATGTGATATAAGTTTCAATCGGATAAGTTCACCCTGCTCCGACTTATGCTATCTTAAACTTTTTGAGGTCGGGTCACTTGACCTGTACTGGTTACCTGATCCAAGATAACCTAACCTTAAAATTTTCACAGAAGTTGTAAAAATTATGAGGAAGAAGGTATGCCAAGTACGGCGGCGCTACGCGCCGCCGTTTTTTCTGCTATCTTCGAAAAACCCGAGGTGGGCGGGTACCCGACCCCCGTAAATGCGCGTGTTAATGATTGGGTTTTGCTGATTTTGCTGTGCGATGGTGCAGCCTTGGGACGCTCCTGGCGGGGAGCATGGTCAGTGACAGGTAGGCTGAAGGTAAGCGCCTTAGACGGCCGGCGCTGCTGGTTCATCACAGGCGCCAGAGGCCGTCCCACCTCTTCCTGCAGAATAGCCTTCATCAGGTTTAACCGCGATGGGATTATGTCGCCGTCGCGGCGCAAGGTCGCCCCGGCTGGTACCACAGGCAGCGCAGCCGACTACGCCAGGCTCTCCTGCATTCTCTCCCTCCCCAGACCATCCCTGATTCCTGCCACACTTTGCATGCGTTGAGGTACCGCCAGTGCGGTGAATCTAAAGTAGGCCCCAGTCTAGGGATTGTATTTATTGTCCACTACTTGATTTACTTCGAATGCTGGCCTTTTATATAATATTTTCTGTGTGGCTACGAGGTCGTTTCAAATCCTCACGTAACGGTGTAAAAACCGCTCTAAAGCCTGTGGGGTAAGATGGGTAAACCACGCCCGGTTGGGTAATAACGCCCACTGCTATCCTGGGAATATGACAGGCGACAGACAATCAGCTGATTGCCCTTTCCGGTGGTGACCAGGTGTACGTTGGTGAGAGGGTAAGAGCTCCGTAGTTTTCTGTCCTTTTTTCTATGGTAGGCGTTGATAGCTGTCTGTTTGTATTGAAATGATTTTTATGATACTTTATTTTACCCTAATTTCGGACTGAACCTAGCTAAGAGCTTAGTTTGAATCTTCTAAATTGAAAATACACTGTTCCTCGCAAATCCGTCGTCACCATATTTGAGACAACGCTTTGGAAGCGGTATGTTGGTTGCCAAGGCAACGCAGGAACAAGTGGTAGATTGACGCCCGGGTGGGCGCCATTGCCCTACTCTGACTCTGTGGATCAGCAAGCGATGGGTTCTGTGGCCAACGTGATCGATGAGATCCTTCCCATTCCCAAGTTGAAAGTCAAAACCGCCGGACGTTGTCCAAAAAGGCAGAGGTCCATAATCTTGTCGGCTCTCCGGCAAAGAGTCAGATCATGAGTGGGACCGGCGTCTGCCACTCCGCTACAGCTTCCTCTGGCAAACAGTCAGTACCAAAACAGTACAAAATGTACTGCAACCTAAAAACCAGAAGCAGCCTAGACAAGATTTTGGAAAACAGAAAAAGATAGCAGCAGGGACGGATGTCTACATTTTTGTGGGAGAAGTAGTTACGAAGAACGAAATATGGCTATAGTGTGTTATGTGTTTAAAGTAGGGACATGAAGAATGTTCCAGTGGAAGCACTTCGATAGGCTTTGTCTGTGTTTTCTGCAAGGCCTGTTAATGCTGAGTGGATTCCCTGAGCTCTGGCTTGGAAACGTGTTTTCAATATGCCATTTTTTGATGATTTTATGTGGTTCCATGTCTTGTCGATAAAACTATCGATATCGAAAAATCTATCAGATTCCAGTACAAGTTTGGAAACTATTTTATGACTATTTTCGAGACCGAAACCATTGAAAGTCAAAGAAAATATCCTGGCAAGTTGTTTACTATACTAAGAAACAAAAATGTTACGACAGATATCCCCACCAAAACAATTTGTTGGAGAATTTTGAAATAGGAGTCATTACCCTACCATGTTTTCCGCTTTTTGAAGTGCCTAAGAAAGTTTGGATCACAACTATAAGCAAATCTATCAGTCAAACCTGATATTATTTTTTCGAAAACGAAGCATTATTCGTCCTCTCTTCAAAACAAGTATTTGCAACGTCCTAATGCAAGTAGTCGAGGTAAACGGAAAAAAGCTAAGGGGGTCGCCATTACACCACTTTACCCCATATTTTAAATGCACGGGGCCTCGTGTGTCTGAAATTACGCGACCGCTTAAGAGAAATCGGCAGTCTGCACCTGATGTTTTTTAGCTTTAATCCACATCCTCGCAGAAAATGTCCCCGTGTCCAGTAACCTCAGAGTAAACAAAAACTACTGCCGTTTTGTGTGATGTGTTATAAAACTGTACAACTCATGGTTACAAGTAGACAGATGGTCCAGCGCTTCAGTAAGGAACAGATAATAAGTTAATCAAGTGCTCTATTTTTTAAACATTCCTTGGCTTAGTTTTCATGACGCATTATATGATATTACATCACGATAATACAGTACCAAAAAACAAAAAAAGATGAGATGTTTATATATATATATATATATATATAAGATATACGATTCCAGGTCACGGGTTCTAACATGACTAATGATTTCTCTAACAAAATGTTACCTATATTGAGATTTCGGTGAGAGACTTTGCATGAATATATAATCACTTTGAATTTTCACCATTCTGCTTCCCGGATTCATTGGATTAGGTCAGCTAGGATGTTAGTTAGGGTGTAGGATTATATACTAGTTGTTAAGATGATATTTATTTATTTATTTATTTGCTTTCTCAGAGATACCCACGTTGTCGTGGCAATTATTATTGTTATTAGTATAGATAATTAATGAAAAGTCATGGATTTTACTGATAATGGATTGACACAGTAACACAGATTATGATTTAGGGTCGGATGAGTTTATTTTCTGTTTGAAGCTGTAGCTGTTCTTGGTGTGTCTTGCAGTCGTAGGCAGTGCGTTCCAGGTTCTGACGGCTCGGTGCGGGAATCTCTTGTGTGTTGTTTCTAAATTTGGTGGTCTTGTGTTGGAAGTGTGGATGATGGTAGTGTCAGCTGATGCACGTGTTGTCCTGCATGATACCTCCTGCCTTTTCTTGATCAGATACTTATTTTTCTGTGGGCCTTCAGTTAGGCAAACCAATTTATGAATGGCTGATGAGTCGCATGTTGAAATGAGCTCGGTAAAGCTTGGCCACCCGAACTCCCGCCTGGCTGCGCTGATTCGTTCGTACTTCTTCTTGTTATGATGTAGAATTAGGATTAGTTAGTATGTTTAAACATATATTGGAGGAATGATCAATTGATCATGCGCCGGGAGGAAGTGTGAAAGCAGCATTTGAAGACTACTTGCGTGGTTTCAAACCGTCTTCCGTTTCAAGCTGTTTCCAACTACGCACGTAGTTTAATTGCAGCCTGACAGCCCCCAGGTGAAGCATCGTACTAACCCAGTGCTTCCTTGCACCTGGTGCGGCAGTTTTTTTGCTCTTATCTATTCTAATCTTAGAACGTAGTTTCAGTACGATGAGTGAAGTATTCCAATGTCACTGACTTAAACGTTCATTGAAAGTTTCTATACTTTTTCAAAGCTTAGCTATCAGAATCAGCTTCTCATATTTAATTTTGATATAGATCCATGCAGGATCTAATGTTGGTAGCTATTCTAATCCGCGTTTATGCATTTCAGCGTGTATGTGGCAAGAACAGTCCAAGGCGGAAAGTTGTCAGGTTTTGCGAAAGAGATATAACGCTCTGTCAGAAATGTTTCTGCTATATCAGCTTTGCCCATCTCGTCGTCGTCGTTTGCCCTCTCCGATTCTCCGTTTTCTGAGTTCTCTTAGATCATATTGTGATGGAAACCGCTATCAAGAAATAAATTTCCCTCGTTCTCTCGTGGAAAAAATAGCGACTCAAAACTACCGCTGCCATCTGTAGTGTCTTTGGCCTTGGCTTGTTTGCCAGATACATTTCGGAGATACGGACGAATTATTTTCGGTGCTGCGTCGCTCTCAAAACGGATTCTCCAGCGTCATCTGGAGGGCTCTTTAAGAAACCATCAGGCTCTCCAAATGCTCTGTCAGCTGGATGGCCAAGTGGGAGGCGCGAGGCTAGCATAGCAAAGTGGCCACGCACGCATACAAAAATGGATAGGGGTCGCCAGCCAGCGAGGACACCCGCATCACTCACCGGTCCGGAAATGCTGCAAAACAAGGTTAACTGTGATCATGTCCAGAATACGTGTTTGAGACCAGTGGCAGATACAAGGAAGGCTAGAGGGCTCAAGCCCCTCCCCACTGATATTTGTGTGCCGATAACCTCATAGTAAGAGGGTATTCAAGCTTGGGTAGGGTTGAGCCCCCCAATCTCTCCCCCAAATGAAGTGTGGGCCCGCTGCTTTTTGTGACCTGATTGTCTTGAAAAATTTCTGTTTAATGTTGAAATATCTGTAATACCCTGGCATTTTTAGCCACTCATGTTTGTTACAGATTGACAGGATAAAGAGTCTTAAAAGGTAGAACTTCAATTTACTAAGCTCAATAGCCGTTTGGAGTAGTGACAGGCAGAGTGAATCCGTACGGACTTTTTGTGGATTGGATATTTCAGTACTTGGTGAATGCTTTTAACTGAGTGTCAGAGGCTCGAGGAAATGTCCGGTCAGGCACGCAGTTGTATCTTGAAGCACAATAAACGACCAGTCTCACATCCTATACTCTACACTTTCAAGAAGAATTAAAACCGTTTTATAACACAAGATATTAAACTCAATGTAGCTTTTAGACATATAGCATACTGTATTTCTTTAAATTTCTAAACTCAACCAGTTTTTTTCATTTGTAACAAATTGGTTAAACCAGGCGCACTCGTTAAGCCATACGACCCAAACCCATGGGTTTGGGTTGTATTGTGTGCGCCTACTGTCTGACCTCAGACGTCAGCTGAAACGTGGGTTGCAGCTACATGAAACGCCATGCATGCGTGGACGTTAATGTTAATGCAGTACAAACGACCAAGCTCAGTTGGCTGGGTTCATGTACTATTCTCACTCATCTACTGGGACTTGATCGTATGCTTAAGGAAGCAGCTAGATAGAAACATCGGCTTCAGGTTCGTTGACCTTTTATTGAGCATTCGGACAAGGGCACTAATCACAGCAAATGCACTCGGTTACATGCCATGTCTGTAAGTTCCACAAATACATGCCTACATAGGCTACTACTGTACACTATAGTGTATACTAAATTCCCAATGTTTAACCGATTCAGAGCTGCTCGCTTAGGTTCTGGCTAACAGATTGTTAACAAATATAGCAAACGAAATTGCATCCAAGGTGGTAGGAGACTATGCGTATCAGCAGGGCGTGCTTCGTATCCAATCTCACACTACGCATTTCTGTGTAGAAACCCTGATTAAAAGCACGCTTCTCACTGTGGCAAAGGGGCACGGGGTGCATTTCGAATGTTTCTCTAATTGATTTACCGTGCCCTGGAATGTGTCGGCCCATCCTGTCCAGGGGGGATTTATAGCCTAGTCTAGATTGATGCACGCGCCAGTGTGCTATTACATCCAGCATCAGACATAGCTCCGAACTGTCACATGCAACTCTGACCTCAGACGTCTCATCAAGCTGGTATTGTACACATAGCATGAACCATGCAGGTCAGCTTGCACGCGACCATAACTCCATACTGTGTGGAGGGCATGAGTGTTTCATCTTTTTAACTCCTTCAGGGTTGCCGGAGCATCCGCCGCCGCTATTGCAAAAGTCGCTTCACCGCAGGGTGCTATTCGGGTGGTTATGGTCAGCCAAGTTTTAATAGCTCCGCGCGGTGTAATTCACGTTAACGAGATATGAGTTACGACCCCTTCTAGTTAGCGCCTCGTAATAAAATTAGCACACCGTTCAGGGGGCCGTCAGGAGAAGGCACTGGACGATAATTCTGACCAACTGACCTATAGCCGCAATCCACCCGGCCACCCAGCCGCTCGGCCTGCGTTTCACACCTGGCGCGGAGTTCCCTCCGACGTTGTTTACACGGGCAGACCAGTGTCGGATCAGCCGATAGTTGACGGTGACAATGGACATGCTCTCGGCGACACAATACAGTATGTTGACAGCCGGCAGCGCATCGGTGTCGCGTGCGATTACCCGCACCGGAGACGAAGTTTGCAAACTCAAGTGGGCTGACAGTGATGAAGCGATCCCAGCAACTCGTCTGAAGGCTGCAGCCACCGCTTCATAGACAGATCCTGGTCGTATCAATGCAAGATACCTGCTTCTCTTATTTTCCAAATGACTGAGAAATAGTGTATGTGCTTCAACCGGCCAGATGCAGGGAGGATGCGAATTTGAAGCCGATTACAGTGGGCTTTGAGACATACAAATTGCAAATTAGGTTTTGACCGTGGTTTACGTTCAATAATGCGTCCGCAGTTTTTTAGCCGGGGGTGTAAAATTATGTTTTTTTTCTTCAGCTGCCACGAATGGGTTGCTCGTCGCTCCCAACTTGAACCTGAATTGGAGTCCGTTTTTGTTCAATCGTATAGATTGTAGAAGCAGATCCAGCTGCCAGCAAGAAAGCGTCCTGTAACCTTTCTCCTAATCTAGCAGTTATCTGTCATCTGCCTGAGGTTCTGCCCACGAGGGGGAATCGCAAAGGTATTCGGTGTGCCCTGCAGTGTCCGGAAATGTCCTCGCATTACCCTGTGCGCAGCAGTGTCTGAGCATGTCTCCGCCTACCTCAGTCTTCGCAGCAGTGTTCAAAATTTTCGATCAATGAGGCCTGCCATTAGCGGCAATAAATATGTAGCCAAACTTCAAATGAGGTGATTTACGACCAGTTAAATGGAAGCAGTGTTGTTCTGATCATTTGTGTTTTAATGGCATAGTTACTGAAGGGCAATTTAGCTGTGTTTAAATAAGCATTCGATACCTATAGAGTGCAAATTATTCTACATAGGGAAATTGCAATGTAAAGAAGGTTTTCTCAAGTGAATTAGTTCATCATTCCTTAGCAGGAACATATCACTTTTAGAATGGGTTTCCAACTGAGATAGCCCTTTCGTAGAGCGTGGCGGAAACCACTACTAACATATTTTATTTTTACCCAAACTCCTTTTATTGAATCTACGAACATTGCATATTCTAAAATAAGGGACACTAAGGCCGTAATTCAAACCAAGAAGGAATCGATTTCTATTTGGTTGAAATTATTTGATCAGTATCAATCCTTGAACACGCCCATTCATTGGAAATGCCATGCTAGTGAGAAAGCCAGTCTTACTAAGAATTTCATAAAGATTGCTTGTGGCATTTTTGTATTTATTTATCAGCCCCAAATTCTGGTAAACTCCAGAGAGATACAATATATATTTCTATGTAAAAATGACTGCAAAAATTATTGGGAGCCATTCTAGGTGGTAACAATGTGATGCTTCCTGATTTTCATCGTTGTGTCGTCCATAAACAGTCCTTTTAGAATTCCGAAAAAGTGGCACATTCCCTTGGACTCCCATGATCCTACTTCGAGAGCCTCAACGGTCGAAGAGAGAAGAGGTGATCAAGCATGGCCAAGCTTTGACGAAAACTTAAGGAATAAATTATCAAATACGAGTGATAATCGACTTCCGTTGACTGGACTTGAATGTTGAAGCTTGGGAAAAGTTTGAATTTCTGGATTATGGTCGGGCCAAAGTATCTAGCTTATGGAAAGCAGTCTAGCGGCGGGATCAAAGTTATCGGGATTAGAAAAGTCACAAGTCTTCAAATATCCTTAGCTGACGCGATCAGAGCAGGGCAGAATGTGCCGTTCACGAGGTCGGATCGAGTTATGCTGGATCATATCAATTGAGTGCCGAAAGGCTCAGCTCTGAAAATCTTTGCCTGAAAGCGGACAGGTTCGGTTCAGACGGCAGCAGTATTCGCGGACCGGCCGGGAATGCCATGTATCTGACTGCTGGCGCAGTACCATTACTCTTTGTCAGCACCAGGCATGCCCAGCACAGACAGATTCTGGGGATTAGCTGTGCAGTGAGCATCCAGCAGGGATAGTGTTACAAATGAGGGTCACGGGTCCAACCGACGGCGAACAGACGGACATGTTGACCAAGATGTCATCGCGACACCTGCTACCGCTTTCGGGGAATCATGTTGCTACTTGCTAAAACTGACCCGGAACTGGCTGAGACCGATACGAGCTTGGAAAGGCTGAGGAGTAAGACCATGTAGTGATTACGGTTTCGTCGTTGGCTCAGAAACGAACTGGGCGCACAACCAGCCTACTTCAGCCTCTTCCAATATTGGTACCAGTCGCTTGGTGGTCCTCAGACCTCCCTGGTAGAAGGGCGGGCTTCAGATATACTGACATATTTTGTTCCGCCAGAGCTCCGGGCGGAGAACCTTGTTGACTGAGCAACAGCCACACAAGTTCGAATGACGTTGATCATTTGGAGCCCAGGCAATCGAGGAGAGCAGATCTCAGTTTAGCTTGATATTTATCGCGCAATCGATGCGGCTTTACATCCAAAGCAGCTGCAAACGTGCTGTGCAATTATACGGTTGTCGTTTCCAGGCTTTAGGCATTGTCCACGTTAGTCTCCAATTACTTGGTTTGCAGATATATGCATAAGATCGAGTCAAAGATGGGCAAAGTGCTGGCTTGAGGGTTCGTTCCGCCACATAGGACTAACAACTGTTCCGTGGTGATTCAACATTTTCCTGCCTTTTAACTCACCTTGCAAACTGAAATTATTTCAACAAAATCGTGCCAGTTTGCTCCTGTTTATAGCATAAAGATGAGCATTGGGACTAAAAGTGGGCCAACAACTTCCCCGTGTTTACGTTGTTTTCCAACCGAAAAGCATCCTGACGTCCATTTTTGTGGCTCTTCACTCACCAAATGCACTCTGGTGACTGGATGGTTTTGATCAGCCGTTTGTTGTCGAGGTAGCATCTTGCTCGGTATTCGCATGTTGCGGATTGCAAGCGGTTCGTTGAAGAGACTAGGAACAAGTGTCCGCACAAAGCAAACGTATAAAATAATGTGTCTATCTTATCAACAGTCTTGGTGACTGTATGGCATAGTTCCAGCGAGCGAAAGGAATCCTTCAAAGCACGAGTCAAAGCAATAAACGTCCAAATCTCCTTCATGAAGCAAGCATCTGGACAGTGGGGCTGTTTAACCCGCTGCTGTACGAGCTGTCCGCTCTCGCCTCTGAAGGTGTTCCACTTATTTCCACATTGTCTGTCATGTTCTGGCAGTAAAAGCGGACTATAACATGACCGTTACCTGGCCGGAACGACGTCGTGAAGCTGGAAGTATCGATCTGAGGCTGTGTCCGGTTTTTATATCGACGCTGATGGGCTGTGGTACGGCAGTGCGATTTATGTTAGCGCACCAGGCCAGGGCCAATGAGAAGTGCCCCCCGCCGGAAAATGGTAGCAGCGTGGCGTTATCGTGCTCAAACTGGGCACAACATGTCATCCAGGTACTGTCTGAACTTGGGTTTGGTGCATAGTTTATCAGATAAAAGACAGTAATGCAGTATACCGGTTCCCCAGTATCAGCACCAGGAAAGATGGGATTGCTACTGTTGACGACCACAATACATACTCGTAGAATGTCGGCTGGAACGAGCATTCCTGATGAGTATAATCTCTCTGATGTAAATCATTTCTCCAAAGGGAGTGGCGAGATTGTGCACAACAATGGAATAGGCCTCTTAGGTAAGTGACTTTCAGACAGGATGCATTTGCTGAGTACCCTGCGTGACAGCTGTGCACCATTAAGATATCAGGGAAAGTGGTACTACTTTACCAGCCTGGTACGCTCCATATAATCAAATTTTCATGCCTAGTTGTTAAAACATCCTTCTAGAGATGTAACAGATAATTGAAGCTAGTGAAAGTAAATAAATAGGAGGGTATCACTGCAAATTAATTTAATGTGTTCAAGAGATAATCCCCGAAAACACTTCATGGCACAGAAAGAAGAATGGATATATAGACAAATTTTACAGTCACAATTCGAGCAATACCAAATGGAAAGTAACGAAAATTAAAAAAACAGCTTTCTCCTCCGATTATTGGGTGTGTTGGAGGAAGCGTAATAGCTTTTATGTTAATCGTTACAGTTCAGCTGTGTTTCGATAACAGCTGTGTTCAGGCACCGCATTCGCGTTGAGCCTAATCTCGCTCTGTTAAACCAAGCTTTTACAGGCGTTCAAGATAGTCAATCAATTTCCTCAGCACAATAACCACAGCCAAAAATGCAACGGCGCATGGCGGGGCTGATTCTTCTCCTGGTGTTGTCGGCAGATTGCAGTGTCGGCGCTGCGGACAGCGCCCTTTCGCCGTTTGTTTTGGAACAGTGCCCCGGCTTCCCGGTCTGTTAATTGGTCTGTCAAGGTTGAGAGCTCTCACCACATTCACCTGACAAGAATGTAGACTTTGTGGAGCGTTATTCTCTGGTCACGCGTGAAATGGGCGGAGGAAATCCTTGGCCGGTGAATATAAGGTCACGAGGCACGCGCGGCCGCCGATTGCTGCGCAGAATGTCCGCTCCATCCAGTGCTGTCGAGCCTACCATGGGCCAGTGAGCATGAATGTACTCTAATCCTCAGCAGATTATCTAATCTATCATGTCTCGTTTCATGATAATGATTAAAATGCGTTTGCATTAAATTTTTCGCGTCAGGTTAATGCGTTGAAAGGTTGGCGCGTTTCTCATCAGACCCGGTATTTCTCCTCGGGCGCAGCTTCACACCACCATTGGCTGGGGTTTGTTAGTGTGGAATGTAGTATTAATAGGCCAGTCATGTCATGGCACTGGTTATGAACGTGTTCAAAACCCAATACGTCTGGTTATGAGACGAGGATGTTTAGAGTAGGCATTTTTTCGTACGGCGTTGGTACTTTGTGAGGGCGACTTTACTCTTGGTTTGTGTAAGTTCCGTCTCGTTCAGTAAAATATCGCTTTTCAGGAGCGCATGCTTTTATGCTGCCAAGGATGTTTATGTGATAGTTTTCTGGTTTGCCTCGGATTCTACTGGATATTTATTTTTACTTCAGTTTAAACTTCATGCCTCTAATGCGTCAGGGTGGTGGGCCTTTTAAATTGTTTTTGTTCCTGATTGAATTTTCACATATACGGCCTGCATGGCATCGTCCTGCGTTTGGGAGGGCCCCATTTTTAGTTCGAACATGTTTGTTTTTATTTCAGCTAAGTCAGGTTAAACTTCGAAACCAGTTAAACATTGCATCTATATTTGACCGGCCATGATGTACTATCCAAGAACCAAAGCAACTCTTCCCTCCAGCAACCAGTCTGACTTGAAGTCTATCAGACTTCTGATTGGGTTTCACATGATGGCGAAGATCATTAAAAAATATAGAACTGCCAGATAAGTATACTTTTAAGCATCCTCTCAGGGCTTCAGTAATTTCCAATTTATTAGCATACTCTACCAACTGAGCCGCCCCGGTAGCTCAGTTGGTAGAGCGTTGGGTCCGGCCCGCTGCTCGAAGATGCAGTGGCAGTGCATGTCCAGGCTTGGGATCGGTTCCCTGAGACGCTCCGGCGCTCAAACGTTTACCCGATGTACAGGTCGGCTGGCAACTGACTGGTGAGAGGGTGACCTGAGCGGGGCGGCCGTTCTGTGCTTTGTGGGACGTTAAACTTTGGCTTCTAAATTAACCCTCCATTGGGGAGTTGCTCGTTCGGGTGGTGGGGTCGGGGTTCGTGACAGTCCCTGGTGACTTTAGTGAGACTCCGACTAGCAGCCTTACCAAACAACTGAACAAAATTTATAAAAAAACATGCTATAGTATCTGGATATCATTATGGCTTGTTCGGTGACATTTGTTAGGGATGACATTTCACTCCTCACAATGACAATTGTAGGAAGGAAGGAAAACAGACAGCTTCGTCATTGAATGGCACGCGTGGATGACACCACGCATTGACCTTCCTTTGTTGAAGACGCGTTCGGTTCTTCAATTGCTCGAACAAAAACTGCGACAGTAGCTTTCCAACCATGAATTGGGTTGGGTAAAGTAAATATATAATTCCTCGCTGCCAGTAAGCACCCGCGAAATACTGACAGCCTGATATTCATATCTTCGTATTCGGGTGGTCTCGTTGTTTCCGCCGTCTTATGTACCCGACAGAACAGTCTGATTACACTTAATTTGGTCAAAACTGAAACAGTTTAAATACAAAACTGATTTTCTGGTAATAAGTGATATTGTTCACAATGCATGGCTGTGAAGCCTATGTTGCTTTCATACTTATGCTTGTGTGCAGTTATTGTTCTTGTAAATTTCGTCCGTGCTGCTTTCTTTGCTTATTTTGCTATCATCGATATTTAGAGAAAGGTCGTTACGACTTCTAAAGATGACAGTTTCTAAACATAGACCAGCATCAGATCAAGGATCAGACTAGAGCTAAAAAAGTTATTGTCAAACGGGTGACTTGTGGAGCTTCGAGGGTAACTTACCTATTCATTAGTTAAGTCATCAGATAGAAAATAGTAATTCTGTTCTTTTAACAGAAATCCATTATCGACCCACCCGACAAATAAATGTTTGGACAAATCTGAAAGTTCAGATGGCTTTCCAGCCAATATCTATAAACAGATATCGCTGATTGTGACAGGTGTGTTTATTGGTCAGGTTCCTGACAGCGATGTCAATTTGATTAAATAAGCATCACTGATCCGGCCCCAGGCGGCTGTGGTTACAGGCTGTTTAGCTGGAACCCGTGTGGGACCTAATCTGGAAAAGGACAGCAGGGCAAACATACGTCGCCGCTCAGTCACAACTGCATTTATTACCAACCAAGAAGCGATACAACCGTTTCAAACAGACAGCGGAAATAGCACCCGCTCCGCCGCTACGGAAGCATTATGAGCCGATGGCTGAAATTCTGCAGGGCGGGCGCGGGCAGTGAATACTCATTAGCCCAGATAGAACAGGCGGGCCCTATCCGCGCCCCGTGGGCTGTGATACAGATGATTGGTGAGCTCACAACTTGAGGCCGCGGTGCCAGGCGGCCTCGCTGGTATAGCCGACATGGACTGCTGCATGCACCTGAACAGCAGACTTAGGTCGTGGCATTAAAATTAGAAATCTTCATCTGTTTCAGCATTTGTTTTGCTGCACATGAAACTTTTAGCTCCAGTAGAACCTGCTATTTCGTGAAGTCAATATTAATGTATATCTGTGGGAAGATGCATTGGTGGGATTGTTATAATAGATATTGTAATTATATGCAAAGTGTCAAACATAATATGTATACCATATCTGATATATATATAGATATATACCATATATATATATATATATATATATAATTCGACGATTCGATAGGACTAAATTCTAATGATAGCTCACTAGTATTTTATGGGCTGAAATAATCGTCTTGGTTTCTCGAGCTGAATATACATATATATATATATATATATATATATATATATATATATATATATATATATATTGTTTCATAGCATTGCTCCCTCTATTTGAATCCGTGCACTGCCTCCTGGCCATATGGCTCTAGCTCTTAGCTTCGTCTGGTCTCTTCATGGGTCGAGCAATCGTTGGAGCGGAAGCTGGCTGTGCGGATACTGTCAATCCCAGTGACAGCAAAGATAGCACAGATGCTGATTGGTACATTCGGATATTCTAGGAGGTGGTGCGCCACCGCTAAAGTGCTCGCTCCACTGAGCCTCAACTAACGTCCTTGGCCAGCCAGTACCTAGTGGTTGCATCATGCTGATTTATTTCTTTGTACTGTGCATGTACACATGCAACATACCTTCTGCTCTGTGGTGTTTCCTTTGGAGAGCGAAGACAGATGCAGCAACTGCCCGCCTTTTTTTGTTCTTTCTGCATATGTCATGTATTAACTGATGCATTTTGAATATCGTAAACGCATTGCTCGTTTGGGTGATAGCATCAAGGTCTCTGACACAAGCTCCTTAGTGTTTTTGCTGAGACGCCTCTCCCAAAGACCGACCTTACAACATCCCAGAAAGCGGTTGTTACACGACACCCAATTCTGCGTTCGGTGCTTGCAAAGTACGGCTAATTTTACTTCATGAAAAATAGCTTTCCATGCAATAAAAACTCCTTTTCGCCCATGAAACCATACTGTAAAAAGAGAAGGGCTAAAAAATGCTGAAAACTTATAAATGAGGGGAAAATTCACCAGTTAGCTTTTTTCGATAGCACGCGGCAATCATTGCAGCTAAATTATTTGCGTATGAAAGAAGTCGCTTAAGTTCCTGTTGATTTTCATGAGAGTGAGAACTTAAGAACAGTTTGATGTACTATGTTGACGTTCGCCAATGTCGGAGTCTGCACTTCGATTTATTCGTCGTTAACGGGATTCTCGTTCCCTACCCATGCCACCCCCCGCCTCCGACGTGTTCGATTCTGTTGAGTGCCCTGCTGCTTTAGTAGGCGGATCCAAGGACCTAGTGGGGTTACTTGTACCCCCTGATCGACTACCGGCCGCCTCTGATAGGTCGATGGCGCCCACCTACCCTGAAATATGGCTTCCCATTCCCCCCAGAATGCAAGTATCGACTCCCCCACGATAGGAGTTGGCGCCCACCTGATGTTTTGCCCTCCAAAAGTGGCGCCTCCCCTCCCTGATCTTGATGGTGCCCACCCCGAACACGTTCCCCTCCACCCCTCCTCCAATCTACAATTCTGCTACCGCCAATGGCTGCGTTATGTAAGAGGAAGGAAACTGATCTAGGGCGGTAAGAGTGATGGGAGCACATGCATGCTCCAAGAGCATGGATGAGCACTGCATCGTCAGAATAGCGAAGCATTACCGACCACCGATATCCCGGGCTAAATGAGTGCTGTTGTTGTGATTCCATGTGTATTGCAGGCTGCTATTTTGAGGATCCTCGACCGCTGCTGCACCCAGGTCGATTCAGTCCGCCGGCCGGTGGTCGGCGTTTGGTCACGAAAACCTCCCTGCGGGCTAGCAGGTGGTATCGGCAAGTCTCTTTTGTATCGATCGATGCTATCTGTATAGCTTACTTTTGACACAATGTAAGCCTTTCCTTCTATCATGAGTATCCCAATTATCCAACTCTATCGATCTTAACACTATAGAAAAACAAACAATTTGTTTTTGTTAGTTCTAGTGTTTTTCTTACCCTTCGCTGCTGCGCACTGGGTGTTGTTGTAAAGCAATCAACCTAGTGCGGTTTTGTATTACAGTTCCCATGTTGGGTTAGTGACTTAAATTACTATGGCAAAAGTAAACTATGGTAACTATGTTTCCTTTTTCCTACAAAAACCTGAAGCCCACCAATTATGACACCTGTTATGATTGATACAAATGTAAATTGAAGCCCTGATGGCCCGGATGCGAATGAGTTACATGACTCGTGTAGTCTCTCTCTCTCTCTCTCTCTCTCTCTCTCTTCTCTCTCTCTCTCTCTTTTTTTTCTCTCTCTCTCTCTCTCTCTTCTTCTCTCTCTCTCTCTCTCTCTCTCTCTCTCTCTCTCTCTCTCTCTCTCTCTCTCTCCTTCGTCTTTACACTGTAATGGGAAGACGTCTAATCTATAGTGCTACTGGCAACTGGAAACAGGCTAACGACCAAAAACGCATGTCGTTCATCCTCTGAAAACTCGTTGGGCACTGATGGTTGGGGGGAGAAGGAGAGGAATTCAGGCTGCGGCAGCATTTGAAATTCAGCCGCCTAATACGAGCCGGCGCTTTGGAGCAGGCCTCTGCATGGTGGATGAGCAGAGATGAATAGAACGTTAACAACACTTTTCAATTTTGTTGGGCAGAAATAAACTGAATTCATCACCGCATTGGCTTGAACAGGTTCACCAATCACAGCCTGAATCTGTACGGAGCATATTGAAATGTTAATTTCTGAATTGGACTGTGGATTCGGTATTTTCCAATCTTGTTTATTTGCTATTTATCATTCCATTGTCCAGCCTATCCTTAAAAGGTGAAAACGGAATCATGATTAATTTTCTCTAAGTAGCAACTACTGATATGCAAAGGGGCCAAAAAAGACTCCTGTCAATGCTAAAACGTATACAAGATTTTTGATATTTTAGAGCCTTCACAACCCTCCCCGAGGCTGTGAAACCCAGTTTTTTTCCTTTGGGGGCGGGGGGCTTATCAACGCACCAACGGCCAGGGTCCTATTGCATTGTCAACTCTTTCCTTGTTGGAAGGGTTTACCATGAGCCAGCTTGCTCCTTGTTCAGCGAAGCCGCCGGGCCTTGAACCCGGGTCGGCTGCGTGGTGTGAAGCCTACCTGAAATCCCAAAAACGAAAGTCATAAATTAAGCGATGTTCTAGTGATCCTCTCTATTTGCTGGGGATGCCCTGGCATTTGAAAAAGAATAAAATTCTGCCTTCTTAGATCCATATGCTTCAAGTTTTCCTTCTGCAGAGTTTCTTTTCAATAATAAATTTGTTGTTCCTGACGAGGACTTTAAGACAATGCTTTCAGTTTTAAGCTGATTAAAATTGCATTGGACTGATGAGATAAATTTTGCAGCTTCAAAAAGACCTGGAGTATCATCACGTGACAAATGAAACTGGTAGCCCGTTGCATCAGCCAACTGTGTGTCATTAAACACGATTCCCTGGGCCACCTGTTTCCGGGCTAATTTTGAATCCAAACCATCAACAACCATTTCAAAAGACCAAGAGGTATTTGTTAAAGTTCCTGGCTGTTACGTATTCTAAGCAGCAGCGCCTTGTCAGAGCCGTGCCGCTTCTGTCGAAAATAAACGACATGTTGGGCGGTCTGAAAAGTGCTCTATCTCTCAGGGGGCATTTATGAGCACGTCCTCCACTTGTCACTGTGTCACCGCTTGTCTTCGTGTGGAGTGCCCTCAGGCCGTGAATTAAATTTGAATGGAGCAACGTGCGTTGAATTCAAATAAGCCCTGATGAGGGCGTTATTGGTCCTAATACAATTGCAGTTCACGGGGCGCTGCCATTTACCTACACTGCTGATCAGGGTCATTTCACTGCTCGGCACTTGGCGGTTACTGGCTTGGAGGAATTCAGACCATGCCCACTTTTTCGTGGAGCTATCCGACGACTCAATATCACAGTTGACTTAAAATCATATTCTTAGCAGAGCCACGAGGACCCATTTGATCTCCTGAGTGTGTTGGCGCTGAGATGTAGAGATAATAGTCAGCTGAAAATGGCTGAACATTTGCCAGTTAAGTTTTCCAGTAATTAATTGCAATAACTTTGTTAGCAGGAACTCTCCCTAATGTGCAAAAGTATAGACACAGTTGAGGGAAACCTGCACATTGATGAGACAGTGTCAACATTTCCATGTAATATATAGAATAGTTGTAATTAGCGGATAGGTCAAATGATCTTTGTGAAACTTACCTACATGGGAAGCGTAACAGGCAGAGGTCAGAAAAAGTCCGAACGTAGTTGGGGAAGATCTTCAGCTGCTGGGCAGTCTAAGCATTTATTTCTTCCTCTACTGCAGTAATTCTGGTCTTCTGGCATGTGAACATTATGTCTTACTTTTACTTACGTGGTACTTTTAGCTGTGGATTTTCCGACTTTGTGGACTATTTGACCATCGGAAATTTGCATAGTTATTCATGGTGACGTTCTAGCTTTGACTCTTTGTTCTTGAGGTCGAATTAAAATGTGAACTATTTTAACAGGTGACTATTTGAACATCACGTGAATTCACATATCTGTGGTCCTACTGCTTCATTATTTTCACTGACGCTAGCACTAGCAAAAAACTGCTTTCAGCCATTTTAAACGAATCAGAAGCCGGGGCAATTTTCGAGGGCGTTCGAGCGCAGGACTACGGGCACTGTGTGCGTTCGCACCACGGTGGAAGAGTCGGGGTACATGCGTTGGAGCTCGGCTGACAAGCTGGTGCACGCGTTGCAAATTGTTATAGAGCATAATGCAAAAAGTGCGCCAGACTCGTCTACATAGTTGCTTAGGATGTGGATTCGTAGAATCTATTGATATTGGTTGTGAAATTGAACCTCGCGGTGAAGAATTATTATTATGGCCTTGGTAGTAATAGAGTAAGGAAACTGGGACTGGTTGGGGGCGCATGCTTGATGCGCCCAAGCGCGGCACTCGGTCCATACTGGTTTCATATAATTCCTGTTATTTTTCCAGAACCTTTAAAAATTAGGGCCTAGAGTGGACTTTCAGCTGGGTATTGACTGACCAATGGTCAAAATGGGTGGCAGGGGCATGATAAAATGATTTACCTATTATATATTTGGTAACATATCAAGGTAAGCATGCATTACTTTAGGTACCTACCTACCTTCCTGCAAGTGAAACTCAAGTTTGCTTTGATAGCTTAAGTGTTTCAATGGGCACAGTTGTAACTTTTACAGTGAGCATCTCATGCTGTGTGTAGGAAGTGCCTGTATATGTAAATTTTCCTTGGTCTTTCACTCACCATTTATCATCAAGCTGAAACTTGCAAACTTTTAAACCAGCCAGTTTAGTTCTGTGATTTGGAAAATAAACTAAACTTTGCAATTGAATTATATGTTTTAAAGAAATTAATGATTCACTCTTACTCTTGTCGGGACGACACATTTTATCTATGTATAATTTGTATAATTTTTAGGGGACTTGCAATGTTTTTGGTGTTACAATTTGTTTTAGACTGCCTTTGAAATTCTTGAATAAAAACTAAATTTTGGAAAAAAATATGGTCCAATTTTTTATTTTTAGATTTCTGGTCAAATTTAGATTTTAGGTACAGATTTTGAATGAAAATGTCAGAAAACATGTAAACCCAAATTTTGAAAGCAATTGAGCTTAAACTACGATAAACATTGGGTTATACATGAAGGCCTGTTCGAGTGTGTCAAACATTTACACACACAAAGCTTGCTTACCCTATGCCATATAGTAAACCCGTCATGCGCGTTCTTTCGACCCGCAGACGTTTTTAACACTCTGCCGGCGGGTGAAAAAACTCGCTCACGTCGTGTAACTAACTCGTAGCCAATGAGTTTCTTGATCCGCGCACCGCGAGTAGCCCCTTTGCGTACCCGCACCTATCGTGTAATGCCAGCGAGTAAATCCGTCGTCCGCGCGTCTCTGCAGCCCACAGGCCTTTTTCTGCTATTGAAGCGTGCCATAAACTATTTTGTAGCGTGTACCTAACTCACTTCCCTTGAGTTTCAGGGAGTCATCATCCCGAAAGCGGAGGGGCGGATTGGGGGAAGCGTGATCGTGCAGCTGGCAAATTAGGGAGGACCTACCCCCAAAAATCTGGGATTAATTTGGGTGTCATCATTGTCATTTTGTCATCATTATCTTTGCGGGCCTACCTAACTGCTTCCAATTCTGACGGAGAGTGAAGTGCATCTACAGCATTTTCAAAAGCAAAAGAATGTGTTCAAACTTTGCCTTCAGCCCGCCCCCCCCACCCGGTCATCCCCAGTCAGGGATCCGTCCCCTCTCCCAGCAGAAATTGCCTAGTGACGGCCCTGCTGATGGTAATCTTTCACGTGATATAGTGATGCATTATCAAAGGCGTCACATTAAAGACGGTTGAGTTCTCCACTTACCTTCGTCCCATGTGAAAACTGCAGTTTTCCAGGGTTAGTTCTGAAGCTCTCCTACTCCTGTAAGTTGTCTCCTGATGTGTTGTTGTGTTGGGCTTACACAGTTTGCCAAATAAGAGGACTAGAACCCCTTCTGCTCTCTCATTTCTAATCTTTCGCCGCAACGAAACGTTACAACATTCCGCACGTCAACGTCGCGCAGTCAACTGTTGCTAGAATCAAAGATGGCTCACGCACCGGACGCACTTCCGTTTGCCAAGGGTACTGTACTCGGGGGTTTACGGATTCCCGACCCGAAAACCGCGAGTTCGGAAAGACACGCGAGACTAGGTTCGGAGCGCAGCGTGGCGAGAGCGATGCACCCGACTCTCGCGAGTGAATGACTCGTGCGATGCGTATAAATCATGAACTCGCAATCCTCGAGTAATATACACTGCCATTGAGGATCTAGCCGCAGTAAGATCTGGTAATTGCGGACATTCGAAACCATGGGCGGGTGACTTGCCGAGTAGATGTTTACTCGATTGCAAATACTCGCCAAAAACGTATTTTTTAAGAATCCGCGTACAGCGCGTATATCCACTGGCACAGGGTAAAAATGTTTTGTGTGTATGCCCATAACTTTTGAAATTGTCAACGGATTTAAAATGTCTTTTGTTCGTTGGTATCGGTGTCCCATGCTACTTAGGAATATGTATATAGAGAAAAATATTTTGACCCCCAAGAATTTAAAAGTGTTTATACAATTTTAGATTATTTTCCACCTGAAAAAATGTCATGGCCTGAAGACCATCTAAACTAATTTTGAACAATATCCCCTAATAAATACTAAACTTTTATTACCTGAATGTGACAAACAAAGGCCATGTGCCCAGGCTTCTGCTCCACAAGGTATAATTGCCAGATAATTGCCTCTGGGGAAACGTTCCTCTCATCTTGGGGCATCAACTGGTCTGCGTTGGGGAACCTCATTACTTTTTTGACCTCTGGTAACAGGGAATTTGTAAAACCCAGTGAGCTTACCTAAAAATATGTAAGCAGTGTTGGTGGATTTCTGCGCTCTTGTAAATAAACGTGTTTTCAGATTCCGTGGTTGGACAGCTAGTGAAATATTTCCGACGTTCCTTGCGTGCACAGTGCATGTTCGTCGGTGGAATTTGACAGTTCCCAAGTTTTTTCCCAGAATGCAACGTGAGTCTGCCTTATTCCGTCCTTACCGAGTTAGCTTCACGCCCCCCCCCACGCCAACATGGGCATTCTGCTTCCTCTCTATCCACTCTGTGGAAACTAAACAGGGTAGGGGCCAGTGCACACTGAGGCTCCCCGGCGATGAAGGCTCCCCTCCTCCAGTCGTGGCTTTAACAGGTGGAAATTGTAGTGGACGAATATTTACAGGCGGGTTTAGAAACAAAACCGGACAGGAATTTTCAGGTGGTATCGAAATCAATCCTTGAAATTGTCTGCCCCTTATTTACGCAGAGCCAAGACAGTCTTTTCTTAGAGCACGTCCACGTGTTTGTGCTGCAGTTTGAACGTTCTCGTTGCTCCGCAAGGTCGATTATTCAGGTAACACTTGTAATTTCGCCTTACAGTGATTGCTGTTTGTAAAAGAGCCCATCCTCAGCCTGGATGATATTCGCTGTTGTATGCGTGCATCACCTCGGAACATTTGTCTTTATTTGCGAGTCATCAGAAAGGTCATCAACTTCGTCTGCCGTGTCATCTCCGGTGGTGAGAAGCTCGATCATGTGTCGGACCCGGCGGAGCACCTGGGTTGGTCGTGCGTCAGCACGTGCCTGACTCCTCAGTGATTGCACTAGCGCACACGGCTCGACGTAAATGAACCTGAAAATTTGGCCTGCGCGCTACGCATTAGCAATAACCTCTACGAAGGCCAATCCAGAGATGATTTAACAGCAGTGGTGTGTCTTGTGGCTTTACAGCGCACCAACTGCAGAGGTTATATGGCACCAGCAAATCTCACCCAGTCTGAGAAGGGTTGGGGGGTGTAATAGGGATATAAAAATGTATGCAGCCCGGGATATGAACCCGGGTCAGCAAAGTGAAAGTGAAGGCCGAACGCGCTCGCCCGACGCAATTGTGTTCCTTATTCGACCAAACCTGTGCATCTGTTCGTTATCTGCCGATTCTTAAGGCGATTGTGTGTGTCCTTACCTAGTTTCGCCTGTATGCATTCAAGTGCACCCAAAAATCCGCATGAATTGAAAGAGCCTCAGGCACGTTTAGTCTCGCAGTTCCATTATCCCTTCCATGAAGCTCGTCGTCGTCGTATGCGATTCACGGTGACAGCTTACCATGCAAAGCTATCTTCTCGTGCTGAATATGTAAATGATAACAGTTTGCATCCCACGAGGGTGAAACAGAGGAGCTTGACGTTGTCGTCTTGTGAGCGAGGATAGTCGGATTTGCATACTCAGAAAAGTTAGCCACACCTCGGTGTCGTCAACAAATCATTATCATGTTGCATACACAGTGATGTTGCTTGTCTGAACCGGAAAGTATGAGTTTTTATATAGACATATCCCACTGCGTGATGCGGAATTTTTCTGTGGGTCTCGGTTATGATTCCGATATTGCCATATCCGCTCGTAGTGTCCCTCATTGCCTTGGGTAGTGGAATGGATGTCACTGTTTCTCCGTCTTACACTTCAACTGTGTCGCATGATCATACAATTGCGCGGTGGTGTGATGATACGCATGCTCGCTTTCCACGCTGTCGACCCAGGTTCAAGGCCCAGAGGACTCCTTAAACAAGGAGCAGTCTGTCTCCCGAGAAACAACAGGGATGAAGCTGGCTTCGCTGTATGACCCTGGAAATTGATGTCCGATAAGTCCCCAACATTATTAAGCGTGTAACAGTTGAGAAGCTGTCCTTTTTCCTCCTCGTTTTGTTGTGACAATTTTTTCATTGCCTTTCCCAGTGCTTTGCAGATTTGCTATGAATCTGAGCCAGCGCAACACTACAATCCTCTTTTCCAGCTGTTGTTCCAGCACCTGCTCCGGCCGGCGCCATCTATTCGACAAACTGCGGTGCACGAGGAGCGATTGTGCTGGCGAATGGCCCTCTTGAAAGTCTACCTAGTTCTCCCGGGAGTCATGCCTAGTCGCCTCTGATGCCTGTTTGCCTCAAATCGCCGCAGCGACCAGCGCAGTTAAACTGACGGCGCAGGCTTCATCGATTTAACGACGGAACACCTGCTGAGATATATGAGGCCATGTGTCACGTTTTCGTGAGGAATTTCTATGTTCTCAGCTTGGCAGGCCGTTCTAACTATCAGACTCTATCGGGATGACTGCCTCACTGTTTCCTGCGGAAATTCCAAACTCCATAGTTTCCAAAAAGACAGAAACCGAAATTTGTTTTTGCATAAGAGGCACTAAAAACTGAAATATTGCATTTGATCCTTGTTTTACTTTTTTAGACATTCTTTAGCTAGAACACTGTCAAAGAAATTACAATTAGAACGCTGTCTTAGCTGACTCAGCAAGGTGATGCTGTCCTTAACTAACAAGACCAGCGCGGTTAAAAGTTTTTTAATGCGACGACCTTGAGACAGCAAAGGGTCAGGGCTCAAATGAATTAGAAACTAGAACACTGTCGGGAATTCGTCATCCTCCTGCCAAAGGAGCTCGCATTTCGATGCTATTGGACGCCGTAATTTTGCACTCGGGACTCCCGCTGAGGAAAGATTGAGCAGTCTTATTGATGTAACTGCAATCATCGGTGTCATGTTCAGTCATTTTATGTCTCAACCTACCATAGTTATTTCGCCCCCGGACAAGATCGGCCCGTGCCCGGACCTCTGCCGGACTGTTTTCGCCAGACATAGCCAGCCCGTAGTCGGCGTTATTTGATCCGGCGCCGGACCAAATTGTTTTCTGGGATTAAGGTCAGGTCTGAAGCAGTGTGCGTTGGTTAAGAAATTGTCATGCAAAGCAAATGCTGTCTTACTGCGCTACACTGCGCACTTGCCCTTCCTGGCAGCCGCGAAAACCCAAAGAGGGAATGGGAAAGGGACGACAAGCTTAATCGAATGCCGTGTCTAAATGGCGTATGCGCGGTGTATTTTTGTACATTAGAGTGCCTGTAGTGTACTCGTATACGCGTCTGCTGAGTTTATTTCTGAACCAGTTACAGAGCAAGCTGGATGGGCCGTGCATTGCAGAAATCGCCTGCACTGAAGCACAGTGGGAAGAAATAGCGTGACCGTGTTTGCCTCTCACTACTTTTCTGATATTAGTTCCTCCGCAATTTATGGTCCCGGGTGTGTAATACTTAACGGACTTTAGAAATGTCAGTGGCGATAACCGCTCCTTTGGCCAGCTGCGGTCGGCCTTTCATGGGGTTATGACGACCGTCTTGGCTTCAAGGTGCAATCAAAGGCACTGTAGGGTTTTCTGATATGATTGTAAAAGGCCTGGCCCACTCGCAGCTTCATGCAATTTTTAAAATGGAGGAGGATCCTCTGGCCCGGGAACCACTGTTCAGCAGGGAGGACCGCGTTGCTGTATGGGCTAAAACGATAGCAGAACTGGGATTGCTGGTTATATGTTTATTTTCTCTCGGTATTTTTTCTGGCGCGGGTGAAGATGTTCATCAAACACCGCATGCATCGTATAATGGGCATATTACCCAAGACCAGAAGACATCCCAATACCTTGTGATTCTGCATCACGAGGCGGAATTGGCGAATGTCAAGTGTGAACTTTTATGGGAAAAATGTATTGTACATTAAATAGTGAATTGAATATGTATTAAATAATTAAACAATTTTAACAGTTGTACCGTCAAGGTGAGCGGCAGTAACGAAACATGCTCGCACCCACTGGCGCACAAATTTGTGTAGTGCACGGGCGGGCGCTTACCGATCACTTCTTCGAGATACTGTAGCATGAAGAGTGAAGTTAATTAACCATTAACGCCCAGCGGGTCATTTTTGTCCTCTGACTTTGACAGGCTGCAGAATCGGTACCAGTGAAGTGATCTTAAAGTTTATGATATGGATGTGTTTTTCAGAGCGTGGACAAGCTGGAAAATGCATTTGAAATTCTGGTTTTTATGGGACGATTTTGGTGGAACTTATTTTGGCGAGGTTTTGGTCAGCGTGAGATAGCTCTGCAAATTTTGTTTCTCGTAATAACATATGGAAGCTGAAAGGGTTTGCATGATTGACATTAAGCCAAGACCACTAGGAGTCGATGGTGAAGAAGGAGTAAGATTTTCTTGAACGGCTTTGCCATGAGACATCATCAAATATGAAGCAGACAAAAATGACCCGCTGGGCGTTGCGGAACATCTGCGGGCCGCCGAAAATGAGGAAAAGGATGTGTCCTGTCCTCCCGTCTGGTGCGTTAGGTGCACAATGTTACCTAGGGGAAGGGGGCATTGTGGGTCCTGCGATGCGGGTTGCCGTTTTATATTTTTCATCAAATCTGAAGATTTTTAGTGCATGTCGATACGTTTGGAAACTTTGAAGTTCATGAATGCTTCCTACCGTTTTCGGGTTCTGTCTTATTTTGGGAATGATTATCACATAATTTTAACGTAAATATGCAAGATGGTTCCAGTATTTTGTAAAGGCGTTATTAAATACAACTTTCAGGGGTTTTAAAACTTATCGAATTTTAGACTGACTAAAACCTAGCAGGCCTTGTTTTTCCTTGATGGATTGTGTGTAGTGGATGAGAGGATAGGGAACAGTAGCGGATTGAGGACTTCATTGGGTGGAGGGGGTTAGGGGTCTCGAGCCTCCCCGCCATGGCCTCGGAACAGCCCTCAGTAATACTTTTAGGTACTATAGGCACACTGACATTTCGGTAGGGGGCTTAGGCCCTCCTAGCCCCTTGTGTCCACATGACCAGCTGACAAAAATGAGTTGGAATTATCGCGGCGCCGCGCTGGTTTGTTTTGACGAGATGGTGCGTGTCAACGTCTGGAGCAGTATAAAATGGGTGAAGCTTTGGAAGCTGTGAACTTCTGTCTAAAACGCAACTAGCACTTTTTTGTTGGTTCTAGTCAGTGAAACTACCATGGGTGAACATCCGGGGTTAGGAGGAGGGGTCAGACCTGCCTGTATTTTTTGTCTCCCAGACTTTGTCTAGGGCTTGGATTGCAGTGCCAGCGTTAACCATCCTGAACCCCTCCTGGATCGAGAAGAAATCTCCAGCCATGGAGACATAAAAATATCGAAAGCATAGTTGTTGCAATGCCACAGATCAAATGTTTTGCGGAAAGAAGCAAAATAAGTTGTTTTAAGTGCGCAAGATAGCGGGCGGATCGGTGCATATCATAATCATACCATCACAAAATGTATTAGTCTGAGGATGAGAAAGATGATGAGCTGACCAGCGTTACAATGACCAGTGGCGTGCCTGGAAATGTGGAGGTTCACATTTATGCAACTATGAGGCGCTACTTGTTCCAAGAAAAGTTGGAAAGATGGAAATGGACCCGTTTGGAGATTTGGAGATTAATCAAGCTAATGTGCACCGCGTGGGGGAGCTAACGGATTGAGTTTTCAAACTTTTCATCTGTATGCTGAATATTACGATTTCTCGTTGAAGCTCAGTGAACATCAGTCACAAAGTCTGGGAGGCGGAGAAAGAAGGGGGTAGAGACAAAAGAAACGGTTTTCCAAAACCTTTGATATTCCAAATACTCTTAAAATACTACGATGTTCACAATTTTAGTCTATCCCCGCAAATCATCGTCTAGGTTAACCACGTTTGTATACTATTTGCAAATATGCTGTTAGTGTTGTCTTTAATTAAAACTTAAGGCATAGAACTGTCTAAATATTTTACTATGGCTAATATACAAGAGGAAATAAAACACTTCACAGACTGCGTAAAGCGTGCGCATTGGGCCGCTGAGTGCGGTGACCGCGCCGCCCGGGAGCCGGCCGCGCAGTGCCGCCGATGTCCCAACGCCCGCGGGTTTTTTGTCGGTGTCATATCTCGATCTAAAGTGGTATCGATTTAAAACTTTCGAACATCTTATTGGGCATATTCTAGCTGGAAAACATTTGTTTCAATTTGAAGCTGAGTAGGTGGGCGTTAATGGGTTAATTAAATGAGAATCGAACTCCAGTTTTTCCTAATTTTACGGTAATCTCGCCAGTAAACAGCACAACAAGCCTGCAGCTGCATGAAAGGCGTGGCGACGTTCGGGCCACGGGGCCGGATGGCCTAGTGGCTTCGTTGCCTGTCTCTAGATAGGGACGGCATATATTAACCTTCACTTCGGTGGCGGGTGTGAGTCACCTTCGCGCTAGTAGGGAGGGGTCATATTTGAACCCTTCCCCTCGAACTCAATTACTAAGAAAGCTAGGAAGACGCCAAAAAAGCAATCAAAAGCTCTTAGTAGAGTCAGCCGAAGCTCCCTCTCTCATTTTTCGTCAGGTCATTATGGAGGTCATTAGAGGTCAAATAAGGTCAAATCCGCTCAAATGAAGAACACTTACAAAGCATCCTTACATAATCATAAGATACGTATGTTGGTTTTGATCCCAATCACTTAGCTTTATTTTAGTCAGAGTTGGTAGAAAAACATGCCTAACCTAAGATGACCCCGGATAATATTGTAATCAGATAAATTGCCCCCCTTCCGCCCCAAACGGCTCTTACCAGTTTCATCTCAAATACAGTGCAATTTCATGTATTTATTTTCAAAAGCAGGTCCAAAGGTACTCAATTCGTTATTCCTTAGACAATAATGCATGAACTGACCTAGGGTCAGGTCATCGTGGATTTTCGGTATCGTTGAATGTGCATCTTCCTACAGGACACACTTGTTCCTTAGCTTGATTCTAGCCAAAGGTATGAGCAAACACGTATATGACCTTAGGTGACTTAGGTCATCGATATGTCAAAAATAGCAGTGTTCGTATAACTTGACCACATGCAAGTTCGGAGAAAGCTTCTTAATAATATAAAACCATTTTTGCCGTAATGTGCAATTTTTGTTTTTACCTATTGACTTACAATGGAAATGTCGATCCCGTGACTTGACCTTGCGTCATCGATACGAATATTTTGAGGTAGCTGAACTCGAGCTGTTTACAATTGTATCATATCACCGAAGTTTCGAAGTGTTTGACCTCGAATTTCACCAGGGGCAGCATCTTAAAAAAATCTCAGGGCATGGCTAGTAAATGTGGCCTAGTGACTTGACCTGACATAACCTCATCGCAAACTTTTGTTAGAATCTGCCAAATCGAGTGATGAGCAGCTAGACCATGTTTTGCGGTCCTACTCTCATCAATTTTTAGATACGCCTTTAAAACCTTAGGGGGTCGAAATTGACCCTCGCCAGGGCAAAGGTTAGATGGGTTCACTCCCCACGGAGGGAAACTGCTATTGCCTCGCATCTGGCCCTGTGAAGAGTATCCTTCAATGCCCACACTAGTACTCAACGTGATTGGGCAAGTGTACCTGTTGGGAATCTACCCATTAAGATAAAACATGGATGTGGGATAGGAGCATGTGGTGTTGCAGTAGAACTCAGTGCCCAAAGGCACAGTGATTTCCAATTAGCCGTAGCAATAAGAAGTCTTGACGTTTTCAGCTAAAACAGTATGTTCGGGGCCTGGTGTTAGATTGATCGACAGTACTACCCATCCTGGCAAGCAAGATATATCACTTTCTTCGAGTTTATAAGTGCTTCTAAGGACTTTTGGAATCTTACACTGGATGCTGATAGTAACTCCTTGAGGGATGACTCTAGAATTTTGTTGAATTCTACGTTGAACGTAGATGAGCTAATGGGAGCTTTTATAATTTCATCATGACTAATCATTTCAATTTCTAAAGTATGAGGGAAGCAATCGTCCTCTGTCTGTGTTTTCTTTTTAACCGGCCGGCAGTCGTGTAAAAGCGAACACTTGTCACTATTTTGAACATTTGAACGTGGACAAGTAAGCAAAACTGTCAATTTTAATAACTGCTATTTCTTCACACCTTTTATGATATTTGTGTCCTTGCACCAGCCTCACAATAGAGTATTTTTCAAGAGGATATGTGTCCGGGCCCCTTGAGCACAGCTATGCAACATCGGGAAAACAGGGAAACATATTGATTTTAGGCATATTTTGTTAAATGTTACAGCAGCCTTGAGGTTGATTTTCTTTCTTCCGGATGTTTCTATGTTTTTAATACATAATGCATTTCTCATTCGTAATGAATTGGGATAAATAATAAATTTATATTGAATGAGAAAGATAGAAACATCCGGAAGAAATGTAATTAATCTAAAGAATGATGTTACGTTCAACAAAATACCTCGGTTCAGATCTTATATATTTTCATGTCGTTGGTCTGTTTTCCGGGGTGCTTCGGTTCATAAGTTAGAGGAAGAAACTTGACGTACTTTTAACACGCGCATTGATCGGGGGTCTGAGCCACCTTCGCTTTGACGAGGGGTAGCGTGTACCCGCCCCCCTAAGATCTCGAGAACCACGCTAGGTAGCGAAAAACAATAAACGGCGTTGGGTAGCCCATCCACTTCTCCATCGAAAATATTTGAACCATTTCTTGTCAGGTCATATTTTAGGTCACTAGAGGTCAAAACATGCCGTCATAGAGATAACACGTAAATGAAGGTTTTCGGTCATTACATCTGAACAACTAAAGATAGAGAAAAGCAACTTAACTATATGAATCCTCGCAGCAAGTCGAATTGAATGATATATAATATGACCTTGCTAGGTCAAATCTCTGCTTTGACCTGACCTGAGGTCAGGTCAGGGTAGAATTAGATGCATAAAATTAGAACATGCAATAAAATAAAAATAAAATGCATATCATTAGAACCACAAAGACATGGCAAACCTAATGCAGCCAAAATAAACGCTCTATCTCCATCAGTTTCTAAGTTATTCACTTAAAACCATTTTCCCATGTATTTCCAAAGGAGAGGTCATGGCTTGTACCTGACCTTAGGTCATCGATATCAAAAATACCGGAACATATTTTAGAGAACTTGGTGAACCCATTATGTGATATGAGTTTCAATCGGATAGGTTCACCCTGTTCTGACCTATGCTATCTTAAACTTTTCTTGAGGTCAGGTCACTTGACCTGTACTGGTGACCTGACTTGAGATGACCTGATCTTAACATTTTGAAAAAAGTTGTAAAAATGATGAGAGAAAAGGTATGCCAAGTACGGTGGCACTACGCGCCGCCGTTTTTATATGCTTTCTCTGAAAAATCCGAAGGGGGGCGGGTACCCGCCCCCGTCAATGCGCGTGTCAATAGCGCAACATGACTATAAGTCGTTATTCATAGTCCAACCATCTCTGCTTCTCTGCTTTCACAGTCTTAAATCATGTAATATTTTTCTGTTGATTACCATTGATATTATCTTTAATTTCATTCACTGCACTGTGATGTATATGTTTATATATCCGATTCGGATATTCCTCGATAGCACAAGATATCAAAAACGCTCAGCTGTCGCCAAACGTTCATTAGAGACCGGATTAAATCTCTTGGAGGAAAAACGCCAGCGCATGATCTCGGCCGTTCTGGTGTTAATGACTGTAGTAAACGGTGTTCGTGACGGAATCGACGGATGAAGCCCGGCTTTCGGCAGACGCTCACGGTGGAGAGTTATTTACACCCTGATGAATGAGTCCGCCTCGCCGTACTAATAAATGATCCTGGAACGTGAGCGGGGACATTGGCTGCTTTACATTTTGATGCATGTGAATATGTGATTTTGTTCGGCATGATGCCTTTTTGCAATACTAATCCCATGCTGAGGATAGGAAACGGAAGTCATTTTCAGCTCGCAAGATTCTGGAATAACCTACAGAAGCTATACTTGCGTGTTATTCATGTCGCAAATGAAGTTGCCTTTTCGTATGTGCAGATGTGCATCTAATACAGCCAGATTAGACTGTTCAAACTTGTAGAACTGTTACAAATCTAGCGAAACGAACGCCCATTGAAATATCCTCCCTTGATCTGGTCTTTTATGGTGGAACACAAATTCTGCCCTGTCGGCTTGAATTGTAAGCATTACCTACAATTTTTTAGACTGGGTAAGATGTAAGCTTTTTCTGCGACGGGTCGTTGTGAATTCCTCTCACGTTGGAGGTTGTCAGCATCGACTTGAAAGGAAACGCCGATGCTTTTGACTGGTTGGTACCGGTGATGTTCGCCGGAGAAGCCTGCAGCCGCTCTCCCACAAATCTGATGATGGGGCAAATGTCGCCTGATTATAAGGAAACGCTGATTCAGACACGTAACAGTCAGTTTCTCTCTCTCTCTCTCTCTCTCTCTCTCTCTCTCTCTCAACATCACTTTTGGAACGCCTGCGTGAATTCCTCATCTTCTATGAGGTGCATGTTCACTCGTGCCAGTAGTAGTATGCGACGACCCGAAGAAATCTAAGCCGGTCGGCACGTGCTGGTGCCGGCGCAGCCTCTGTACCAGTTCTGGTGGCGTGGGCGATAGACTGGTCCTCGGGGCGTGATTTTCCAGCACAGGCGCTAAGTGATACCCAGCATAGCATCCATCTGTCGACTGTTGAGTGAAATGGATCGTTCCAATGCAGCAGTTGGACAGTGCCGAGCCATCTGGGTGAAGTGTGGCGACGCATTCTGAGGAAAGGACCGACCTCACCAAAATTTGCGCATAGAAACTGGGTAGATTCACCCTACAGGGACGCATCCTCAGTGTGCTGAGTGGAAAACTGCATTAATGGAAGCATGACCTAGTGCTAGGAGAGCCTTCTGTCTCCGGACATAACGCTTCTGTACCTTTCGGGGGTACAGTTTTCAATATTTGAACAGCGGTCTTCCGTGGGTGATTCGTTGGTGCTGCGTGGTGACCTCAGACGCGATGCCGTTTGTGCGGCCGGAGGCGGCCGTGCTGCTCGCTAGACGCTGTCTTGTCGCCGAAGGCGGCTGTGTTACGAGTGTCGGCCTCGCCTCAGGACGAGCACTTCGGCCGCGCCCCTCCCGCCCAGGGAATAACCCGGCCGCTGCTGCCGCCCAATGCGCACTGTGACTGCCGCCGTTAGGCTCAAATGCTATTTTTGGTCATGCATTTCTGGAACTTTTACAGGGCTGAATACTGCAGTAAAACCCTAATGCAGCATGGTGTGCTGCACTTTTAAAAATTGATCTGGAGGAAGCACATCTGAGGGGAAAGTGGAAGCCGTATTATCTGCGGAGGTAATCATTCAAACATGTGGCGGAATTCAGTCTTTGAATCTACCAACATTTGCGATGTCATACGAAACGGCTTAAAGGCAACGTGACACCTTCATATTTGGATTTGAGCTTAGGTTGTGGTATTTCTTAGCATGCTGAACTATATCGCAAGTAATTTCGTCCCAAAACACACTGTTTGCCAATAGTACATATTACCAGGGTGGAGATATGTCCCATTTTTGCCCCACTTTTGAAATGACGAGAGTGGAGTACATATGCTGAGGTATCCTCTGGGAGTGCGATATTTGCCCTCTGGCAACGCTTATGTAACCGTACATGGTAATTTTTGAACCAGAGAAAATGAAACCAACATTTTTTGTTATTCCCAATGTAACTGTCATGCCAGCAAAAATACCCAAATGGTGTCATATATGGTTTTAGCGCCGTCCTCCCCCAGCACCGCAAGGCGCCAACTAGTGTGGGAAAGGAATGCTCGTCATGCGTGCTATTTCGGACCGCAGAAGAAGTATCCCTGAGCTTCAGATGCAGTGCTTATTTTCGTGTAGGGAATGCGCTGTCGGAATGCATTGTGCATCCGAAAGGATCACAGGACTTGCGAGCTACACTGGCCTGGAACTATGCAAGGTTACAAACACAGTTAGACTCACCTATCTATGCTCCAGTGGCAATAAAGTTCCGTGTGAACTCATCTACCATGTATGACTTTGATAGTATTCGTAACCACCAAATATGGCGTAGAATTACATACCTAGCCTTCCCTTCAACTCGAGATATTTTGATTATCCGGGCCCTAAAGAAATTCAACTCTAGAGTCGATTCATATCCAACATAGGAAGATCCGACCGAGAAGGAGATATTCTGGTCTGAGTTAGGATCTGCACCTGCGGTTAACACCAAGACTCTGTGGCCTCCTTTGAGACAATAAGTTTTAATTGCGGGTCAGTCGTGTGCCCGAAACTGTGGGTTCCATGCTGGCAGCTCATTAGGAAACTTGCAATGAGGCGGTGAGACAATGTATGGCTCAAAAATGCTAAAGACTTGTTAGTCTTGTGACGTACTAGGAATTTGAAATGCGTAACGGAAAAACGGGAGTCTCAGGAGAAATTGTTTTCACTTTGCAATGCGATATGACTATTTCAGGCGACCCTGTTATTAGTTTTGTGGCATACGTTCCAAGCTGCGTTACATTTTGTAAATAACCAAATACTCTATTTAATCACTTCTTTTGCCAGCAAGCTAAGCGTAGAAGTGCACTTGCTGCAGCAGAACATATCTGTGGATTCTGCGGTTGTAGTGCCAGGGAGATTTATCATTACTGTCAGCTTGAACAATGGTTTTCATTTGTCATGGTACGACGTTCTCCAGAAATGTTTGTTGAACCGAAACTGATCGATTATGTGATAATATTAAGCTTCTCGCAAAACAGCTAAAACTATGAGGCCAAGATAGTGAAAAAGTGGAAGAAGTTTTGAATTTAGTCCAGGTTTCGGGCAGAAAAGAGCCAAAATAGCACTTTACCCTCCCCAGAAATGCCAGCGGTTTTAAGAGGCTTTATGGCGTTTGAAAAGCACGTTTAGCCACTTGGACTCAAGTCCCGTACTTTTTCCCTTCAATCGTAACATAAAAGTTTGTAGAAATAGGTAAGGTACTTGTTTGAATGTTACCATGCTGACAAGATGTTTTGATGGCCCGTCTCCTAAAATCCTGGGAGCAAAATTAATCTTATACACTGGGATTATATATTCGGGTTCAGCCGAGGTCACGTTCGGGCACACTCGAGGTCTGGAAGTGTGAATATGACCTATGAATAAGAACTTGTGATTTTACCTCTTGTACATGTGCTGATTCTGATGAAGGACTCTGCCTGAATATATAAATAATCCCAGTGTATTAGATCCATTTGCATCCAGGATTCGAGGAGGCAGGTCATTAACCATATTGTCAACGCATACTCATGCTCCTCGCCTCAGCACTCCGGAATCTATCAACGTGTTACCAAGAGTTGCTGTTTGAGTGCACCACACCATGTGCGCAGAGAAGCTGCCGTCGTTTGAATGTATCGCGAAAAGCTCGGAATAGCTGTTTAATCTATCGCCTCATGCTTGGCAGAATAGGATCCGAACCGAACGCTTAAGTGCGCGAAATAACAAAGCAGCTGCAGGTGCAGTTGTATTCCACCTCAGCGTGTGGCGCAGAGGCACTTGAAAAGCCGCCGTCTGACTGCCGGCGTCTGGGTGGATGAAATCGACACGTCTCACTGCTTGGCTGCCGGGCTATTTGCATGTGGAGTCTGTCTGTACTGGAGTTGGATGAAAGCAGTGCACGTCTGCTCGACCGCGGCGAACCGCAGCCTCGTCTGAAAAGCCTTTCAGACCCTATTGAGGTTGCTTAGTTCAGTTGATGGTGTGGTGGGAGTAGTCTTCGCGTGTTGTGGAATTCCAGGAAAGAGGCTCAGCGGCCCAGATATGGCTCACTTTAATGGAAGCCACCTTTGGTATGGCTCAAAATTGGAGCGCATCGAGGAAGCAGCTGATCATTTTTATCTTGAGGAATGAATGTCATCTAATGGGATACGATCTCAGCGAGACCATGCAATCTGGCCTTTTTATATGATTGCGGTAATGGATCCTGATAGTCAGACTTGTTAATGACTCAAATTTTCTTGAATCGACTCAACTCTGACTCACAGCTAAATGGCTGACTCCGATTCTGACTCGACTCACTGAGTTAAAAATGGTGAGCCGACTCGACTCAGGCCAAATTCAGAAGCGAGTCGACTCGATTCCGACTCAAATCAGCATTGAGTCTGAGTCGATTCTGACTCAGAATAGTGGCAAAATATGCACAGAAAAAATTCTCATTTCCTTCAATAGTATGCAAAATCCAGTATATTTATTCATGGCGTTAATCTAACTGCACGATTTCCTTTATTAATATGCCAATTTCAATGCATTAATTCATGACAGAAATTATTCCTGCATAGGAATGAAGAAAAATGCTAATCACGAACAGGTGAGTATGAGGAAGGGCCTGATGGCTTTGAATTTTAAAGGCATGTCCTTCATGAGCAATGAGCGACGTTTCAGCTGCAACAAACAGGAATCAATATTTCAACATATGATAATTTGAGAGGCAATCCCTGCCCCAGAACATTCTGAACAATCCCGTGACGAACTTAAATTAGAAACAAATACTATACTGTGCACTGCCCCTATCCAGCATCTCGCCAAAACCAAAAACGATGATGAATACTCGCCTTGTCCTCCCGAAAATGCTGTAGTAAACATGTAAACGTTACAGATGGCGCATTAAAGACATTACAAACCTAGCCTCGGGTAGCGCAAACCTGACGATGGATAGCACTTTAAAATCACGTGACTAAAAAGGCGGAAGAGAAATCTGCAGGTTCATGTCAAGGTAATCATGCCTTCGGGGTACTAAAGCCTAAATATCCAGCCGTGTCCAAGGCCTTTAAATGTCCAAGGCCATGTCATTGTGTTTTTCTGCCAGCAGAACGCAAAATAGTATGCCGCACGCATGCGCAGTACCGTATCATGACTACAAGATACCTCACTGCGCTTGCGTGCGGCTCACTTTTATGCGCTCTGCTCGGCAGAATTACACGGCTCCTACTCCAGCATTTTGTTGCGCACCATGATCGGTTTGTTACTAATGTGGCGCGCGGGGGGAAGCAGTGTGAGTGAGAGTGGTAAATAAAAATAATCGGCATCATCATAATTTGAAGAGCGGGCGGTGGTTGTTTGTGAGTGAGAGGATTGATGTTTATTTTTCAGTGCATCAGTTTCACAGTTTGAAATTACTCAGGCTAAGTCAGAGGTAGGACTGATACCCATTTTCCGTAAATAGGCACTTTTTATTATCTACCAGTGGGTGTTCTCAAACCAGGACAAAACAAGATAGTGCTTTGAAATAAGCAGATAATTGAAGCTTTTAGTTTCCGTTTCGACCCATTTCAAGGCTTATGTGCAAAATAATTTTTTTGGTACCCTCTTTCTGATGCTGATAAATGTTTTTAGTGTTTTGAGCGAAAGGAAGGAAGAAAACAGAAAATAAAGATATGGTTTTCTAAGAGTGAATTACCTTTTGCATGAGAATGAGCTTAGGATTTTGGATGGTGTGCATTTTCAAAGTTAAAAAGTCTGATTTTGTGCCTAATCACACATTTTTCTGTATGCTTCTGCATGCCATTGCTAGGATTAAACGGAAAAAAACTATTAAATGTGTGTGCTTTTTAAACTATATTTTACATAAATTGTGTTGCTAACAACTGATCCAGGCAGGGTCTAGTGTGGATATAAGAATAATGAATTACATGTTATTATCAAATAGCAAGATGAAATCCTTCAAAATTAGATGTGAAAATTTCTAAAATGTCAGTCATGTGATCACTTATGTTAAGAAAATAGTGTTGAGTCGACTCAACTATTGGCTCACAGCTTGGAGGCTGACTCAGATTCTGACTCGACCCAACTGGTTGTCCAGTTAAGTCGACTCAACTCTCACTCGAGCAAAATTTGAGTCGATTCTGAGCCGACTCCTACTCTGAGTCGTAACTCAACAAGTCTGCTGACAGTACGCAGCGCTATCGGGATCCATTACACGACTCCTCCATCACACATAGCTGTGTGATGGAGGAAGCTCTTCTGCATTGCTTAATTTCCCTATAATTCCTGTTCATCCTTGTCGTATCCCGCCAAAAACGATGTGAACTCCGGCGAGTGCTGTCACCAGTCACCCACTCTCTGTGGATAGTGTCAACCCTCCGGCCCCTGCGCCCTCGTCGGCTCCTAATCCTGGAGATAATCTGGAGTAGAGGTCTACATAGAACGGGGAACTGGGTCGGAAATATACCGAGGGAGGGGTTTAGAAGCGATGGAAAATGTATTCAGGTTCATTCGGGAGTGTATGGACAAGAAACATTTTTTTCGGAAACGATTACTGGGAGGAACAGAATGGGACGGTGGGATTATTTTTAGACCTAATTGCTGGAACTGAATGGGACGGGACAGATACAATGGGATGGATTCGAATGGACGGTAAAACTGAGTGCCATGCCCACCTCTAGTGGGGAGTAATTTTCGCGCGTCACGGCGCTTTGGCTTCCCGCCGGTCCACCGCGGTCGTGTGATCTGCCGCCGAGCGCCGCCGCGCAGACGGCTGGAAATTGAATCGGCAGTTACCGACGAATCATGACAGTCGTGTGGCCTGGGATTTAGGTGATATGACGGCTCGACTGCACGGCTCGACCGCGCGCCGTGCGTACAGGCTGCCACCGCAAACGACACGTGCCTCACTGGGGGGCGAAATTCGCCCCTTCCTGGTTTTCCCAGATAGCTAAAAAACGAAGAGACGCAGGACAACGAAACTTACAATACCTTATCCCTGATCAATTTTACACATCTGACCAAATTGTTTAGTTAAGGTCATGTCAGGTCAAGGAGCTATTCAGGGTCAAGTGACCCGACCTCAAAACCTAAAATTACGAGTTTGAAGTAGCGCCCAGGGAACATAACCAAAGCGATCAGTTTGAAACTTCTACAATATGATAAGGTCATTAGGGTCTACAAATCTGCTATTCCGGAATTTTAATATTGTTGACCTAAGGTGGGGTCAATTTTTTGGTCACACCATTTTAAGTCTATGGTGAAAAATAGAATGGGCTCATTTTTAGTAAATACTGGAAAGATAATGCTTAAAATCTTCAAACCGTCTATTCTTATCACGATCTTGACTATAAAGTTGAGTTTTTGAGCATCTGACCTCTCAAAGGTCATATCAGGTCACGGAAGCAGAGAGTGATTGTTTGGCCAATAACTTCTCACTAAATTGAGATAAAGCTCCCATTTTGCTTGCATTGTGTTTATATTCTCACAGGGAGTCGATTGATATGCAACATGACCATACCAGGTCACTCTGTGACCCTGACCTAGGTCGAGGTCAGGTCATTTTGACTATTTGACCTAGCAAGGTCATATTATACATCATTCGATTCGCCGCGATGAGAGGAATCCAATGATGCATAAAAATTTTCTCTAGCTTCCGTGAGAGCAGATCTAGAGAGGGAAACGTATGTACACTGCTCTGTTATAAGCCTATGGAGCCTTCTTTGACCTATGCCGACCTCAATATTGACCTGACATAAAAACTATTCGTATAAAATCTCTTCGTCTTGTCAAGACCTTTCGAATGCAGCCCGTAATTTTGCTTTAGCTTTCGTGGGGAACGAGATACGGAGGGGAGCGAAAAACGCCCCCCCAGCAGGGCGCGTCATGCAAGGGTCCCCAGCGGGGCGCGTGTTAAGAGAGGCCAGGTCGGATCGTCAGCCAGAGCTGGTGACTTTGACATTTGTGGACGGTCATGTGCGTGTCAGATGTTGGAAGGTTGGTTTGAATCAGTTTCTTTTGGGTGATTTGCTTTGAATTCCGGGAAGCTTAATCACAGCGCTCCATTACATGCATTACATCATAGGTCTATATTACATATGCAGGATACATATACATACCTACGCATATATGGTCACATACTACGTTATTTCTGCCTACACTACATGTGTCGTACATATTACACATGTATTGTAGCGGTGTGGGTTTTGTGGCAAAATCATGCGAGTCTTGAACACCACGATGTTCGAGCCAAAAAGTGTCCTTTTTCGCAGTTTTTCAGTCGAGTCAAGCGTTTATTTGCTGGAATTAATGGAGTCAGCATCGCTCAGTCAGGATTTTGTGGACACCTAACATTCCGCACATTCCAGCGCGGTTGAGAAGCGTTTACAGAAGAATCAATCATCAGTCTGGAGACATTGATGACAATGCAGCCAGATGCCGAATTTGCTACTTGATCAGTTGCAGTGGAGTAAAAGAATTTGACCTCATAAAGAGTGGTTGAGATGATCTTCTCATAAAGAATGTTTTAAGTGATTTTCCAACGAAAATATGTTTGAAACAGATCAAGGAGCTTAATTTTCATGTGCATACCATGTGCTCAAAATGGTTCCCTCATCTAATATGCTTACGAACTGCTCTATTTCACTAGTAGTTCCAAAAAGGTTATGAGATGAAAGCGTAAGAAAATCCTAAAAACATCTGATGAATCGTATTTGAACCTAAAAACGTCATTGACTTGAGAAACAGACAGTATTTCTTGAGTTGCTGTCGTAAACTGCTAATAGTAAAATGCATGAACCTCTGCTTCCAGGCGTCTTCATTTTCTTCCCGTAATCGAAGTGGCGACACAAACTATTGTCGCCTTTCGTTCGTCCATTGTTTCCTTGTCTGATCTCCAAAATTCCGTCAAACAACGCGACCATGGGAGTTTACGTCGCCTTATAAGCCCGGAGAGTGAATATTTTCATTGGGTTAATACCTTATGTCACAGTCACTACATGACGTTTGTTTGGTACCTTGTTGATTTAATTATTGTTCTGCGGCATTCTGCTACCACCTTCTGAAACATTTGGGTGGTGTTGGCTGTAATCTGCGGAAACTATGGCTAAGTTAGTAATTTCCTTTTGATTTCGGGAATGCCTTTCAGTGAACAAAAGGGGAAATTCAGGAACCAACCCTTTTACCAATCGAACAAACTTTGCTATCAGACCAGTGGCGGATCCAGGACTTAATTTCTGGGGTGGGGGCTAGGGGCCTCGAGGCCCCCCGCCATTGCCTCGGATTAGCCTCCGCCCATGCATTAGTTATAGGTACTCTGACATTTCGGGAGGGGGCTTGAGCCCGCCTAGTCCCCTTGTATCCGCCACTGTATCAGATATTTATCAAATTTGTATTACATGGATGCTTTTATGTTTGAGCTTTTATTGTATTGTATGCTTGATATTGTATTTGTATTCATGCTGGATGCTGGAGGACGGACACCATTGTAAGGATAGGTTTCTAAGCCTGACCATAGTAGCTGCTTTAAAACCTGCTCCAGCCTGGCCAAGGTAGCTATCTAAAAACCTGCTCCAGCCTGGCCAAGGTAGCTATCTTAACACCTGCTCCAGCCTGACCATGGTAGCTACCTTAGAACTTGCTCCAGCCTGGCCATGGTAGCTACCTTTGAACCTGCTCCAGCATGGCCATGGTAGCTACCTTAGAACCTGCTCCAGCCTGGCCATGGTATCTACCTTAGAACCTGCTCCAGCCTGGCCATGGTAGCTACCTTTGAACCTACTCCAGCCTAGCCAGGTCTGACCTACAATTCTGAATGATATGGACCATTTTGGCGCCTGACTGCGACTATCCAACGAGTTCAGGGTTAGAACAATTCCACATGGTCTTCCTCAGGTCAGCCAGTGACAGATATAGGATTTTGGTGAAGAGGAAGTCTCAAGGGGTGGTATATACCATCTGGGGTGAGTTCTTTGGGCTTCCAAGGGGAGGTATCCGACACGATTATTTTGCATTTCTAAGGGGTGGGTGCTTCAATTGTCTTACCCGAAAGAAGCGGATCAATTTTTGTGAAAGAAGCGCCCCTGTCTGAAGAGGGACGGCCAAGAACCTCGTCGAACAGTGCTCTTCAGCTGGCTGTGTCGGGCGCCCGGCGTTAGCGCCCGATGGCCACGGGGGGGCGGTTCTGCGGACCGCCCGTGAATCCATCCCTGGCCCAGCCCAGGCTCAGCTTAGTCCCCCTTTCGATGTGCCACCGCAGCATTCCCAGTATGCTCAAGTCCCAGACAAAACCCCCTGCCTGTAATCCGCGCTGAGCACAGCTGGATTAAGTAGGCTCTGCCACATGCAATGCCATAGATGCTGTCAGAGGAGACTTCCTGGAAGGAACACTAAGTGCGTAAAGTTTTATACTGCAGGGCCTCATTTTGCACTTTTCTCACTGTCAAAAGGCAATTACGATTCAAGCCCATAATGCTTCAGCTCTCCTCCTCTCCAAATATAATTTAATAGTTCTGCTTGCATAGTTTGCGGTCCATTTAAGAGCTATGAATTTTTACAACCGCTGCCATTCTCAGATTCCACCCTGCAAATCTCATACATTTGGATTACGTCTTTTGGGAGCACACTTGGGTACGTTTTTTGCGTCAGTAGTTTCATGATTGGTATTAGGAAGAATTAGCAGATCAGTGTCGAGCACTGATCCCTGGAAGGCATTGCTTTAAATTTTTTCAGTCTTACCGGCTCATCAGAAACAAGAGCAACAGTTATCAGTCACGTATTTGTTCAGTTCCTTACTGTGCTGACCTAAATAAAAAACGACTTAACCTTCGACGACGCATCACCTCTAAACTGGGGGGTGGTAAAGCATATCACTTTGGTTGTCCACCACATTGCTGAGAATTTAAAATAAGCTCTCCCGCGAGCCCACAAGCGCCGTCCAGCTCGACACCTTGTTAGCACGTTGATCTACTTGTGAGCACGCGATGCCACAGGCGGAACCAGAGAAGCCCCCCGTCCCGGTCTCAGAGCCGGAACTAGGGCATTCACTTGGGTCTGCACTCTACAGTAATCCCTGGCTGCATTTGATTTTTAGATACCAAAGATAGTGATTTCAGTATCCTGAATTATAGATATTGAAACAAAACAAATGGCAGCTCTTTAGAGTTTTAAAACAAAGTTGATGGAACTCAGGCGTCCTGAAATATACATCAGGATGTAGATTTCATTTGAAGTAAATGTGGGGATTCCAAATAAGGGTCTCGTGATTAATGATTAATCGTGATAATTATTTGGATTTGAAAATTTAGTCATACCAGCCGATTATTCAAAATGTGTTGCCTTCGGTGTCACTCCCGTTTCAGCCGAAGTGAAATAATATATTTCACTTCTTTCGGAGCTCCCCAAAATATATGCAAACATGTTTAAGGTTCTCAACGAAATCAGAAGATTATGAAAAGACAATGTGTTATGTCCTAACAAAATGTATTTATGATGTTTGATCGTCATGCTCCTAAAACTGTGTAGGACAACAAATCACAAATTTAAACAAGAAGTCCCACCTTGACCGCCAGAAGGTTCACCCTCGGGGAAAAACCTCGATGAAAAACAATCCGTAGTTCAGTCGGCACTCTCCTACCAGCTTCAAAAGTTTTCAATCAAACGCTAACTATGTTTGAAAACAGTGTTTTATTACCCCCAGACCTGCGGCCTGGACTCGCCCGTGCGCGACATCGCCTGCGGCGTAACAGCGCACTCCCCGCCGGCGCCAGGTCACGCAACACTGCCAAACTAGTCACCCGCGGGTGTCAGAGCAATGCTGGTGCTGAGCCGCCTCGCAGGCCAGAGAGAAAAACAACCAGTCCCGGCACCTGGGCATGCTCAGGTTGTGATTTATATTGTTTTTGATCTGGGAATTTATGACAATATTTTTTGTGTTCGGCAGACTTCGGAATTTTTCATGTCTGGGCGTGCCTCTGTCGGCTGCAGAAAAACACAATTCCCTCGGCGTCGAACGGCGATTTGGGGAGAACAAAGCAAACGTGATGTTGGTAGAGACGCGCAACTTATTTCAGCCCGAGGTCGGTGTGTAAGTGTTTAGGGTAAGAGCTAGATTTCTGGGCAGGGTGACATGCACTTCATTATTCAGCTTGTTTGGTGCTTGATTGAATATCATGACCAGTTCAGCACTCCCTAATAACGATGAAATCTGTCGGAGCCTTTTATTTAAATCACAAGTTTGGAGCAACAATATCGTTTCCAATACGACATCTATATTGTCTTGTATCTCTTACAAGCTCTCCGAAACCGAGATTTTGGAAATACTCTCAGTGTTGCAGACAAAGTATGAATTTCAACAAGCGATAGAAGTTGGTGTATGTGTGTTGGAATGGTTTCGGAGGATGGATATCCTAGTCCACAAAATTTCGCGAAGCCAAAGCGATACCGGATGATAACCTCGTTGAGATTGCACCGCTTAGGCAAGATATCAGTAGAGTGCGGTGACAAGTGCGTGGCACGTTCAGCCTACTTGCAGGTCAATAAAAGTACATACTTCAGTCATGGTGTGCCTAACCAGCTGGAGTACGTGCTACGGATCGCCATTGCATGGATGAAAGAACTCCCGCGTTACAGAAGGGGCTTTTGCATGCATTCTTGGATAGCTATCACGTTGAAAGGGTGTTTCGGAAAAGCTCTTTCAGATTTAACACATGACAGGAATGCACTCAGCTTGCGCCAGATGCGTTGCAATTGCCTTAGGGCCTGAGGTCAAAGTGTCAAGAAGTCAGTAGTCCCTCTTTCATTGACTTGGGGCACACGCTTTCGAAAAAAAGAGGTAAAATATTCTTTCCTTCACGGTTTTTAAAGGTGCTCCCGAAGGCTTTCTGGCTATCAAAACCTTTACATCATATGTTTTACATGAAACGTAGCCAGCCATGTTTCGAAACAAAACTAATTCAAATAAACTTGTCGGATATCTGGCAGTAAAGATTAAGTGCCGAAAAAGGTGCTCCAGTGTTTCTGTTTTATTACTTATTTGTTTAATTTGTGAGCCCCTTACGTTATTTGATCATCTTCTTTGCTTAAAGAAAAGCAATGCCCATCGATAGTTTTGAAGAAAAACTTTGAAAAATATTTAAAAGATGACATGAAATTAAAAGATAGAATAAGAACTCTGAAGCTGAGGCTTCTGAAAGATGACACAATAACAAGCTAAAATGCAAAACAAAGATGCTTCTTACTTTCCGGTAAAAAACATTGCAATCGCCCATGCCGTGTGACTTCGCTGTCTGCATTTAACAGATGTGTTAAAGCACCATACATGATAATATTCGGTTTACAAATAGATCCTCCTTAAATACGGAGTCATAGCTCGGCCCCTGGTACAAATGTTGTCACATAAATTTCCGAGAATCTGCCCGATACATTTCTAGGAAAATTTCAGAAAGTTTCAAAATCCTATCGCGAACCGTTTTTGAGATGTCCCAGAAAAAACACGAGGGACTGGGCAGAATCCAATCCCCTCTGAAAGGAATAGCATAGAGGAACCAAGTCTACTCACTGCCGACACGCACCCCAAGCCATATCCAGTCTCACCCGACATGTGCCTTACAACAAATCGTATCGCTTCCGACACGCGCCCCAAAACAGATCCGGTCACTGCCGAAACATGCCTTAGAACAAATCCCATCCCACCCGCCACGTGGCCCAAAACATATCCAGTCTCAGCCGACACGTGCCCCAGAACAGTCTTGCTAATGGCCCTGGCAGCTCAAGCGCTCTAAAACCCCAACACAACATCCAAAAACAGTTTTCAGAGCAGAGGTCGCACGTGGCCAAGCGACTGCAGCTGCAGGATTCGAGCATCGTTTCCTTAGCCATTACACTAAATCCTTTCCATTTCTGTGGGATTTAGTCCACTTCATTGTCGAATTGGACAGCTTATAGCAATCACAGAAGTCACTCGCAATGTAAACCAATGATAATGTAGTTGCTGGCTGTGTTAAACGCAAAAAGTACGTAGTTTTTATCAGTCGTAAATATGTACCTTCGTAAAAGCCGTTGCACTGTTTATTTATAAGCGCATCTTATCCGGCAACGTTTATTGTGTTAACAGCACGTGCCTCTCAGAGAGGGCATGTAATTAGCTGACGGTCGTGATGAGCTCAAAGAATTGTGATGTTCAGCAATCGATGAGCCGTGCACGGCACGAGATGTTCTCGACTTGCAAGCCCACCTGGCAGTCATGACTTTGACCTTTGACCCTGCGCGTCCAAACTACAGTCCTCCCACGGCCGCTGGCTAGAGACCCCGCCTCCGCAGATGGTAGAACTGAATCGTGCTATGAGGTGGGTCGTTTCCACGTGGCTGTGTGTGATTGCGCATGTAAGAAATGGTTCCTTGTTTTAGTCTTGGTATGAAATACAAATACTGGTATCGTACCGTAGGTGCAGGTGCTGGAATTAAGCCTGAGCATACGTAATGAAGCTACATGGCCAGACACTCTTGAAATAACACCAAGAAAATGCTAGAGCATTATCGAGGCAGGAATTTGCCCACTGCGTGAAGGCTGGTAATTAGACCCGGTGTTTACTTAGTTTACGATCCATTAGCTGCAGCCGATCCTCTTGCGGAGCCTACTAACTAGCCGGGAATTCAGTTAAGCACTAATGGGCCGGAGGAGGAGATACGCCATTATCCGCGCCAATCGATCCATCTAGCCTGGAGGGCATCGGAGCCAATCTAACCGCAATGACTGGTCGTCCACGATGTTGGACACACGATAGTAATGGAATATTAACCGCGCCCGGGGTGGCGCCACCTTGCCCACCGGGGGGGGCCATCGATGGCCCCCTCTAACTCCGAAAATATGGGCGTTAGCGCAAATCTGCAAGTGCAATAGAAGCTCGCGTGAATTCAGTAAGATTACTTCGCTGTTTTAGTGTCAGGTCAATGGGTTGACCTCCAGAGGTCAATTAGGTCAAGATCGGCTATTTTCACTCAAATATGCAATGATTAAGCAAACTGGTATACTCTTATGTATTAGAGCTATTTGGGCCTGGTAAGTTCATTTGATAGGAAATTGCCAGAACTTTTCCGTATGTGGACGTAAGACCTCCCGCCAGTGGTTTGACCTCAGAGGTCACCTCGTGACCTAATATGACCTGAGGTCCAAAGGTCGAAGTGACCTTGCTGTATATCAAATGAAAGCCAGTGACAAGACAAACACGATGGTGTTTGTTTCGCTCTAGCTTAATTAGGTCAAAGTTATTGTCAAAATACTGTTTTTGACCTCTTGTGACCTTGGATGACCTTGGAAACGTCAAGGGTAAATATGACCCCTGGGATCCGTGAAGGGTGTCTAAAAACACTGTTCTGAGCAGTCTGGTATTTGCATATTTTTGTGGCTTTTATATCATGGACAGGTTTTCCATGCTTTTCCAATGGGAGAGGTCGCCTCGTGACCTGACCTCAGGGCATGAAATCGAAAATCCCGGATATACCTTGTAGACCCTGGAGGGGTCATGAGTGTAGGAAGTTTCAAATCGATCGAGTTTGAAATGTAGCTCTTACAGAGCTCTAAGTTGAGTGAGGTGCCTTGGTTGACCTCGTCTGGTGACCTGACCTTGGGTGACCCGGGGTAAATTTCAGGGATGTGGGAAATGATGCAGTGGGGTGGCTCTCACGCGGTGCTGCGCCTGTCTTTTTGCTATCGGAAAACCTTGGGGCCTGTGGGGGGTTAAGACGATATCGACCCATGCTTGTGCATGGGTCGATACTTGTCAGCTCTTGTACCGAACGGTATAGTTCCGCCCACTTGGGTCTGAGAAACAGATAGGCACCTTTATATATACGACGCTACCTGCAGACTGCACAAATACCCACCAAACTCATGTGTGTGTAACTATCAAATGTTGATACTACGCATAATCTTTTATCTAACGTTTCTGCTGTCAACAAAAGCTGGTAGTGTTCTGCTCTAAGTAGACTAGTGCACTTAGTGCACTAAGCATTTCAGTAAGTGTATATGTCGTGCAATAATACAGTTAGGTCAAAGGAAAGCAATGATGAAGTGCTGGAGTCATTTTTCCAAACTTTTATATATATATAACTTTATATAACGTAAATTTATAGAACATTTAGGTAGGTACATCTTGCCCTTGCAGCAACAGCTGACTTGATGATATTGTCCGTTCAAGAGTGCAGCCGGAAAAGGCATTGAGAATAGGACAGCTATACTCGGCAGTTCCCTTCAAAACCATGCGTTTCACCTACCATGCGTGAAAAATAATGCCATAAACAGTTTCGGCATGAGCCTCGACTAACCACCGACTCTGACGTCTGGTAGGACGGGCACACTTGCAAAGAGGTAATGATGTTCTTTGCGAGGATGTTTCATTTTATTGTCTATCGAAAGACAGAAGAAATGATTATAGTGCCTTTAAGCTCGGTTGAATCCCTAAAGCTTTCGCGTTCTTGCCTTCCTGCAGCCTTGCAAAATGTAAAGTTTCAAAACTAATGTGCTAAGCTTAATTACGTAGTAAATACGTGCTTGTAAGTTTTTTTCATCAAGGAAAAACAAAGAGCAAGCAATTCCTAAACCTCAAATGTTTTATTAAAGCTATAAAGTCACAAAATTACAACATACCAACTTCGTGGCCTTGCCTCAAAAGATGCATTGAAGGCTGCTTCTCCGTTGAGCGTGGGTCTCAATAGATTAAGTGCCACCAAATGCGGGAACATCAATCCCGCATTCCAATCCAATCATCCAAGTCAGTCCAATCATTTGATTTTGCTTCATCGTATGCTGTATTTTCCCGGAAATAATTTTGCTGCTTGAACGTGTAGATGGGTATCTACCATGCGATGTTTGTGATCTTTCAAATCCAGTGCTTGCACTGTGTGCCCTGCGGGAGCAAAATAGAGCAATTCAGAGCCACGATGTTCTGCCGTCGAGTGCAATCTGTCAACTGTCAGCCGGAATTCCATCTGGGTTTCGCAGACTGCACTGTCTGGGGTTGCATTAGCATGGCATGTGTGTATGTCTGGGTGTGCGCCAGCCGGCTTCCTTATGTGGCCCGATGAGCAGACACTAGCACTGCAACGAGGTCTAGACAACAAGGGTAACACTGCAACAAGGTTTCGTGAAGATGACGGGAATGTCTCGGCCATTCAGTCTGTAATTGAGGCGTTTGGTAGTCAATAGTCGGTCTTATTCCTTTTTTACCAGTGTACTATGTAACGCTCTCTCTCTCTCTCTCTCTCTCTCTCTCTCTCTCTCTCTCTCTCTCTCTCTTTCGCATGTTTTACGTTAATGGGAAGAGTTTTATGGAGATAATCATTGAGAGAATCGTCATAGCTGTCGTCAGCGAACCATGGTGGTCTGAGTTATTCAACAGGTGAATCATATGCTCCGATAATGCCTGTGCTGTGGCTGAGACTCTCACTTCGCGGGTACAGCCAATTTGACTGTGCATTATGCACATGCGACATCAGATCTGTATGCACTCTTGGAACCGGGCGATAACGTAGTCTCTGGGGCATACTCCGGAGGCGCAGGGCAGTGCCTCTAACTCATCAATTAACCAGCTACACAAAAGTAGGCAACGCCTAAAGGCCAGGAGGCAATCTCCCTCCGTATTCAATCAGCCAGTTCCTGTGTCAAGCAAGACACCAGGGAAATAAATGAGTCTGGTAATTCCCAAAAAAGATGGGAAGATTTCGCTTCTTTGCAAATGCCTTACAGAATGGGCTTATCAGTTTGCGTTTTTCATTTTGAAATATTACGGTAATCTTCCAGCATAGATCTGATGAACATATGTCTCCTTTCGTTGCACTAACTTTTTGTGATTACATTTGAGATATACATACATTACACACGAGTAATTAATTTAGAAACACGCCCCTTTCACAATATTCTCACAGAATTAACTGCATTATTCTCTGCATAATTCCAAAGCAGATATTTCACATAAACATGATGACAAGTGAAGTCCCGTTTTCCCTGAGACCTTTATTTTAATCATTAACGCAGCAGACTCATGGTGGCAGAAAGAAGCGCACCAGGGCCTTCAAAAGGGACTATGAAATGAGAGATGGCAGCCAGTTAGATGTTTTAACGTGCGCGTTAACTGCAGAGCGAGCAGCTAAAACATTTGGCTGGCTCCCTAGACTTACTTATGAACTCGGAATATGGCTCCCGAGCGCTTTATTATTCGTGAATATTTGCCCATAACTGTATTTTTGTCGTAACAGGATGCGGAATTTCATTTTTTTCAAATTTTCAGATATTTTTTCGTATTTGGTTATTTGAGTTTTCTTTTAATGAATAAATGAATGAATGGATGAATGAATGAATGAATGAATGAATGGATAAATGGATGGATGGATGGATGAATGTTCACCAGCATGCCAAACGCAGCCCTATGTGGGGAATGCGAGCAAGGGCTGTCCCAGATTTTTTTGTGCTACTGCCCTCAATATTGAAAAAATAAGCCTAACTGAATTTAAACAAGGATGCAGGGACAAAAACAAAAAGAAGCGTTTTATTAGCATGGGTATCTGAGCTTGGAAGTCATACATCCTCAGAGAATTGGCAAAAATATGCTCAAATTGGTATAGCAGTGACTTTCCGTTTTCATCTGCGTACGATAAAAAATATAGAGAGATATACTGAACATTAGATGGAAGATCTCATCGCCCACCTTCGCTGTTAATGGCGTCTCCCGTGCCTCTGTGTGGAGTTGGTGGCCCATCAGCCGCCGGCAGAGCCGTAGCAGTCCCCCTCTGGCGCGGCGCCGTCGGCGGCAGTGAACTGCCAGGCGGAGGTCCCCACTCAGCTCACGTGGGGAAGCACACAGCCCGGCTGCAGAGACGACACATGGATCATTGGATCAGCCTCTCGCTGAAGGCTATGAAGTGACGGCTCGTCTGGCCTTTTCCAGGGCTGCAGACAGTAGATGATCCCGGCCGCTGTGACGCGAGAATCATCCACCAGCGCCTGCGACCATTAGGAGGAAAGGTCACATGCGCCTTCATGCCACCACTCGCCAGCCCAAATTGTTACCGTTTCTGAACAATTCGGATTTCTTGGCCTCAGGTGCTTAAAGCCTACGTTCATCACCAGGTTAACTATGAGCACTTAACACTATTCAAGAAATGATGGCATTATGCAACACAAATGGGGTGATATGAAGTCGGTGTTTTCCTATTACCACCTGCCACCCCAGATCGATGCACTCCGGGTTGCCCTCTGCATCGATGGTTTATAACTCGCCGAATATGGGTGGACGGCCTGTGACCTGGCGGCGGAGTGTTCTGTGCCTCGTTGGGGGAAGGGTCGTTGGTGCAGCAGCGGCCAGATCCTTCGCAGCTCATGGGTTCAAAGGTCGTCCGGTTGCCAGCGATCAAAAGGATCAAGCTGAAGATATCACTTCCCGGAATGCCGAATGCCGCCCGCTCTTGGGCCTGGGTGTCTGAATGGTGCAACCAAAAGGCTCGTGATTGCTTTTCCGTCTGGATCTGCTACTTCCTTTGTCCGTTTTTCGTCGGTCAAGTTTCGATTACAGTGATCTGATTTTTCGTTTGAAAGACGGCTGCAGATTTATTTCGTTGGTGATCTATTGGCTAGGAACGGGATACAACATGCATTGACATTGAATCTCATACAGGAGTTTGTTGGCATCGCTTTACTTACGTGCGAACTCATCGAGCGGCCAAGAAAAGAAAGAGAAAAAATATACTTTTAAGAATGTTTGGCGAAAACACATTGCTAAGTCAGTAAAATACCCAGTCAAACTAAAATGATTATCACCCCTCCCCCCGTTTTCTGTATGGCTTAACCAACTGAGGCAGATTTCATAAACGTGGGAACAATATTTTTACAGTTGAGTTGCAAACTAACAGTTGTGCACGGAGACTGTAAGATTGTCTTTACGAAATGTGTTTGAACTGCAACGTGTAAGTTCGTCAGCAAGCTTTTAACTGTAAAATGTAAGTTTTAATTCAGCGGTGAATCTCGCCGGTAGGTTTGGGGAAACCAAAATTGAACAAAAACCCATACGGTGACAGATTTTGCCACGTTTTAATTAGCCAGTTGGTTTGGGGGAGGGGGCAGGCGGGGAAAATATAAGTGGAAAAGCGAAGAAAAAAACATCACGCGGTGACATATTTGGCCACGATTTAACTGGCCAGCAACCTTAGGGGAGCAACACCAAGTACAAAAAAACATCACGGGGTGAAAGGTGTGGGTTTAAGATGTTTGTTTTTGCTATTTAAATCAGCATTTACTCAAAAAACTTTTAAACATCAAGAGCAGCAATGTCCACTGTTTACACTGAAGTTGACTGATTTTTTTGGACATTGACTGGTTCAGTTGAAGCACCAAAACCTCACTTATAAACTAAAAACGAGCAGGGGAAAAAGGTCGACAGCTTGCGTGGAGGGGAAGGGCAAAACATGGTTTTGATTTTGACCGATATTTTTCGTTTGGATGGAGGCAAATGATATTTTGCTCCCGTCCCCCTGGATCCACCACTGTTTAGATTATTAAAGAAATCCGTCTGAGTGGGCAGCTGATGTGAGTGTCTGTATAAACACCAGGCCAAAACTCATAGTCCAGAGTAGTATTGTCATTGACTTAACATCCCTGTGGATATCTGGCTGCACAGCTGATTGTTTGGGCCAATTCAGAAAGAATCCAGATTACAAATGAGAATTCGGACTCTGACTCTGCATTTATTTTCACGTGAATGAACTCTCTCACATAAATCGGGTTTTTCAAATATGGCTATCACCTTGCACTTTAATGCAGCATGTTTGTAGGATCCTTCATCGTTTCAATGACCCATGTTTTCTTTCAGAGCATACATTGTCATGTTGAAAGCAGGTCATTTTATTTTTAGCTTATCTCTCTCTCTCTCTCTCTCTCTCTCTCTCTCTCTTGTTTATTTCTATCTGTGGCTCTTTTGCTCTGATCTTGTATGTACATACATGCATAAACAGACATTGTACACAAGCACGCATGCCTTCTCTTTTAAGCGATTTGAGCTATACCTGGGCTGATCCTGTTTCTAATATGAAGTGAATAAATACAAATGCAGAATTTGGGTCTTTACCTCCGGTTACAGTTCCACATGATACTTTTGGGCTGACCTGGTTTGAATCTGAATCTTATTGGTCGACACAGTCTAACCGAGACAGGAGCATGGTACCGATTGTGTAAAAACATCACGACTAATCAAACAAGTGTATCTTCCATTCTCCACCTTGATCTGGAGCCACAATCACGCTTTAATCATCTAATGTTGTCGTATGGACCGTGACGAATCTAGCCTGAAGGTGTGGGGAGGGGGCAAGCCAAAGTCAAACAGCTTTAGAAAAAACACGCGTTGAGAGATTTTGCCACAATTTACCTAGACGGTAGGGCTTGGGGGTAAATCCAACTCGAAAAGTATTAAAAAAGACATCGTGATGCGTGAGATGTAACAGTAAGATACTTGTTTTTGCTATCGAAGGCCCAATGTTTACACTGAAGTTGACTGGTTCTGTTTGAAGTTGAGAATTGAAGTACCAAAACCTTGCTTACAAACTAAAAAGGATTCGGGAAAAAGGCAGTCGACAGCTTGGGGAAGCAAAACATAGTTTTTCTCCCAGCTTTTCTGTTTGAGGGGAAAGTTTTTCTGTTTGCCCCAAGCTTTTTGTCCCCACTTCTCCCCTGGATCCGTCACTGCATATGAATGTATGAATTGGATGGTCGTATGCGCGCTGATTTATAAACGATATATGCCTTCATTGTGAGGTCGTGCCTCAGGGATGGGGTGGCCCAATCCGAAGGACAGTACATCAGGCGCTCTGTCTCACTGCCTTTGAACCTCTTTCAGCTGGCTCAGAGGCAACGCAGCGCCAAATAGCATCAGCAGTTACGCCTCGGAAATCGCCAGCTCAGCTCTGAAATCTTGCACTAAACTTACCGTAAAACAGTCTGGTTTATTGAACCTCGCGTTATGGCGAGCCCTTTGAACTTTTCAAAAGTGCTTTGAATGACAAAATGACAGCTAGAAATTACCTGTCTCATCTTTTCGGCAGCGTGCGTAGTGATCTGAGACGTTGATTCTGAACTGTTCAGCGTTCACTTTGGAGAAGTGCGTTTCGGATCGCTCCAGGAACCGTGCAACTGCTGCTGCAGTTCAGGGAGTTTGAGTGTCTGGTTCCCGGCGGGGGAGGGATGAGGTGTCAATGAGACATCCTTTATAGGGAGGCGTTGGGTCGGCGCACGCGACAATCTGGAAGTTATTATCGAGCGTCAGGAGACGTGGCGTCTGGAGCGGCCGTCCAGTGCTGGAAGTGGCGTCCAGGTCCCAGCTGGGGCTCCGGCCGGCGCGGAAGGTGTCTGCAGCAGGCCGCACCTGGCGCCTCCTGTGGCTGGCAGTGGGGTGCAGACGCACTTATGGCAGTCACCAATGCCGCCTGTTAACTATTCACCATGGAAAAACAGCCAGCAACACTCACGCAGACATACAACCCGAAAGCTTCGTATCTTTTCTGAATAATGTGCGTGTTGGAACAATTGATTGTGCCTAGTTGCTGAGCCGCCTGCCCCTGGTCGTTTTTACTCAGCTGGCACTGTTATTGCGATATTTTGCTCAGTGGCTGTGTCAGTACCGTTCATGGGGATATATGTTAAAAACACCTCTAAGATAAGCGGTTCTCTAATCTGAAAACTATTCTTAACAAATATCCCCATTGGACATATTTCCGAATACCTTAAAGATAAGCAGGTTCTGTCAGCCTTACTTCTCACTTCTCATACACAGATTTGATCTCGTTTTTAATTGTACCTTAATTGCATGCTAATAAAAACTTTTCCTATCCGAATTTTTTGCTTTTATCTTCCTTATGCTGCACATTTTCTGGAAAAATATTTTGCTCGTATTTTTTCACGCTCATTGCCGTGTGGCTTATCTCCATATAAGCAGGCCATGTACAGCCGGTTTCACACTGATTGATAGGTATTCGTGTCAGTTGTAAGAAATATATTAAAAACTTCTCATAAAAAATTGCGCTCTAGTAATGTATTTTGACGAGCTCTTTAAATGTGGGCCCCTGCGAACTGCATGAGACGTCAATTGGGAAAGTTATGAGCAAAAACTGTTTTCGCCGATCTCGATGATTTCCTGTGTCCTCTCTCAACCACTTCCGAATTTTAGACCCGATGAAGTATTTTTGCACGTCAGTTCATGCATCGAGTTAAAATGCAGCAGGTGAGGCAACAACGGTGTCGGAAGGAAACACCACTGGAGAGATATGTCGCAAAAACGAACACGGCCTAATACCTACCAATCAGGATAGGACCGGCTGTGCATGCATACATATTTACATACATGGCCATGCCGTGCAAATGGATGCGTGATAAAGCAGAGACTGTTTTCTCCTAATTTGATTTTGGAGAATGCAATATTGATCCAGATTGAGGTTGACGTCTCAATAAACATACTGCGCTGCGTGCTTGATTTGCCATGCACCCACTTCCCCTGTTAAAATATATAAACATCCGTACCGCTTTGCTAGAGGTCTTAATGCCATTTCCTCTTTCTTTATAACATCCCAAAGACGAAGAAGCTAATGAATCTAGAAGGTCTGGAATTTTTTCTCATTTTTTCACTCAGAGACCTTGGGCTCAGTCCTCTGTAAAACAGGTCCCACCTCTTGTTGAACCAGGAAAACGAGCTCACCACGCTTCATTTCAGCTCGCGTCGACCGCATCGTTTTGGCGCCACCACCTGCAACACGTGTCGCGTCTGACACGCTCTTCCCCCGCCGCAGGCAACACGTCCACCTGGCTGACGGTGACGTTCACCCTGGAGCGGTACGTGGCGGTGTGTCATCCAATGCGCCGCGAACTCTTCTGCTCAGCCTCGCCCATCTCCCGCGCCAGGAGAATCATCTGCATCGTCTACTTCGTCTGCTTCATGGTTACACTGCCCACACCCTTCGAGTGGGACGTGGTGGACGAAGTCGACAAAGAGGTGAGACAAAAATGGGCTTAAGGCCCATGCAGATTAAACGATCAAAGGTCAAAAAAGAGAGAAAGGGAAGGGCGGGTGGGGAGAAAGGAGAATAGGGGAAATTGAAAAAAATGTTGAGACGATTGTAAGGACATCACATTTTTCAGAATAATATTTAGTTGGTGGCGGCACCCAGGATACCACCAGTATTACCCCTGAGTTACCCTGGTAATATGTTCGGGTGCGGGGGGCGAGGCGATTTGAGGGGACAAAATAATCAGTACAATTTGGGGGCGGGGGCGAGGCGATTTGAGGGGACAAATAATCAGTACCATTTGGGGGCGGGGGCGAGGCGATTTGAGGGGACAAAATAATCAGTACCATAGACATGCACTTATTTTGATAACCATTTTGTGTTCCTAAATTGGGACGGGGAGGGCATGTGCCCCAAACAGTGAAATGATAGAGGGTCTCAGCCCACTTTTTCCATACCTCAACTTTTCTCACGTGCAACTGAGGGGGCGTGCGCGAGGTTCCAGATGTTCACCTCCCCTCCATTGGTTAATCCTTTGTCCTGCTCTTAGTTTTCTTCTCACTCTCTCTGCGCTAAGGATGGACGCGTAGGTGGAAGCTGATACTTTGCAGATTTATATATTTGTGCTGAGAATTTGTGTTGGCAACATAGCCGTCGACAGTGGGGGAATGGAGGGGACGCGTTCACCCAGCTGGTAACCTATGGAGAACCTCGGCCCTTCGCCCAAAAAGGCACTCGACTATTTACTTGCCCTTTCCTCAATATTCATATCAATATTGACCGACGAAAATGTTCAGAAATTGAATTTGGATGGACTGCCTCAGTCGCACCATGCCGGTCAGCCATCAACTTTTGGTTTCGATTGTGTCAAATATGCATATGCCGATAACAACTTGTCCTATTAATGGCATCCTCGTAAAGCTATCACAGTATTTCATGTGACAGTTCTAAGATGGTGCAGTTTGTTGTCACTGAATATTTGGAGGATACTGAATTTAACATGAGATCTGATTAACTGTTCAAGCGTTTCAAGAACCGTAAGCTCATTATATTTCTCATTGTGTTTGGTCAAACTGTAACGCTCAAAACCATCCGAAGTAACAAGCTGTCTCCTGTGTCTTTCTTTCAGACCAACACCACGAAAGTGAGTGTCAACTTCAGCGATCTGGGCAACCGGGATTCCTACCGTCATGGTTACTACTGGTTCACCTCATGTACTTTCATCTTTATCCCGCTGATACTCCTGGCTATCTTCAACTCCTTCCTCATCGTGGCGGTGAAGAAGTCTCGTAAGCAGCGGGCCAATCTTTTCGCCGCCGAATCGCAGTCAGAACGACAGGAGAGCAAGATCACCATCATGCTGATCGTTGTCGTCATCATCTACATGGTGTGCCAAATGCCTCATGCGTGCATGCTGCTTCACCACGCCATGCATGGTGATAATCCTCCAAATTCTGACGGCGACTTCATCGTCCGCTCAATCAACAACTTCTTTAACTTCCTGATGGCTGTGAACGCAGCAGTGAACTTTATCCTCTACTGCGCGCTGTCGGACAAGTACCGGAAGACATTTCTTGTCACATTTTGCGGGTGCTGGTACCAGCCACAGGGGGTCGTACCATCTTGTCTACCGACTGCATCCAGTAACGTCAGCGAATTCTCTCGGACGGGTTCACCACGTAGCGCCAGCAGCTTCCGCAGCTCCTTCCGCAGCAGCCTGAAGTCGCAGAAGTCTCTGCGAGAAAACGGTTTGAGAACTGGATCGCAGCGCAATAGTCCAGGCGAACCACCAGCATCGCTTCTAGGTGTACCTGGGAAGGGTAAGGCGACAAACACAGAGACGCAGGGTCTGTTGGACGCGTCCGGAAGGCCTGTGGCGGCTGGGGATAAGAGACACCGCTCTCGTGAGGCCAGATTTCCGACACTGCTGCGCTGGCTAAGACCAGGGCGCCATCGAAAGAACGGCTCTGCGAACATAGTCATCACAACACCAGATGGAAGTCAAGAAGAGGGAGTCACATCGGTGTAGGAGAGAGTCTCGGATAAATATTGGTCAACAGGCCGCCAGAAGATGCTGGTTGGGAACGAAATGGGATACCGGTACCCTGGTGATGAGAGATGCGACTGAGGGCTACGGCTCTATCCGAGAACCAAGCCATCGCTCTGGTGACAGCTCGGGTATTCCTCGCACGAGTACGAGATCCTGCCCTTGGTATCCTTTGAATGATCGAGTGATCCAGATGGTGCAAACAGATCCGATCTCCATCCGTGCTGCCATATGAAGAGAGTCGGCCCCGTCATGGCCTTACTCGTCAAGGTGAATATTTCCCATCAAACATCCTGCAGGTAACGCGAATGATGCAAATACGTCCCATTGGACTAAATGGCCAGAGTGCTCCCACTAAAAAGCGCAATATGTACTTGCAACTGAGTGTCCTGACGGTGCCAGAGACGCAGTGGAGGAGACTCGCGAAATGTGGCGATGGGAGCGAGAGACAACCACTGGCCAGTGTAAAAACCCACGTCTGGACACGGAGAGCTTTAACGAGTTACGTGTGGGAAGCGACTGTGAGGAGCTCCAAAGAGCTGAGCATGTCCAAAGCCACCTTTCGCGCAATGCCCAGCATCATCGGTCCTTCCACCAAGCACGCGATAGAGTGTCGTGCTCACAGGAAAGTAAGCAGCGCAGACTATGCCAGTGCAGCCAAGAGTAGTGGTTTTGCCTGGTGGTGCTCTAAGGAAACCATGCTGGTACTAACTAGACACCAGCAGGAAATGAACATCATTCTGAAGTGGTGCGGCACGAACTCTCGAATTTGAAAATATGCTCGGTGAGGCGATTTCGTCAGTGTTGGTGTCCCTCTGGTGCTTTTCACGTTCTATCGATAAGGTTCAGATTATCTGTTTTGTCCTGTGCAGACCGCGTGTTGTAAATTTAGAGAGTCCAGACCTTTTTTCGGATCGATGTGTCAACTGTGGGGCTGGTCTCTTCAATAGACGTTATTATGCAGTTCATGGAAACTCCAGGAAATTACTCATTTATAACCTGAGCTTTTATTTCTTTTTCATCGTCCATTTTAATGAGATGAACAAAATCTTCTGGTCAGTGAAGGGTTACGTTAGACCTAAAGACGAGGTATGTACTGCAAGGTAGATTATTTCCGCCACAACCTTGCAGCTTTCCATCCTGTGTCAATATCACCTACTACTAGTGACTTGTTCTGGTACAAAACGTCTGAACAAAATGTGCACATATTGAAGTTAAGGTCGATTCCTTCCTCCATATCCTACATTTTCTGATTGTTGTGGCTCTCTCATTATTTCCCCAGTAAGAATACCGTCCCTTTTGGCGTGTGTGGGGTCATGGTGATGTACATTATAACCATTGTTACCTGGATCAAAATCCTGAAGGTCAAACGAGGTCGTAAAGATCGAATCTGGGCCGTGCTGGGGACCTATTGAGAAATACCGTGATGATGCAGGAAACCGGAAGTACACTGAACGCGAACCAATGTCATAGATGATAGGTCCCACACAATGTACTCTGAAAATGTAAGGTCAAGGTCATTTAACGTCACTGATTTATGACGTAACAATATGACATATTTCCAGTAATTTACAATATAGCTGGCACCATAGCAGCCTTTAGGCCAGAAAAGAGGGTTCGACTTTGACAGGAGACATTTGTGCTTGACCTGCTACTTTGATCTTGACATTGAGCATCTTTAAATATGAAGTAATTGCATGACACAAGTCATACTGAGAAATGTCACCTGACCGGAACATTGCGGTTTATGACCTTAAAAGGTTTGTATGACCTTGACTTGTGACTTTGACCTTCGTGTGAGATGACCTTGACATATAATCCCGTTGATATTGCGTTAATACGTAACCCCTCGGTAAACAATGCAGGCGAACTGGTGCGACCACGCGAATATGACCTTAAAATATAGGTCTGTCTTTGAAAGTTTGTCAGTCAGAAACTTATCGACCGAATTATTCCACCAATCCACGTGCCCATGAATATTTCCAATTTAACCAAGTCAAATTTTCCAGCTGCGAGCGGTTCTCCAGTAACCTCACATAAATAAGTGGAAGGGTACTCAGTGCCTCCCTCCAATGCGCGAGTTAAGGGACTCTGATAACAAATGTATTTTTCTTCTCCGAATATGTCCCTTAATAAGGGATCCCTTGTTTTTTAGCCTGATATGCCTATAGCTTCTTTAACTTGAGCGATGGGAGGAAAAACAGACGCGTGCGTACGTCTTATTAACTGTTCGTCGGTTTTGCAATATTTGGAGAGCAGTTTCCGCCGAAAGTTGTGACAAAAGCTCCAGCTTCAGCAAAGTTAGTTTAGCAAAGACTCTAAAATCTATAATGACGCACGGTGCGGTCAGAACGAAACCCAGCTCTCCCTCATAGGCACCAACTCCTATCAAGTTTGTAAAGTAGTGGTGGGATGGCCCGCTACTTTATTCTCCTGCTCCATTGCTCCGCCATTTACGGACGCTAGCTGGCAGCGCAGTGGCGGTAGCGGCTTTAATCGGAAATAGTGGAGAAGCGGGTAGGGGACTTAGAGATTAAAATCTGCTATCCTTGACGACAGCAATCGGAGGAGACGGCTACCAAAAATGGAAATAAGGTTGAGAGAAATTATTTCCCGTCAGGAAAAAACAATATTGAGTTAATATTTTTGTTCCAATCCTGTTTTACTCTATCTTAAAGTGAAGTTTCTAATTCTGTAGTTGGCATACTAAAAAACAAAAGTTTTTTTAGAATTTCTTAAAAAAACGTTTTCGAAATTTTCAAAAGCTGCTTTAGGTAGTAATTAGTAGCACTTTATAGTATAAAAGCACCGACAGCGGAGCACCATGCAGTGGTTTCGCGATTTAAAGAAAATGTAGCGCTAGTAGCAGTAGCAGTTTTAGGTAGGCTAGGTTACGGAAGTAGCGGCGGCGGTTTCCAAATGTGTTTAGCTCTATCCACGTTCAGCCTTCGACATTCAGTCATCCAGGAATGTGACAAAACAATGTGCAGGAATCCCCAACACTCAAAATTTCTTGCGAAACACGAATCTGCGCAGCTTTAGTATTGGCAGAGAGTAAGCCAATCCATTAGTTATGCCCGTGTTTTTCTATCGCTACACCACTCTCCGTCATCTTTCCGACGAGCCAGAAAATCATGGTGTAACTATTTGTGACGCGCTGTTCTGAGCTATCAGCGTGGAGCCATATCATGGTGAGGGCATGGACGACGGGATCGTCACCGGTCTCGGTTTCATATCTCGTTTCGTTGATTGGCAGTGAGCTAGTGGACCGGTAACTGCCTATCAACGGGAAATGAGACGGCAGCGCACGGCTCCTAGTTGGAGTGCTAATCAAAAGTGTCGGTCAAAGTTTCCGAGATAAGGTCGGGTCTGACCGAGCGGAAGTGTCACCAGCTGGGCCAGTTAGTATCGAACTTGACCTTCTGTTGTTCACTGGCAAAGAGAGCCGCCTGGTAGGTGGTTCACATGTTCGTGGGCGATCAATGTCGGTATTTGCACCCGTGGCATGGCGCTTTGTGTGCGATGCATCATTGTGGATCATTTTTCTATCTTGCGAGCATGTTTCATCTAGCCTAGAGTATTTTTTAAAAATGGAAAGCATTGTTTGCATGCGTTTGATATGGGCAACACTTGGTTCCCACATTTTTTTCACCGAATAATGGACCCGTTTTCAAACATGAGCTCAATTGCCTTCCTCTCTCTCTCTCTCTCTCCTCTCTCTCTCTCCCTCTCTTTCTCTCTCATGTTTGTTCTTCAATGACCCGCCTTTCCACATCTAGGAGAGCACATTATCCCCTTATCTCTCGTATCTTTATGCATTTTGTTTTTTGCCGCAGGCTAAAGCCGGCGCACAACACCTTATGAATCACTAGTTTAAATATTATTTGCTCCTTTCAAGTAAAAACAAGCTTTTTAATTGTTTAGTGGCTTAAAACGTTTTGGGAGTTTTTTTAACTGATACTCTAGCTGGCCCCACCGGCGCGGCAGTTTGCAGGTGTTCAGGGAAGGAGGGGGCTGTTATAAAGTCAGCTATAGCCATCTGGCCAGCCGGGTTGCACGGTGCCCTGAACTATGCGTATTAAGTATTCTCTAGCCTGGACAGGAACAGATTTGGTTCATTCGCCACCTATGTGATGATACTAAGTGAGAGCGTATCCGCTGTTCTGGGATTCATTTGTAACAGCTGACATGCAGTATGAAGTGTGCATTACCTGTAAATGTTCTATTGTGGGAGATGTAAATCGTGAATCTGGATTGCTCCCAGCTAAGATGTAATTTCTTTGTGGTAGGTTAGATTGTGTCCATAGTTCAATGTGATGTTATCTGGTTACTGTACTTAAATGTGTGTGAGAGAGATTCATTCACTACTTTTGTTGGAAACGATATTTTCAATTCCGTGACAGAGTGGTGCCATTCGTATGATCGTGTTTTGCGGATTTATGGTTCTTGGTAACATTGTAGAAGTGTAAGCCTCTGTGTTTATATGGTCCACGTTCTGAGCGAAGCGTCCGCCGGGACTGTTCACCGCACATCGGGGGAGGGGCGTCCGGGCCGGCTTCGGACGCCCAGACGCTCTGGACTCCCGCTGGCTCGTGATGACACCAGGGCCTGGACCGGCCCCGCTCGCCTGCAGGCTCCGGACTGGCTTCGGAATTCCGTGGGATTGGGACTGGCTCCGGACGCTGATAGGCTCCGGGCGCTCGCAGGCTCCGCGCTGGCTCCGGACGCTCACACGGCGCTGGAGAGTCTCCGGCGAACGCTGTTGCCACGCCTGACTGAGGGCAGGCGCCCCGTGGGCGCTGGCTACTTCGGGCCCAACGGTTCTCGAGTGCACAGACACCAACTGAAATTGCACGCTCGGTTGTATGTATATAATGTGTCCAGCTCGATCCAGTCTGTCTTTATATGTTGCTTTGAACATTGTGCTATTGTTCTAACATCCATTTGACTGTCTATTCGTGAACAAGGATGACTTTAAAAAAGAATGGATCTGAAGAATAATGTTATAGCGTGTTTTCAAACAGGTTTGTTCCAAATTTTTAAATTTTTCATTGAATCATCTTTTTCAACCAGAAATGTATATTGCAACAAACCAAACAGGTATGAGTATGCCAATCATTGTTGGTTTCGCAGGTGGATGGATTTTTTCAGTGCTTTTAGATTACATAGGTCAAGTAATAACTTATCATACTGGAATTTTGACACTCTAAATGTTGGATGTAATATTGGTAATAATCAGCGAGCTCTCAACAGTAAACCAAGACAAGGCTTTGCTATTGTAGATACCAACATCAAAAGAAAGCTCGTTTCCTCTTGATTCCATTTTTGGGGCCCATTTAAAGCAATTCGAGCCGTTTTGTGTCCTACATATGATTTTACGGACGCGTGCCTGTCTTCTGGCAGCAAATGGATTCGAATTTGGGCAAGGCGGGTATTTTCGCTCAATACAGGATATTTCAGGGCGCTTCGGATCGCAGGGGGGGGGGTGCTCTCACATACTTGGAGCTGGGAACCATATTTCCGCGAGATGCACTGATGCTCAAAGGGCATCCCTTGCTGCCAGGATAGCAGAGTGTCGCGAAGAGGGATTATGCTAAATGTACCTTAAGAATGAAAATAATAAAGAGTGAGCTTGATTTTTTGTGCTTATTGTGTTGGAGCTCAGTACGTTTAGCGCTAAGTTCTCGCAAAAATTACCAATATGACGTGCATTATTTAAACGCGACACAATTCCAGTTCTTTTGGCTGAATGAACATGCGTTTCCGACCACAGCGGCTGCTTGGATCCTAAATTTAAAAACGAACCGACCCAAAAACACGTCTTGAAATGTTTTTAGATCCGCTATTTTAAAGTCGATCTCAGTTACGATCACATGGCCTGACGTCCATGTTCGACAGTATGTTATACAGGGTAGGTGATCTGATGGCACTTCCAGATTAAAAGCTGGGTGTTAGCATCAGTGGAAGTGGCCCTTTTTCCTCTGCATTGGTTTTGCGCACTGCTCCGTTTTCCCTGAATAGACTTTAGGTTCTGCATTGTGTGCAGTTTCCATCCTGACAGGGATTCGCAGAAATGTAGTATGCACCCTACCGATGTTTTGGATCTCGGTTCGAGGTACATACTTTGTGCCGAATAAACCCTGTCAGAACTCGTGGAGTGATTGTGAGTCCACATGCAGATCTATCGAGCCTCGTGAAAGAGAATACACGTTATCTGTCTGGCATATTTGTAGATAACATTATATGTGCACGGAAATAATTCCACAAGAAGCTGGAAACGACAACCAACATGGACTAGGGAATGTATCGGGTCTGAACAACAAGAGTATGTAAGCTACAAAAAGCGGATTCAAGACCTCGGATGAGAAGGGGGGTTAAACATGGTCGGGGGTGCCATCAGGACCAAGGGGCGCCATTGTTAGGTCGATATAATTATCAGGTTGGTGCCAAGTCCTATCGCGGGGGCGCCGAGACTCAGGAGGAAGCGACATTTCAGAGGTCACAGTTGAGCTTTCAGGGACCCTGTAAACATGCCAGGAGGCGCCGAGGTTCAACAGGGGGGAAATTGCTCACCTTTTTAACGTCCTCCCTGGGTCTTCCTATGCTGTGTTGTATATTATATATATATGCATACATATTTTTTTTTCATATATGCACTCGTACACCATTAGAGCTTAACTACGCTTAAACATATTGCAAGTCAGAAAGAGGCTTCAAAACACCAGAAATATTCATGTGGTACAACGCTAAGGACTGCGAAAGACCGCAGTGCTCTTGCAGGCAGTTACCGTCATCGCCTCCCTTCGCAACACTCAAGGATCCACGGGGAGGGGGAGTGGGTTCATTACGAGATCTAAACTCTAAACCCACCGATTTTCCTTTTCTAAAAACATTAGGTATGCTTTTTAACGATTTTGGGACAGTTGCCCCCTCTCCCTCTTCATACAGACAACCGGTGTAGATTCACTACAGCTTGAGGATGCACAAATAATGGAACGGAAAGAATCGAGTGTATTGTAAAGTTAGGACGTTAGACAGCCAGTATTATGTAGGTAAGTACATTTTCAATTAACATTATGGAGAAAATAGCTTTGTTAGTATATAAGTTAATACCGTTCTTGCAGTCTATCAAAATGTGAGTAAAACAGTTGGCAAAATGTAAAGATTGAGTACATGGAGTTTAACATCGCATTGCAATCAACCTTAGATGCTTAGGCATTACGAGGGTGATCAATTTTGTGGAGTCAAATACAAATGTTTGTTAATGTTAACTGTAAATACCGTACCAAATTATATTGTGGAATAAAATATTTGATTTTGGGGATTTGATTTTGCCTTAAATTTAGAACCATAACATGTATTCATTCATTCATACAAATATAAACAAAAATAAACAACAGATCCAGATAGGAGAATCCGTGGAGGATGCCGCCGGTATTCGGGACGAGGAGTGGGGGAGGGAAGGACGGGGGTGGGGGGGGCGGCTCACAACCCGCACGCGGGTTATCCATGCTAGATGGCGCGAAGCTCCATATATGGGGCTGCGGTGACTCGTTCGATGCAAGACGCCCGTTGTCAGAGGACTCGCAGCCGATGTGGTTACATACGGACGCGCACGCACGTGGGACTGCGAGTTCGATCTGAACCGATCCGGCGCCGGCGCTGTGGCAGATCAGGCGAGAAGGGCACTAAATACGGGCATAACCCCAATTTTTAGGGGTCATACGCGCATTTTGTGGAAAGAGAGGAAGTATTGCCAACTGTGTGCTCAAAGTCAAGACCCGTTCAGAGCGTTTCCGCATTCCGAAAATCGCATGCGGGTGCACATGATGAAATATTAGCGTGGCTCGCAACCGGTTTTCCGCTGACGACGTACACTCGCATCATCCGTATCATATTTCTTACTTTCCCCGACAATCGTAATTACTCTGGGTCAGCCCGTCCATCTGTTCCCCAACTTGCAGAGCACTGGTGCAAAAACTAAACAGCAGAGGGGGCCGCCGCAGCCATTTTTATCCGGTGGTTAAGGTGGTGCAGCCGCCTGGTGGAAACAAAAAAAATAGGGTTAGATTTTGAGAGGACGTCATTCATATATATCGTGGAGAGTGGGGGGAGGGTAGTGTGATGCGTGCTGCGATCACTTCGTGCACTTCTGACTCGGTCAAGGTCACGTCCTCAGCCAAGGGTTTCCACATCCACAGCGCAGAGCGGCAGTGGCTGATGGTACCAGGGAGCGAGTCAATAAGACCACAAATCACGCGAATGCCAGTGGATTTGCGGATGCCATGAGCGAGTGGTCTGTACGGATGAACATTGTGGCGGAAACCGTGTGAACGGGCCTTTAAAAGCGTTCGAGCCGTAGTTCGAACGGCTCTGTAGATTTCAACAAGAACATTTACCAAGTGACAACATGAACTAAGTGTTTTGAATAGACTACAGGGCCTGATGGACCAGGCATCTATTAAGTCCAGAACTTTTCAAATTAGCGGCATTGTATCAGTTTACATATATTCAAACTATACGCTTTTTCTGAAACCACCCTGTATGTAGTTTGGAACGGGGAGGTCTGAACCAAGGCTGTGGCGCATTAGGGCTGAGGCGAGACCGCAATCACAAGGTGTCATGGACAATGGACATGCAAATCAGAGGCCGGCGCGCCGATGGCCCCCGCGGTGATTCAGTTCAGCGGGCGGCTGGACTCCATCCAGGGGCTGCAGCATCTTCACTCCCTGCAGCTGCAGCGCAGTCAGGCCAGCACCAAATTTGCCGTCTCTGGTGGCACCCACGCCCCGTTCCGCAGCCAGCACTCAGCCGGACAAAGTCTCAGGGGAGTATTTGGTTATGGATGACCCGTGAATGGATTCTGAGGCCTGCAGATTTAGTGTCCGATTTTGGCAGCGAGCCTCCTAATCTCTTAGTAAGTGAGCATGATTAGCTGCTTTGAGTCAGAAGGCTTGGTGGAGTGTGGTCAAAATGCAGCCTTCGGATATATTAATCGTACCTTTAACGCGTGCACTGGAGGGGACCTCCACGGCCCCACCTATTTTCCAGGGTAGTAGAACCATTCAAAGCTGAAAGAAAACGCAACTTGACTAAGAAAGGGAAGATTAAATGACACGTAATTTCTATAACTTAACCCTCGCCCCACCGGGGGCCATCGATGGCCCCCTAAGGTTTTTCCGGGATAGCAGAAAAACGACGAGGCGCAGCACCGCGGTTGAGGGCTCTACCTCTCACTGCATCATTTTCCCATCATCCCTGAAATTTTTTACCCCGGGTCACCCAAGGTCAGGTCACCAGACGAGGTCAACCAAGGTCACCTCACTTCACCTTTAGAGCTCTGTAAGAGCTGCATTTCAAAGTTGATCGATTTGAAACTTCCTACACTTCATGACCCCTCCAGGATCTACAAGGTGTATATCCGGGATTTTTCGATTTCGTGCCCTGAGGTCAGGTCACGAAGCGACCTCTCCCATTGGAAAAGCATGGGGAAAAGCTATTTCATGATATAAAAGCCACAAAAATTATTGCAAATACTCAGACTGCTCAGAACAACGTTTTTGGACACCCTTTCACGGATCCCAGGGGTCATATTTGCCCTTTGATCTTTCCAAGGTCATCCAAGGTCACCAGAGGTCAAAAACAGTATTTTGACAACAACTTTTGACCTAATTGAGCTAGAGCGGTGAAACAAACACCATCGTGTTTGTCTTGTCACTGGCTTTCATTTGATATACGGCAAGGTCACTTTTGACCTTACGTGACCTCAGGTCATATTAGGTCACGAGGTGACCTCTGGCGGTCAAACCACTGGCGGGAGGTCTTTACGTTTGACATAGCGGAAAAAGTACTGGCAATTTGCTATCAAATGTACTTTACCAGGCCTCAATAGCTCTAATGACAAGAGTTATGCCCAGTTTGCTTAATCATTGCATATTTGAGTGGAAATAGCCGATCTTGACCTAATTTGACCTCTGGAGGTCAAACCATTGACCTGAGCACTAAAACATGCGAAGTAATTTCTTACTGAATTCACGCGAGCTTTCTATTGCACTTTGCAGATTTGCGCTAACGCCCATATTTTCGGAGTTAGAGGGGGCCATCGATGGCCCCCGGTGGGGCGAAGGTGGCGCCGGACCCCCGGTGGGGCGCGGGTTAAGAGGCTATAGCATAGTGAAGACCGTGTCAAGGTATCCTGCACCCTTAAGCGGATATTATTTTTTCGTTACCATGACAGCCGGGCCGGGCCGTGACGCTCGTTGTAAAATTGTACCCATATGTAGCGAGACACCTCGCGGGCACTGCACGTCCGCTCTGTACTGATGATGTCCTGGTAGGAGCTGGGCAGACCTGTCTGTGCAACCCACCTGTGGACTGCAATGATTCTGGTGAAGATGAGAGTGCAGTAACAAGTCAAAACTTGCTTCAGCATGCCTACACTGTCACAAATATATCTGAAAATGAACCAGAAATCCTGTACACTGACTAAGTTTCTATGATCAAAATGCGATTGGATCGGACCGCCAATCAGGATACATCGCGGAGTTGTCGAGTTCATCAAGTGCTATTTTACCAGCATTTCAGCACGGATCGTACTATAGTGTCGGGGAAAACACTTGATGAACTCTTCCGACAGTCCGATCCTGATCACATTTTCGCCATGGAGCCTTTGCCATTAACCTCCAATTGTCCCATTTTGTTGATATGCATAACACAGTTCCGGTGTCAGCGCTGAACTCATGACACTGTTCCGCTTGCATCAATGTCTTCGAATACCACACGACCGTGTAGAAAATGGCATATGACATGCAGAAAACAAAAAGCAACAGCAAATGGAATTCCAGTTTTCAGAAGTGATATCTGCCCTTGCTGTCATTTAGAAAACAAATCGATTTCAGGGCCAGTAGAAAACGACGACCTAAGTAAATAACACCATTCTCATCATCTCAGGTGCTTTACCTACCACTCAGAATCGCTTTTAGGGTACCGGAATCGGGCGAAAATTCATCCATGCCATCGAAATCAATCGCAGTGGTCATACATTTTGATTTGATGGAACAACTGAATTTTTCCCATGCACAGACAATTTAATGTATGATGAAGTTTGACCAACTAAACTCAAGTCAAATATTTGTATTTAACTCTCTTCATATGGAGGCAGTGGAGGATCTGGGACTTCATTTTTGAGGGGGGAACGAGCCTCCCCCGCCATTGCCTCAAAACAGCCTCCAGCTGTGCATTTTCTATAGGCACTGACATCTCGGTGGGGCGGGCTTGAACCTCCCTGCCCCCCTCCTTGTAACTGCCACTGCATGAAGGAATGAGAAAGGAATAGGAAAGCGATTACCAAGTACTTTGGTGAACGACAATACCAGATTATCTATCTAGGCGCAGATCCGATATGATACGTTATAATTTTGTTCTTTTATGTGCTATTACCATAGTTATTGCTTCTTGGGGTTGAGGGACGGGGTTGATTTGGTTTGTTTTAATTTTAGACCTCTGCATTAATATTGATACAAATTATATAAGTCACCTGCATAAAAGTATGACTTCATGCGGCGCGTGAAGTAATATGTACCATGATCTCAAAAACTTTATATTTTTGAGTTTATTGTAACTAAGCTGGACGGCAATCTTGGAGTGGTGCCATGGAATAGAAATACCTTTATTACATGGTGGTGCCAAACACAATAGGCTGGTAGCTTTGATTGAGTGCCAATTTATCTTCCAGTAACCCATCCCAAATCCGGGAAAAGATGTCCACGGGTAAACTGCAACAAATAGGGGAGACTGGGGTCAAATGTAACACGGGGCAACTGTAACACTGGCCATATTGTCTAAGCTATTCAATGGATGGATCTAGTAGCACAACCAGAAATGCCAATCAGCTGCTGCCTTTGTTAACGAAGTTTTAACTCGGTGCGGCGGGTAAGTCAGACGCTGTTCACAATTATGTGTTTTTGAGGGTGTTTTGTAACTTTTGAAAAATTCAAAGTAGAGCAGATTATTGATGGGTACGATAAGGTACAGCATAAACAATTTCAGTGCATAAATAGTGTTTAATTAGCTACAAAATTAGCACAAAATCTGTCGCCTAGGCCAGCTCCTTTAGTGGCAATTTGGTTTAAAAAATTGCGCATTGCGATGGGGACAATTGTAACATTTCTCTTGGGGTCAAGTGTAACAATGTTATAACTGACCCCTATGGCCTTACGACTTATTAAACTTGCTTCTACTGCACAAATGCAGTAGCTAGGTTAGTGATTTTATGATCAGGCGCGCGCCCAGGATGTTCGTGGGAGGGGGCTGACAAGGAGACGTCAGGCCGATGAAGGGGGCGCACTTGTTCACTCAAAGGGGCCAATCTTCATATCCTGCTCTGGGTGGGGGGCGATGAACTTTTTGCTTCGCAGACCTAGTGTCAACTGTTTTTGGGAGGAGGCACTTAACACGTTGGGGGGGGCAGGCCTGGATGCACGCCGACCGTTGGGGGGGGGCAAAGTGGCCTAAAATCTGGAAAATGGATTTTAAAGAAAATTGACAAAAATCGGGCGATTTGGGGGAAATCGCTCTGTTTGTCCCCCCCCGATCCAACAGTGGGGAGGGGTGGGTGGAGTGCGGGCCCACTGCCCCCTGGGTGCGCTACTGTTTGTGATAATCACATTGCTTTTCAATGATATGTTTGTTCGTAGGCTGGTTTATGTTTCGGAAAAGTGGTGATTTGGGCTGCCGAAATAATATCTCTTATATTGAAAAATTAACGATGATAATTGGGGTTTAAGGACGCGTCAACTGCTAAGGCTAAATGTGCCCAGTTTGAAAAATTAACTAGATTTCAGTGAAATTATAAATACATTTTTTTACATTTGCACTGCCGTTGAGAGATATCAGGGATACATCTGTGATAACTGTGTATCAGACTAAGTACCTACATGCCGACGCCTGAGTGTAGCAGGCCAAAGATGCAGAAGTGTTCGCATTATGATGTTTGTATGGTACAAATAAATCGCCGAAATTTATACGGCTTTAACGTGGTACAATTGATCACCGGTGCTGTTACAATTGCCCCCCTCACGTGGGGTCAATTGTAACAGCTGGAGTAAATCTTTAGAAGTGAAATTTTTACCCCTAATTGTTTTTACTTTGAAATCTTGCTACGTCTGTTACCTTGGAAAATCTTCCAAGTTGATGAAAATTAAATTATAAGTGCTCTAACTCAAAGCAATCTTTCTCCAGACACAGAAAGGTGAAAATTGTCACAATTGACCCCAGTCTCCCCTAGTGTCCAACTGTATTGATTTTCTGTCATTTTAAGGCACTTAAGACTGATGATTATTCATAATGTATCTCTTGCTTTTGACATGCGTATTCCATGCATTTAAATTTATTTTGAAGTACTTAATTTATTAATATATTGTTGTTCCATTGTTAGCAAAATTTCTCTGACTTCACGCGGAAATCTGGTAGAAGGTCTGTATACTAAAAATGGGGTTTAAAAAAATTTAGAACAAATATGGGAAAACAGATGCCAAGGTTGTCATAGCTTATCTCTAATCTACCCATATTATCCTCACAGGATTAAAAACAAAACAGCACAGTGTGGAGGTGTGCATTTCTATATGCATGATACAATTTTGATACAAGTTTTAGTAATTTGTTTAGGTGAGTGTGAAATTCATAACAGAGCCAAATCCAAAACATGGTTTTTGGTTTCTGATCCGTGACTTAAAACCTGTGTCTTTAAATTAACACGCGCATTAACGGGGGTCTGAGCCACCTTCTCTTTGATGGGAGTCTGAGCCTCCCTCATCCTAAGATCTCGAGAACCACGCTAGATAACGAAAAGAGGTATGCGGTGTTTGGTAGCCCATCTACTTTTATATTGAAAATATTTGTATGATTTTTTTCAGGTCACATTAAAGGTCACTAGAGGTCAAGATATGCCGTCATAGAGATCGTGAGTAAATGAAGGTTTTTGGTCATTTCATCTGAACAAGTAATGATAGAGTAAAACAATTTAGACCATTTGAATCCTCGCCACTAGCCGAATCAAATTATGTATAATATAACCTTGCTAAGTCATATCAGGTCAAATATGGAATTTGACCTGACCTGAGGTCAGATCAAAGTCAAATTAGTTCAAAATGCATATCATTAGAATTGCAAAGACAAGGCCAATAATGTAATGAAGTTAAAATAAACGCTCTATCACTATCCGTTCCCTAAGTTATTCCGTTAAAACAATTTTCTCATGTATTTCCAATGGAGAGATCATGGCTCGTACCTGACCTTAGGTCATCGATATGAAAATACAGGAACATCTTTTAGATAACCGGATTGGCCCATTATGTGATATGAGTTTCAATCATATAAGTTCACACTGTTTTGACTTATGCTATCTTAAACGTTTTTTAGATCAGTTCACTTGACCTGTACCTACTAGTGACCTGGCCTGAGATGACCTAACCGTAAAATTTTGACAACATTTGTAAAACAAAATTATCAGAAAAAGGTGCACCAAGTACGGAGGCGCTACGCGCCGCCGTTTGTATGCTATCTCCAAAAAACCTAAGGGGCGGGTACCCGCCCCCTCATCCGTCAATGCACGTGTTAATCCTATATTCATTCTGCAAAACCTGTCGTAAAGGTATGACATTATATTGTTTGACCAGTGTGAGGACATATTTGGATTGAGGGAAAAAATTACAGAAAAATTATTTTTGGGACTCAACACTGATGAAGCCCGGAATCAACCTTGATGAAGCCCAGTATGAGCCCGGCATGGGCTCATGTCGGGTTTTCAGACTCGGTCAAAGCCCACGGACCTGGATCAGGCTTTTGCTTTGGACCCACGGGCCCAGAAAGTCCCACCTCTAGTTTATTTGGATGACTTATGTGCTCTTTTCTTGCTGTATCTGTCTTTCAGAGCTATAGTTTTAATTTTTGTTTTACTAACAATTTAGATATCCTTCACCTCCTCCCCTAAAAACATGTTTTTAATGATGCGTTCTCCGTGTGCTAAGTCCAATGTCAGCGTATTTTAGTGAGGCTTTCGATGTATTGCGCTGGTTTGTTTACAGCTTAAGTGCTAGTAACGCTGTTGGTAAGCACAATCATAGCACAACAGTTCTGCAATGTCGGGCACCAGTTGATGAGATGGTAATTGTCTTGTCTCCTCGAATCGTAGATGCCGAATTTAGAGACCATATATTCTGGCACATCGAATCTCCATGCAGGCCATAGATCATCAGGCAAATGATTGGTAATCGTGAGCTACAGCCTCGACTAATGCCATTTAGTTTGAATCCTTAAAAATTGAACGCCGTCATAAAAATACTGTGGCGTCCTTTAACTTCTTCAGGATTATTCCATAGACCAGTAGAGTTCTATAGACCAGTAGAGTTAAGGCAATCGTTCTTACATATTTCACCTAGCCACAATTTTTTTAATTAAATGTGCTTTGTTTTAATCGCTTGGTTATTGAAAGATTAAAACACATTATCAGTAGCAGCTTCTTTATCACTAATACATGACTAGCCTAAGAAGTCAGTTCTTGGTCGACTCCCAATGTGACGGCTTCGTTTTATTAATACCCACCCCAGTGGGCCTCCGATCCACTTTCGCCCTTGTATGGGGGGAGGGGTTTAAAGATCCATCAATTCAGACTCCTCTGTGGGATGGTGGAAAAACACGGACGGTGGTAGATAGCCCACAAGAAATGGTAAAAAAGGCTCTGTACATTTTGGCCCAGTTTGATATTGAGGCCATTACATGTCAAAGATTTTAGCAGGTTACAAAGTTTTTTCACCCCAGCGACTGAGTTGAGTTTTACTCAATTATTAAGCATCATTCGCTTTCTCTTGTTACAGCAAATCGAATAATGTATAACGTGACCATACAAGATCAAGATATAAAATTACCCAGTGGCGGATCGAGGAAGATAGACATTTGCCTCCCTCCCAAACCGAAAAGCTCGGGGCAAAACTATACCTTTGCCCCCACCCCAAAGCTATTGACCTCCTTTTTGCCCGAACTCTTGTTTAGTTTATAATCAAGGTTTTGATGTTTCAACTGAACTTAAAACAGAACCAGTCAACTTCAGTGCAAAAATTGGGCCTTATATAGTAAAACAAACACCTTGTTGCCACACGTTTGACCCGGTGACGTTTTTTTTTGCTTATCGACTCTTGGGTTTACCCTCAAAACCTGCCGTTTAGTTAAATTGTGAGATACTTTCACCATTTTTGTTTCTTATCGCCTTTGACTTGCCCCCAAACCTACCGGCTAGGTCCGCCACTGAAATGACCTGACATAAGGTCAGGTCCAGACTGCCATTGGATCTTAAATAGCAAATATGCCTATCAATTGACTCGCAATGATAATCTAAACGGAACAGTATCCAAAGATTCGTATCCCTATCATAAGTTTTTGTGGATATTTTTTACACTGCAATAGTTCGTTATGTCAACACATTATACAAGTTAATATCAACACATTGTCATACATTCGGCACTATCCTAACCAATCAATGGCGTCATCACAAACAGGGATGCAGCGAGAGAGCACGTGGTCATGACGCTGCAATTACGCCAGCAGTGCATTGACCTTTTTACTGGAGGTATTCGTGAGTCTCAGTCCTGAGTCGGTGCCTGAGTAGCGTGACGTGTCCCAGTCGTTGCCTGAGGTTCGGCGTCCGGAGCGGACGAACCCTGGTCACCGGTACTTAGAGCGGGCGGAACCATTCCGTCCCGAGTGCGAGGTCTCAGGGCGCGTGTACCGCGGCTCTCGGCGAATACTGGCGCTGAGGCTGGACCTGGAGCGTGATCTGAGCTGGAGTCCAGCTGGGGGTGCTTCTCTGGGCTAGCGCTATTTCCTCGGGCTCGCGCTGTTTCCCGGGTGCATTAGCTACCCTGGCTTCTGTACGTGCCGACTGAGCGATTGCGATGGCGCCGACACGGTGGCGGTGCTGGGGCAGCCGCACCGACTGAGGCTGCGGTGGCGCGAGCGTCGTCGCACCCGGTGGAGGAGGGTGAGCCATCTGGAAGGAATTTTTTCTAAGTCGTATCAGCAAAAATAGAGCTGTTTTCAGCCAATTATCGTTTTCCCATGTTTTTTGCAGTGGGGAGATTATGACCTATACCCGACCCTAGGTCATCGATATAAAAGATCCCGTTAGTACAACTTGTGGTAATCGGTCGGCCATTGTGTGACATGAATATCAGATCAATCGATTGAATATGTTTTCACTGATGCCATTTGAAGAAAAAAATTGGATATGAGGTCACTTTGCCTGGCCTGGTAACTTGACCTGAGACGGCCCAACCTTAACATTTTCGGAAAAGCTGTGAAATCGATCGCGGATAAGGTGGGGCAAGTGCAGCGGTGCTTTGCACCGCCGTTTTCCGGCATCACATTTTCAGGGTTTCCCATTAATCATTTTGTATAATATCAAATACAGGGGTTGAATCGAGTCGGCATTCGTCGTAGCAATGTTTTGGCAGAGAGTTCAAACGTAGAAGATTCTATAAATATATCACTGAGGCATTCGTAAGATGATTATTGTGATCTAAAGCGACTGTTCCTTACACTTGAGGACTGGGAACATTTGACAAGCTGATGCTATTTTATGGTATTTTATGTTTGGCACATCCATCCATCATCCATCATCAGCCATTCATCCATTAGTCAGTTCATCCATTCATCAGCCATTCAACCATTAGTCCGTTTTATAGCATACAAGTAGACAATGAGCCGCAAAATCAAACATGACCAATCTACAGGGGAAGCTACTGGTCCTGGGCATGCAGACACCTGATTGTACCCAATTTTGATTGCCTCTATCAGTTGTGCCATTCCGGCACTGGTGAGATCGGTAAAGAAGGCAGGGCTCATCGCTGCAAAGAACAAAAACTTACCTGCAATTGGGTAATTACGCACAGAATCCCGGGATTAAACCGTAGGGCATAGAGCCATACGCCCAGAATTAATGCAAGGTCAGGCACGTAAGAAATTTATGGTGTTTCTGGGTAGCTCTTGCTGTGCTTAGTGGGATTTTTAAACGTCCTCTTTTAAATTCATTCATTACAGGAATGGCTCGTTCGTATGATGGGGTTGGGGTCTCTGGAGACACCTTGCTTAAGAGCTTTACTGAGGTGCTGATCTAAAAAACAGTGTTGAAGTAACTTGGACCAGCCTTAGAAAGAAGCCCAACAGGTGGCGTTCATGCAGGCATTAGCTTGGCTGAAGCTGAACGCAAGATTCTATTTTGAACCATTGTTGTGCAGCGGTGCAGTTTACATCGGCTGCCTCGTTCCTGCCTGGGCGGTTCGGAGCAGAATGATGGGGAGTACCTCAACAGTCGGACTGATTTTCTGCGTCCGTTCCTCTGATACTCGGGAAATATCTCATGTACAGAATCTATTTATCTATTTATTTATTGCAGTTGATGAGCAACAAGGTTATCATGCGTCACCCAATTACAGCTCATCTCATTTCGATACATTGTCGAACATACAAGTGCATAAATAGATAGATATCACGACAAATGCCTAGCTCGTCAGTTGTTTAGCATACTTTTTTACTTGGGATTTAAAAGCAGAGGTAGAATCATGAAAGAGGCCCGATTGAGGCTGGGAGTGAACAAATATGTTTGTTTTTGTCACGGCTCGGCAAAACAAACCACGTTTGACTGTTTCTACCCTTGCAAATTAAATGTGCAATACACTATTTGCCGATGCTCTCGTATTCCTAGTTAGGATGTGTAAGGGGAAACATCCGAGTAGATAGGCGCAGTCAAAATTTCCAGTAAACATTTTATGAACGAATAGAATGTTGTATTGGACCCGTCTACTCGCCAGGCTCGATACCTTGAAGTGGACAAGAAATTCTGAATAGGACAGATATTCTGAAGGCCGAGAGGAGTGTGCGTGTGAGGCTAGCCAGATGAGAAACTTATGTTGAATTTTGTCTAGTCTTTCTAGTTGAGTTTTTGAGGCACCTTCCCAAATGACGCATCCATATTTTAAAAGGGATTGAATGTTTCCAAAATAAGCTGCAAGTATTGGATCGCATTTAAGTCGACCGGGGTCTCTACTTGCCTGAAAAGATCTTATTAGCATTCCTAAAATTTGGTTTGCCTTTCTAACAGTAAAATTTATATGATCAACAAAGGGCAATTTTGAGTCAAGCCAGACACCGAGATCCCTTATCGTTGTAACTGTCAAGGGGTAAATTTTTAATTTCATATGCTGTCTCAATCGGGCATCGTCTTAATGTCAAACACATTAATACTTTAGCTACAAACATACATATGTTTGTAGCTAATGCATTGCACTGATTGATTTGCACAACACCTGACAGGTAAAGTCGTTGCCCAGGTCTTAGCCAAGTCGTCACGCAGATAGTGTAAGAGTGAGTCCTGCCTAGGAATATAATTCATTCTCTACGTTAAGGTAACTGAAGTAAGAGTCACCTACGTATGACTTGGGCTGATTCATGAACTATTTCCTAATGGGCGAAATTAATTAATTTTTCGTCTCACAAAATATTACAAGCTGACTTTGGAACCCTGCATTATGTCACCCCCTTCCACTACGCATGCAGAATAGCTGTAGTCAATCTTTGTATGCCTGTTGTAGACCGAATTCAATAACCTGAGGAGCTGAGTTACAAGAAGAATCAGAGCGACATTTCATGGATTTGCATCTCTATGATGGCGAGTAATTTGTGAAAGTTGTATTTAATGCCTTAACTAATCTTCATAACCAGAGTAAAGTGGCCCTTACCAGGTATCCCGATGGCGGGGGAGCGTCGCAGCGAGCTGTCGGGCTAAGTACTGTTTATGAAGGCTCGCCCGCCAGCATGACGGCTATGCAGACTTGGCTTACCACAAGTTAGTTCTCGTTGAACCCGGCGTCACGAGTAGAAACAGTCACTAACTATTACCTACAGGGTCGACTCAAAAAAGCTTCAGAGCTTTAATGCAGGCGATTGGGTAGCTAATGGAGACCCGGTGGTGATATTCGGCCATATCCGCCCATGCCTTGCCACTTGTGTACTGGTGGTGCCAGAAATCAGGGGTGTGGAATTATATCTACTTGCGGGAGCTCGGGCACCCCTCCCCTAACGAAACGTAGAAGTAGTGTTAAAATATCCTTAAAATTATCGTACTTTTCAATATATGAACTTTTGATTTGTCTCATGCGTTTCTACAAGCCTGACTTCCCGGCTCGATATTCCAGAATCTTCCCCGGTTCGTGATAAGTTTAGAATGGCTGAAACATGTCTTTGCCATTTGCCAATGCACCAGTGCAACATGAAACAGACTTACTACAGAGGCAAACAGGCTTAGTAAATAAATAAAGATGTCCACGGTTCAAAATGTTTACACTTTAATTTGGCCTCAAGAAAAAGAACCATTACCAGCACGTCTCAATAAATATTCAAATGTATATTTATCAAATATTCCACAAATAATAAGATGAACAGTCAAAGCGTCAACGGTAAAAAAAGAAATCAAAAGTCCTGAACGTTCACATGCAAGAGGACCATTCATATTTTAGTAGGGGGAAACATGAAATATTTACCGGTATCCCAGCTCTTCAAGACTTTTCCCAACTATGTTGGTAAAATCTGACTTATTCTGGCCTCTGTAATAGTATATCTAGCAGGTCTATTGTAGTTAGCATACATTTCAAATTGCGCGTTGGAAGTGAAGCACAGCCCAAAAATTTTTAGTTGGATTCTCACAAATTAATGTGAGCATAATCATCAGGAGCTGGGCTAACCATCGATAACTAAGTACACGTTGTTTTGCTTAGATTTCTGGCTCAGATTTCAGATCGGTAATTCTGACTTTAACACGCGCATTGACGGGGGCGGATACCCCCCCCCTCGGGTTTTTCGGAAAAAGCAGAAAAACGGCGGCGCGTAGCGCCGCCGTACTTGGCATACCTTTTCCCTCATTATTTTAACAACTTTTGTGAAAATTTGTAGGGTTAGGTTATCTCAGGTCAGGTCACCAGTACAGGTCAAATGACCTGGCCTCAAAAAAATTTAAGATAGCGTAAGTCGGAGCAGGGTCAACTTATCCGATTGAAAATTATATCACACATTGGGCCCACTGAGTTCTCTAAAATATTTTCCGGTATTTTTGATATCGATGACTTAAGGTCAGGTACGAGGCATGACCTCTCCATTGGAAATACATGGTAAAAATAGTTTTTACAGCATAACTCAGTAACGGATAGTGATAGAGCGTTTATTTTAGCTGCATTAGACTCGCCTGGGCTTTGCAGTTCTAATGATATGAATTTTATAGAACTTGACCCTGACCTGACCTCAGGTCAGGTCAAATCCTTGATTTGACCTAGCAAGGTCAAATTATATATTATTCGATTCAGCTTGCTGAGAGGATTCATACGGTTCAAGTCGTTTTGCTCTATCTTTATTTGTTCAGATGTAATGACCGAAAAACTTAATTTACATGTTATCCCTATGACGGCATGTTTTGACCTCTCGTGACCTTAAATGTGACCTGACAAAAAAATGGTTCGAATATTTGCGATGGAGAAGTAGATGGGCTACCTAACACCGTTTACCGTTTTTCGCTACCTACCGTGGTTCTCGAGATCTTAGGTGGGGGCGGGTACCCGCCCCCCTCGTCAAAGCGAAGGTGGCTCAGACCCCCGTCAATGCGCGTGTTAAGGGCCCTCTCCGTAATAAAATGACTTGAGTGTGCTTGTTCAACGCATAGGTAAACTTTATTCGAAATAATGAGTTTATCTTCAATGTATTTCAAACATACAGCCCGGATTTTTTTGTGAAATTAACCTATTGAAAAGAATTTTAAAATGATGTTTTTGCGCAAGGCCTGCATTAAAAACAAGGCTGAAAACTAGAGCGGCCTTACAGGCAAAGGATGGTGTCAATGACGAGTCCGTACATGTTCCTTGCAGCCAAGGGAGAAAGTAAGCCTGCCGCATACAGTACCGCTCTACTCTCAAACCTAGAAGTAATTCCATCACCACTCTACCAGAGGTCTCCTGGCGTAATGGCTTCTTACTGTTCCCAGCTAACAACAGCATCTCTCCAGGTCTGGTGTATTGTTACGTGTGCAGGAGCAGCGCCGACACTCCAACGGACAGCAGAAGGGTGGTGGTGTCGGCACGGCAGGAGGGCGCCCCAGAGTCGGACGGGCTTCTCGACATTACTGGCACCCGGTTCTTGGGGTAGTCATCCGGCGCCTCGGTCGAGTTCTCAATTTGAACCCAGGTCGGAAAATTGGACAACTTGGGCATCACAAGTGGTGGGCATGTCCTCTCAGGCTGCAGCCACACTGCCGAATATGGACGTCTGGGTCATAGGGGTACCAGAGGAGCCCTGCCGTAACATTTCCTAAGACTATCAGTTTGCCTTCCTCAGAAATTTTGGAACAACGCGGTGGATATAATTCAAAATAGGACATTGAACACAAAAATAAATATTCAGAGTCACAAAGTATCAGTCCAGTCACAAAGTAAGAGTCCAGCCGTCCTTGACTGGTTGTAGAATTTTCATTCAAAGTTGCAACGTAATGGCGGCTGCGCTCTTCCATTTGGTAAAAGTCGAGGACCGCAACCGCACACCCCTCCAATGCTCCTTTCCTAACACTTGTATCCTCCACTTGACAGACTCATTCGGTAAGATAAACGTCCCATCAACTGAAGTGATCGCCTCCGGCTAGATATCAATGCATCAGAAATATCAGATGCATCCAAACGATATGCAGCTGTCGTGGACATTACACTATAGATTGAGTTAAGCTTCAAGAAAAAGGACATCAAGAGGCTTTTTAAGATAAAACGTCTCTATTGGCAAAGCTCTGAATCTGTTTGACTCTGCTGTCCCCCACAGTAGTGGTATGCACCACGTTTGTCACTAAATTGGCCTCGGCTGAGCTTTAGAGGGCTGAAAAGACATCAGACCCATTTGTCGGACACTAGAGATATATGTAAACCCTCCCGCTGCGGGCATCGGTCTCTCGACACTCGCCAGTTACCAGCTCGATATTCCTAGAAGGACGTTTAACTCCTGCCGCAGGTGCAGAGTCCACCATTATTGGATTACTCACAGGTCTGGTTCTCCACTTGGGCGAGCCGGACGGTGTCGGGTCCGAAGCGACAGGTCTCGTGCTGCTCATAGGTGACCTGGCAGTGCAGGCTGTCGTCCTGGAAACACCGATGGCCTGAGGGATCCAGAGCAAACGTCTGATACCAACACCCCGGTCTCGATTTTATATGTTCCAGTTAAAAATATAAAACTGTGGTTTAAGGATAAAAACATTTCGCCGAATATTTCACTGACTGGCCAAAAATATTTCCTAAGAATATGCATGTTGTACCTATATAGGTCATCATATAATGTATAATAATATATATATATATATATATATATATATATATATATATGTTGATATGCTCTTGACATTATATATGATGTATGGAAGAGACTTAGACTTTTTATTAATTTATTTTGATTTATTTCATTTTTTTATAATTCTTAAACATAAATATAAGAAAAATTAATACAAAAGTCGAAGTATCTTCGATATATCATCTACATATATATATATATATATATATTATTATATATATATATATATATATATATATATTCATTAGGGACAACAGATGTTCCAACACCAACAGATTTGGCTCCCTTTGGGTCTGTCAGGTTTTGGTCGGGCAGGTTGCATCGGGGAGGTCCTGGCGCCTTTGCATCTCTCCGGAAGCGTAACGCGTTATAATCAACGTATATTAAACATGTCTGTGGTTCAGCACCCAATGTCGAGTCACATTGTGGTGCTCCCACGCCTGACACACAGTCAATTCATGCTTCACTTCATGCTCTCATCTTCAGTCACTCGCACCTCATCATCTTCTTTTCAGAATAGAAACCGGGGGATTCTAAATGGGTGAGTATAGACCTAACTTTTTCTTTTTTCTGACATCAACATCATTTGGATCGACAACCAGACGAGAAAATCACCATTCCTTTCGTTGCTCCCGGGGGCTGGTGAACAACAGGTTTTCACCTGGCCTGCTAACCGGGAGGGGGGCAACGGAGGGAGTTATATTAATTCATGCTCTCATCTTCAGTGGCTCTCACCTCATCATCATCCTAAATATACAAAACACGTCGTTGTAGTACGGGCAGTTAATGTGTCTCTGGCTCAGCACCCATTGTCAAGCTGCGCACTGGGTGTTTCCACGAAAGGTAAACATTATATATATATATATATATATATATATATTACAGAAACATTGAGAACAACACTAACTGAACACTCTTGTCTTAGCTTCACAGTGGAGTTGAATACTAATGATAGACTCCCGTTCTTAGACCTAATGATAAATGGAGGCGACGAGACCTTCAAGACTGACGTGTACAGAAAGGAGACAGACGGTGGACGATGTATGAATGCTAACGGCGATTGCACTGAAAGCTACAAAAGAGTTGTTGTGCTGGCTTATATTCACCGGGCTGGGAAATATTGTTCCACTCGGAAACTGTTCGATCGAGAGCTGAGCAGGGTTCGCCAGTTCTTAATTAACAATGGCTATAGCAACACTATGTTTGACTCTGTAGTCAATAACATGCCTCAAAAACATGCTGAGCATCCATCCACCCCAACAGAAACATGTATCAACTTCTACTACAAAAACCTTCTAACACCATCCTGGAAACAAGATGAAAAGGCCATCACGAAGATCATATCGCAAAACACAACAACAACAGATCCAAACACCAAACTCAGACTCAACATCTACTACAGCAGCCCTAAGACATCCAATCTCATTATGCAAAACAACATCTCAAAGAAGAGCACGACACTCAAGCAGACCAATGTAATATACCAGTTCCAATGTAAGGCCGGGGACTGCGCAACCATGTTACATTGGTATGACTCCCAAATCTCTCAGAAGACGACTCACCATGCACCTACAGGAAGGATCACCTAAACGGCATATGCAGGAGTACCACAACACAGATGTTACACGAAACATACTGACACAAAACACCACAGCCCTAGCACATTGCACTGATCATCGCAGACTCACGACACTAGAAACACTGTACATCCAAGACACGTCACCCATCATCAACATCCACACCAAACAACTCACACATCTTCCCCTATATGATAGCAATCTTCGGTGAATATTTAGGCAGCGTTGTAAGTGTGTTGTATTCCTGTTATTTGTGATATGTGATGTTAGACGTGATTGAGGTGTTTGCTTGGTATCTTTGTGATGAAGGAGCATTTCTCAATGTGCTGTGCGCTTTCATATTAGGATTCAAAATTCCAACTGATTAATACTTTTAAAGAGCGTCGATTTGGTGTGTGATCATGCCATAAGCTTGGTGAAATATTACTATGTGAACTTCAACCTATTTTATTTCCTTTGCTACGAATTTGCACAAATATACCGAAAATAGCATTAAACTTATTCGAAACATTGAATCTAAATCTAAAAACTTTCTGTGGCTCAGCAAGCAATTATATTTAACGAACAAGGGATTAAAGAGAATCTGCTCCCCAACTTTTTTATATATATATATATATATATATATATATATATATATATATATATATATATATATATATATATATATATATATATATATATATATATATATATATATATATATATACATCATACGCTCGGAAGGGGGCCTGGCCCCCACTTTTTGGCCAAAAATTTCCTGATGTCAGTCAAAATGAGAGAAAACCGGACATTCTTATATCCAGCCGCTGCGGGAGGCAACGAAGAGCCCATATTCGAACAGTTTTTGGTCTTGACGTTGAAAGTTTCCTGTCAGCATCAGGTTGAAGTTTGGCTGGCCCCCCACTTTTTGCCGGTGGCGACACTTATGATATATATATATATATATATATATATATATATATATATATATATATATATATATATATATATATATATATATATATATATATATATGGCATCTATATACATATGCAACATCATTTACACCTTGATTTAAATTTGTGTTGAATCTCCATACTTCTGTCACCCTGGTAACTGAGATGGTACAGCAACGGGCTCGGGCCAGCTGAGACCCTGACTGCAGCAAAACATGGACAAGCCTTGGGATATGCTCACCCAAGTCGCTCCGGCGTTCAAATATCTACCCGATGTAGGTCGGCTGGAAACTGACCCATTAAAGCGTGACCCGTCCCTGTACTTTGAGGGTTTTGGTTTTTAATTTGTTTACCTTTGCGGGATACTTTCTCTTGGTTGGTAAGGCTGGGGTCTCTGAGCACGTCCCCTGAAACCTTTATTGAGACGTCTATTCTCAAACACTGAACTTGCAGCGCCTCGGACCAAATGTATGTCACAAAAAATGTTTTCATTCCATCTGCCACACTTTTTTGTTCCTGGTCAATCAATACGATCAAGATGTTTGGGAAATGATGATGAACCCTAAGCTGAATTGCCAGGGGCCAGATATACTCTAACATTGCCAGCACACTGGGGGAGAATCCCGGGAAACTAGAAGATTTTTTTTCCGAACTGACAACACACTTTGGGTAGAAAACAACGCCTTGTATATTTCGGGTGTTAAAATAAATATTCGCATTTTGTTTTGCTCAACAGAGAAACGTAGCATCAAACCAAAAACAGCATTTAACGCCAACAACGTGAACATTCTCACCCGTATCCCTCCGAATAATATACATAAAAGTAAATGCACCCCAGGAGGATCAAACACTATAATTCAGAATCTGGATTTCTGGACAAATTTTGAGCTGACTCCGCATTGGGATGACGGAAGGTTGATGTTGACGGATGACATTAGTTTTGATATCACGAGACTAGACTGGTTGAGAGTAAACGGCTTGTTACCAACTGTGTCCCAGGGGAGTGCATGTTGAACCCACGATGTATTATGCCATTTAATTGTATGATATAGCTGGCGAGGCGGCAAAGATGGCTGAATGACTGGGTTTTTCATGTCCTTTGCGCCGTTTTCAATGCTTTGCCCGACGCGAAGAATAACTCTTAAACTATGGAAATATCTGTTTATAATTTTTATTTAAGTAATTTATTGAAAAATATATGTGTGATTTTTCATGTTGATAAAGCAGTTACACGCCATATTTGAAAGGGGTAATACCATTCTGGAATTGGGCGTAATTCACGCTGCATTTGATATCGTGATTCCAACGTATATTCGATCAAAAGCAGGTCAGCTCTCCATCAGTACGAAAGCAATAAATCTGAAGGTCATTCACTCGTCAATGGTAGGCACATTACATTCATAGGTAAATTTCATCTAACTGACTTAATATGTAAAGGGAAATTTCGCCCGTTGATTATTTGCAGACAATAAAATTATTTTTGAGGTGCAAATTAATGAATAGATACATACGTTTCTGAGCAATGTTTGATTCAGCGTTCAAATGTCTCTCCTTTGTTGGAAAAGTCAACACGCAGAACTGCGTAATTGTTCCAAACCTCCGTTTGTTAACCCACATGCCTGCAGTTCTAGGTGTTGACTTCTCCATCAAAGTGAGAAGAGGGCCCAGCCTCATAGAAGCTGTAGAAAAGCAACGTGATGTACGGAAATTGCCGCTACGTTTTATTTCTACTGTATCTGTCATCTGGTACCGAGTTACATAAAGCTGATGAACCTTGGTACCAGATAACACCTCTGGTACCGAGTTACCTAAATCTGGTGGACCTCGGTACCAATCAGACCTCTGGTACCGATATACCTAATACTGATACCGAGGTCCACTTGCCAAAGTGGGCCTCAGTACCAGATACCAGGAAAATGTACCAGATCTATTAGAATTAAAACGAAGCGACAATGTGAGCATATTACACCACTTTCCAAAAAATATTTATGCAATTGGGTGCTGGTTCAATTCATTACAGCCTGCTGCCTATCCTACTTATTCGGTGCATCGCGGGGCAAACATTCTTTACTCCCTAAGGTTCCAAATGCCTTTTTAGTTTGGGGAAAACTTCCCTGTATCGGAGTAAAAACTGCTCTCTGTGGAGTAAAATGATCATTTGTTTTAGTTCTGTTATAGCAGGCTTTTCCAAATCAACATGCTTGTATAGGTGCTTTACGTCATGTGCAAATATTGTATTATCACACACATTCAGAAGCTAATTTTGCAACCGTTATCATTTGTGAGTCCACCGAACTATTTGTAATCTGTTATCAGTTTAACTACAAGTCACATATTTCTTTAAGGATTCCCAGAGAAATACAATAAAATAGCGAATTGTTTTGTATCAAATACCAATAATTGCGTATAAAGCACAAATGATTGGGTCTGTATAATAATTCCTTGTGTATGAATCAACAAATGATTGGGTCCATAGCACGTACGTTTGTGTTTAGCCACACAAATACATCACAAATCAAATCATAAATGATTTTGTTTCAGGCAACGTGGTAACCAACCGCACGCAGTTGCACTGTATTGTAGGCTACATATCACCTGCACTGTCCTGCCTCTGGAGGTTAGGGGACCCAGCGCACTGCAGTCAGTTGTTGCAGGACCTCGCCGCAAAGTTAAACACTGCCCAATTCTTACACCGATGGTCTTGGCAGAAAGTCACGCTCCAAACAGATCCGTGTCATTTTTTATAAGGACGATATTATTGAATATGTGTTTTTAGCATGTTTTTATATATAAAATGATAATTGAATAGAAATAATTCATGGACGCCTATTTCTTCCGATCCACCCCTCAATATAGCTCTTGCCACCATTTGATTCCCGTTTATTGGTAAACGCGAGTTCGTCGCATTCTAGCTGCCAAATCTTCTTGAGCGCTGCCAATACTCAAATTTGATTCGGCCAGCCACGGCTCCCGCAGATGGGTCAATGGCCCTCTCTGTAGCTGCCGCTGACCGTCCGGCAACGTCAGTGACACCCTCTGCTAGGACGACAGGTCAGTCGCAAAATTGGCGTGAGATGTAAATAATGCACGCACGAGAAATCGTTGAATTTAACGGCGATTTAAATACAAATTATACATTTATGTAGGTATAGACGGTGTGTAAAAAACTGAAATGACATTACAACGGTATGTTGCTAAATGCTCAGTGCTGAAAAGAGATGTACTAAATGTTCTAGGATCAAATGTTTATACTTAGATACCCATTTGCCTGAGTACGGACTATGTCTGATCCCGGCGTGCAAGTTTTTCTCGGAGTTATTTTGCAGAAATCTAGATCTTCCTAAAAGATGGTGAATTTTATACCTATAGCATTTACAGGTGTTTTCACTTACATATTGTAGTTTTCTCTGGTGGCTCCTCGGTAGCATCAATTTTCTTCGTTTGCCCGCTCACGTAGCAGGAGTAATAATGACACAGAATTGTGCCAAGTATCAATGCATTCAAAAACTGAAATCGAAGAATGCATCCAATTTGACTGGGCATTGCCAAATGTTGAATCTTGAAAAGGAGACACTGAAATAATATTACATATCCTCCCCAAAAATTTAGAAAAACACTCACCACTCAGTCATTAATTTTTATTGAAATGGCTATATAGCGCTTCAAAAGGCTTAACATGAATCCAGACCAGCAGCACTGATTTTTAGAGAATTTTGACGAGTAATTTGCGAACAAAAAATTGTGGTAAAAGTATTGTGAGCCTTTGAAGGACTTTGTGTCTGTTTCTATTCGAGAAAAAATAAATGTAGCTAACGTACACCGTGCCAAAGTTCATTGGTGAGCTACCTAGTGAGGATTGCGTGTGGTTTGTGTGGTTTGTCAGGAATCGTTTTTTCAGGGTCATTGAACCCACGTATTTTGCGCTCACCACACATAGCTAGAGAGCAAGCAAGTATATTCTTGATGTAAACTCAATAAGTTTGGAGCATCTGAAAGCAGCAAACATGACATTTCACAATAAACGTAGGTCTAGACATCTAGTAATTTCGTTGCATATTTCAAAGACCTCTAATAACTCTAGGCAAGTTTGCATGTTCAGTCATAAATATGTATTGGCTAAATGTACTCTGGTGTTCAATTTAAACCGAACTACCTAAAGAAGTGCAGCGTGTCCGTTGCAGCTCTGAAGATTAATTAATTAATTAATGCAGCTCTGAAGATAGATTCATTGTTTGTATCCAGATTGGAATGGAGTGGCGAGATGGATACTGTGCTTGTATTCAGATTGGAACAAAGTGGATTAACGTAGGCTTAATCCTCCTGGTAGTAGACCACCTTTCCCGTCCCCATTTGCAGATATACTGAGCACACACGCCAACATCCCCCATGATTGGGCAAGGTGCGCCGTTTGAGAATGGCTTTAATAAAAAATCTAATAAACCAGGGCCAAGTCCATGTGACAAACATTTCGCTACAGTGAGCCTTTTTTCTTAACAAAATGTCTCAAAGTATGTTATGGCCTCGCAAGAATGGTGACGCTTGGCATACACTGGTCCCGGCACAGGCTCTGGCAGAAAAAATCGCGATTTTAAGGACAACAATTACATAATATGCCTATTGACAAGTGGATCTGGAGATGTGCCAATTTTGGTATCAGGACCGGGGGGCGAAGCCAATAATAATAAAGGGAGCTTAATACTGGAAGAAAACCAGAGTGCAAAGTTTTAGTGGTTGCCATATGTTGCGCCGAAGCATAGCTACTTGAAGGTCTTGGGGAGAGAAGGAAATATGTACTGTTCCAGGAGTGTGGGCACTATATCACTGTACTGGGGTGCCATTGCTTCTTTGTGGAGCAGCCGATACGCGAATGATAGGGAGAGGGGCGCTAATGACCCCTTTGCAGCCTGGTGTCTACGTAGTTTCGTTCTTTCACACATCACAATGTTTTATCGCTGAGGTGTTTAGTTCACAGAGGACTATTGCTCTTGCTTGATAACCGATTTCGGCCATATTGTAATAACTCATACTATATAGAGGAACTCTTATTGTATTTCCTCTGTAGTTTTCTCGTCGAGGTAAATCATTAAAGGTCGTTGATGGTATGAGGTGTAAGTTACTACGCCTTGTAACGGTGACGTCACCATTTTCGGTCTTCTTAAAAAATGAATGTAAAATTAGCAGTGCAGTACTTTGAAGCACCGTAAAATTTTCAGCAAGCAGCTTCACATTCAGGAGTAGAACAGACGATAGAATCAATTTCAGGGCAGGATTAATTTTGATATTTTTTCGTTTGCCGCTCAGCCACGTGCCTAGCGCCATCTGAGTAATGGAATAGGAGCTTGCGGCGTCCTCTAGCTACAGCGCGGACAAGAGAGGAGAGCAGACATAACAGGATATAAAGGTCCACCGATGTCTGTCTACTGCCGACACCAATTTCGCCCTCAAGTCCGGTGTGGCTTTTGGCGGGGTGGTCTGTAGAATTATTTCACATGTTTGGCTTCTCTCGGTGTAATAATACGGTTTGATGGTTCTTGTTTAGTTGGTTAAACATGAGCCGCGTGAAAAATAGGTTAAAAGATTTAAGTTTGTTAAAATTGACCAGATTTGAAAAAGGCCAAACGTCCTAGGTTCAAGGGATATTTACGCATACTTCCTAAACTCAAAGGTCATAAACATCTACGGAAGTGTGTTTTTTCGCATCAAGTAGAAATCTAGAGATTGCGGCCCGCTGTGACTCATACAAAATATTATCTCTCTTTAAATCCAATAAGTATAAATATTTCGTGCATCTGAACCCAGTTGAGCGATAAAAATATAATAGCAAATACAAAATGGGGCTTTCAAACTATGGAATATGGTATCCACTTACTTTTCATTTAGGGGAGGAGCCAAGCGTAAGAATCCCGGGTGATCTTAGTCAAATTTTAAGAAGCGAATTTCTTTAACGAAACAATAAAGTTATAAATACAAATCACTCATGTTAAAACCTGATCTTATGATTATTTGCTGCAAGTAGTGAACTATGTTAAAAAGACAACTAAGGATACGTGATCTTGTGTATTGCACATTCATTTTCGGCACGTCTTTATTAGTTGCAAATGTAAACTCTTTGGATCGAAATGTCGACATAGAGGACGAGGAAGAAAGGACCTGCGACCTTTCAAGAATGACTATTGATTGGATTCCATGTAACAGTCAGCGAATGTGCGACAATGCTAACTTCCCACAGAAAGAAGTGTCTCTTATGGGTTTTAGTCACTGTCCCACTGGCTGCCGATGTTCCACAATCCCAAAGCCACCCAACATTCGCAGCTACAAAGAAGAAAGCAAACGACTGGAGAAAGAAAAACCAAAAGATGCCCGTGGTTTGATCTGCAATGGCGGCTGGCACTTATACAATGGAATGTGTTACACTATTACCGCCGGTCCAGTTACTGGTTATGACATCCAAGCCGCTTGCACCGAGTTGGGTGATGCCAAACCTGTGTATACTAGTGAGGAGGAGGGAACCACCCTCATTGTAAGTCTTCTGAAGGCGATGAGCCGACCTCATGCTTGGGCACTTTTGCACAGTGATAAACGCCCAGCAACCCCTGACTGGGGCGTTTGGTTAAAGTGTATCTATGGGACATGCAAGTGTACGACCATTTCCGCTCTAAATAACAAATGGGCGACACGCAATTGTGATTCTAAGCATCCTGCAGCTTGCATGAGAGAGCCAAGGTACATTGAATGAAATTTTGAGATTTAAGTGTTGTTTAACCTCTTTTTATTCAGCTATATTTTCGTACATTTTTCATCATTCACACGAAGCTAGATTTAATTCTTAAAAGATAATGTTTATCCTCTTTACATTGGTCGTATTCTAATACATGCTCTCAAAATCATCCAAGGATTGAGTCATATTCAACAAGAAGCACTTCAACAGGAGACATATTCTGTGGGTTTCAGTTCATTTGAATATTAGCAGCGAGGAGGTCAAAATGCATAATGCATCATCAAAATGCGTCATCAGTAGCCTATAGCACAGAAAGCGTTGCGAGAAATCTTTCTACCAGGGTCAAATGTCCTCAAAGTCGGAATACATTTCAGGCTGTAACATGGTGTACAGCATATCAGCATAAGCTCTAGTACCGTGACGGTACTGTACAAACCGTGACCTTTGGTCACCTCTGGTGACCTTGATATTGACCTGACCTCAAAATGGATGACAGTACGCATAGTTGTCCTTTCAAGAGCATTCAAATGATGTTTCTAAATTTGATCTAGCTCTTCTAGAAGCAGAGTTATGAGAAGTACAGTCGTCTTAATTGGGCTCAGAAATGATGTCATAACTCGTTGCCTTGACCTGGCCTGAAGCCAAAACTTGTTCACGATTTGTCAAAATTGATTATCCTAGAGACGTGTAAAGTGGCGCGCTTGTCATGTAAATTGATTCGAAATCATTAGAAAAAACCAACGGGAGGCTGCGATTGGACCTCTTAGGCGATGAAGGCCTCTTTATGGGGTATCGAATGATATATGATATGATTATGCTAGGTCAAAACATGAAAATTATATTATCTAAGGTCAGTTCACGGCCACCATTTGATTCAACGTAGTAAATATGCATATCAGTTCACTCGCAATGATACTCTGAGCGTAATGGTACCAAAATAAAGGCTCTGTCGTCATTTCTTGCGAAGTTATCAACCAATGACCTGCTTAAGTAGTCCCAGATGACCTCCCAGAAGTCACAGCTCCAACCTTGCAACACCACCCCAGAGATTGTCCTCAGATATTACGATTTGGAGAACAGGAATGTGTTCTAAGACGTATGTACAGAAACATAGCCATCTTCGACCATTTTTTGTTTTTCCATGCATTTGCAACGATGAGATCATACCCGTATCTGACCCTAGGCCATCGATATAAAAAACACGTTACCAGAAATTTTTGGTACTCTGTCGACCTATTATATAACATGAATATAAGATTAATAGGATAGTTAAACCGGCTTCCACTGGTGCCACTTGAAACATTTTCGAGGTGAGGTCACTTAACCTGGCTTGGTGAACTCACCTGAGATGACATAAACATATAATTTCCAAAACAGTTGCGGGAACAATCAAGGACAAGGTGTACCAGGCACACTTGCGCTTCGCGGCGCCGTTTTATAGTCCCGTCGGAAAAAACCCAGGGATGGGCGTTCAAGCACCACTACCTACTGGGGCGATAGTTCACTTCCGAGCAACAATCCATCACTATTCGAGACAGTTCAGCTATACCTACCGTTTCCACTGACATGTGCCGTGCTATCAAGATTTTGCATTGAAATTTTAAAGATTTGGATATGCTCATAAATGCAGTCATTAAAATAGTCAAGCCGTTAAAAAGATGTATTAAACGTTGTTGGTGTTTTATTAGCATCCTCTCTCATCTTTGTACCAATACTTGGTCGGAAAAAACACATTTTGGCCTAATGCCCGCTTCACACCGCCAACGTAGCGTAGGAGCGGACGGGAGCGGAACGTAACGGGCGAAAGTTAAGCAATAACCCAAGACTCAAGGAAATCTTGGAACGTATCACCAAATCTTGGGATTTGGGGGAAAACTGGTTGTCATGGAGATCTGGCAAACGCTGAACGGAACAACAGCGAGCGGAACGTTCGGGAAGGCGTCGTGCGTCGTTGTTTTAAACACTGCGCGGGCTCGGGAGTAATCTGGGTGCCTTTTCAACTGATTTTACTGCTTTCTTGCGTTCATGGGCTGCTGTTGATCAACATGCGTGACGAAGACCTTTTGTTGATGCTGGCGCTTGGTGATAGTAGTGACACGCCACCACCAACTAGACGCATTTGGGTACGGGAATCCCTACAACACCGAAGCTCAAGAGGTGAATATGCTACCCTGCTGCGCGAGGCCAGGCAGAACCCAGAAGAGTTTTATCGAGCCTATCGTATGACTCCAGAGAGGTTCGATCAACTGCTGGAGTGTGTTGCTTCACGCCTTCATCGGGAGGACACGAATTATCGGGCGGCGATTCCTGAGGCTGAGCGCCTGGCAATGACCATCAGGTGAGTATCATTTAAACACAGTAATATTCAGATGTTGAATATTACTACTATTGAATATTATTTCCGGCCCCCCCGGAAGGTGCCCTCCCCGATCGGCAATCCTGGATCCGCCTATGCCTGTGTCTATGAGTGCCCGAGTTGTTCAGTAATTGTACATTACTAATTCAATTCCTTTCTTAAATGCACCTCTAAACCATTGATGGCCAAATTAAAGTTCCTTTTTGTTTACTTACATCTCAGAAAAGCAGAACCAAGGTCAGAAGCAGCACTGTTTTTGTTTATCTTGTATCAAGAACATTGAATTTGAATTGTACGAACTTACCTGCTTTATTGATGGAATTTCACTAAAAAGATTAATCACAATTAGCGCAAAATCACTTAAAAACACTTTTCAAATAAACCAAACGTTCATTACGCTCCGCTCATGTACGTTCAAAAGATGAATATTTCCATCTTTTCACCGCTACGCTCCTGAAATCTGGCAACCGCAAACGTAATGCCCGCTTCACACCGCCAACGTAGCGTAGGAGCGGACGGGAGCGGAACGTAACGGGCGAAAGTTAAGCAATAACCCAAGACTCAAGGAAATCTTGGAACGTATCACCAAATCTTGGGATTTGGGGGGAAAACTGGTTGTCATGGAGATCTGGCAAACGCTGAACGGAACAACAGCGAGCGGAACGTTCGGGAAGGCGTCGTGCGTCGTTGTTTAAACACTGCGCGGGCTCGGGAGTAATCTGGGTGCCTTTTCAACTGATTTTACTGCTTTCTTGCGTTCATGGGCTGCTGTTGATCAACATGCGTGACGAAGACCTTTTGTTGATGCTGGCGCTTGGTGATAGTAGTGACACGCCACCACCAACTAGACGCATTTGGGTACGGGAATCCCTACAACACCGAAGCTCAAGAGGTGAATATGCTACCCTGCTGCGCGAGGCCAGGCAGAACCCAGAAGAGTTTTATCGAGCCTATCGTATGACTCCAGAGAGGTTCGATCAACTGCTGGAGTGTGTTGCTTCACGCCTTCATCGGGAGGACACGAATTATCGGGCGGCGATTCCTGAGGCTGAGCGCCTGGCAATGACCATCAGGTGAGTATCATTTAAACACAGTAATATTCAGATGTTGAATATTACTACTATTGAATATTATTTCCGCCCCCCGGAAGGTGCCCTCCCCGATCGGCAATCCTGGATCCGCCTATGCCTGTGTCTATGAGTGCCCGAGTTGTTCAGTAATTGTACATTACTAATTCAATTCCTTTCTTAAATGCACCTCTAAACCATTGATGGCCAAATTAAAGTTCCTTTTTGTTTACTTACATCTCAGAAAAGCAGAACCAAGGTCAGAAGCAGCACTGTTTTTGTTTATCTTGTATCAAGAACATTGAATTTGAATTGTACGAACTTACCTGCTTTATTGATGGAATTCCACTAAAAAGATTAATCACAATTAGCGCAAAATCACTTAAAAACACTTTTCAAATAAACCAAACGTTCATTACGCTCCGCTCATGTACGTTCAAAAGATGAATATTTCCATCTTTTCACCGCTACGCTCCTGAAATCTGGCAACCGCAAACGTAAACAACACGCAGCAGAACGTTCGGTGTTTCGACTGCCGCTTCACACTGAGAACGGAGCGGAGCGTAGAGGTGGACGGAAAGTGTCAGAGTTCAGGTATTGTATTTTTTCGCCCGTTACGTTCCGCTCCCGTCCGCTCGTACGCTACGTTGGCGGTGTGAAGCGGGCATAAGAATCAACATAAATGTTTTTTCTGGGATGCACCATTTGTAGTGCTTGACATGGTTTGTGACGTCACTCTGTCTCAGTTCCATCAAATAAAAAATAATTTGAAAGCTGGGGGTTGAAACTCTTGATCTAAGGACGGTACACGACTGCTGATAGCTAATGGCAGCAATAAACAATAACTGGGAACGCGAGGTCACCCGGAAGATAAATAGTGGAGCATCGTAGAATGTAAACCATTCTTTTGGAATTAAATAGAAAGTCACACAATCACGGTTAGACGGCCGTGCACAGCGGCTTTTCGCTACCTAGAGACCAGGTGGCGGCGGCATCGATATGATGTGATAAAGAAATAGCACATGCTAAAGGAATACAATGATGTTTATGCCATTAAAGTATGCATACTTACTCAGTTAACTGTCTCGTAAACCCTATGCTTCGCCCTGCTTTCACGTTCAGAACTACTTATCCTTCCGCTTCAAGTTATTATTTCAGCACCTTAAGCTTTCAGTGTTGCATACGCATAAATGTCGGTCATGCGTGTATGTCACATGTACCGTGGGTATTATTTTACCATTAAGTGAAAAGTCTTGAATAGAGCTTTTTGAGATGCAGCTCTGCATCATCTACCCTAAAGCTGAAACATTGGCTCTTGAAATCGGTGCCTTACCAAGCATATTCAAAAACTGAACCCATTTAATGAATTATTTTTTACAGTGCCTTCAATACCGCACTCTGCATAAGCACCTAACACATATATCCACCCGCGTGCACAGAATGTCTCCTATACTTGTCCCTAACAGCAGGCACAACCACCACCATTCTCAACACAACGTAAGAAGGTTTTATAATCCGCCACGCGATCCCCCCTCCACTCCCCACCAGCCTTGAACTCGGAACTAGTGGTGATCGGCGTGACCTCTCTAGCCTCTGTGCCCCGCGGGCAATAGTCAGCCAGCGGATGGTGGCTGCTGATTGGTTGAGGCGCGTTCACTTGTATAGCGAGAAATTCAGCGACAATTTCTCCATGAGAATAATACAGCTAAGATCATAGACCAGCAGATGTATTACCATTACCTTTTTCAAACATTCCTAGCCATACTTTGCTCTCAATTGACTTGATTATTTACTCCACCATCCCAGGCTGCTCTTCGGTAGGCAATGGCAAGACGGTGGCACAGTCAGCTCAGGCAAGCCGGCAGCCGAGTTCACTGAAGTCACAAGTGTCGTGTGATGGGTTTCTGCTGAGTGGAGAGGAGTGTGGCCTGCCCCGAGGCAAGGAAGTGAGAGGCCTACATGAAACTAACCGTCGGACGAGTTGTAGAGAGCATAGGCGTAGGAACCGGGGGGGGCAGGGAGGCCACTGCCCCCCCACTTTTCTGTGAT